>BMAW01120975.1:2295131-2388910 GCA_019974015.1 Nephila pilipes | reverse complement strand
CCTTTCTGTTCCTTTTTTGGACCTTTGTTTGGCGCATACGCACAGTCTTTAAACGCTGAAAAACTTATTTTCTGTTGTGTTCAATATACTTGTATTGGTATTTAACAAGTAAGTTATTTAATTTAAGTGAATACTTCATCACTTTCAAAAGCTCCAAAAGCTCTTCCTTGATCAGACAAATCACTTACCAAAAATAGGAAATGACACTGGACTCCTTTCACTTGGATGGAAAGAATTGAATGCTTAAAGACAGTGGAAGTTTCTATTTCTGAATTTGCTCTAATTCATGTTCCGAGTTTCAGGAGGCTTATGGTTTTGAGCCTGTCGAAGAAGAATTTGAGAACAGCCTATATTGCGATTACCATTAATGGTTAGATTCCAACAAGTGTGCTCACATTTTCCATTTCCAAGATGTCCCAGATGTTGAACATATATCATCGCATAAAAACAGTATTCAAGTTTGTATAAAAATTGTATTTAAAAAGAGATCTAAATGTATTTTTAAGAATATGAAGCGGACAAATGGATAGCCATTGCAGAGAAAATATGAACGGGCAACAAAACACCTTAATGTGAGTTGCATCATTGAATCAAAAAGAAGTTGGACAACTTTCTTGACGACACCAGAAACAAAGGAACCGAACCTAACAAAGAAGAAAAATTTAATGAACATGCTTTTAGCAAATCGCAGAAGTAAGTTGAAAAATCGAATCTCTATTAAAGGAAATTAAAAAAATAATAATAAAATTTATTTAAAAAATAAACTAATTAATTTTCTTGGAAAGGCTAGATAGATCAAGCAACAGATGGCGTATTTGTATTGTGAGCCTATGAAGAAGTGAAAAAATACAAACCCAACGAAGGCCTGAAAAGCCGAACATTGGTGTACAATGTGAAAAAGCAGTACCGCATTTCCAGTCTTCGAATCATCAATTTATGTCGAAAAACAAACTATTCAGGACGAGCCCCAGATAACTTCGGTATTGAATTGAACGAAAAGCAAACAAACAAACAAAATTATTTACCAGACAGAAAGTATTTGAACAGCGACCAAAGTGACTTCAAATACCAATTGAGAAGAGATCGACCATATGCTGAAGAAGGAATTGAAGTTATGGTTTACACAACTTACACTTGCTTACACTCTTACACAATTAAACCTTATATTTCTAAAAGTAAGAAAGTGTTTTGATTTTTTTTCTGGATATTGAAGGTGAAACACGTTTGCTTCGTGATCCACGAATGGGCCAAGGAAAGATCATTGATTATTTAAAACATTTAGATGATGATCTAAATAGAGTAGATATTGATAAATTAATTTTGCCAAACATTTAATGCAATACATTCAGTCACTTCATACGTATTTCTTTAAGAAATATAAAACTTCAATCAAATCACCCACTTCGTCAGAGCATGTTATATTCTTCGAGGAGTTAAAAACATGGACAACCACATATATAATCAAGCTCTCCTATTCGTCCGCACAACCACTACTTTATAATTCGAATGCATTAAGCATATTATCGTCAAGTTAACCATTCACTTTTTTAACCAATGAGGCTTTACACATAAAAAAAGCAATCTTCTGACTAGATCTTTGAATTTAAGAATGCAAGGAAGAGATTGAGATATTCAGCTCGCGGAATTAAATTCCTATGTAATCAACCACCTTACATGATTTGTCTATATTATAGCGAAGCTCCTTGTATTGATTGATGGTTTATCAAACCTCCTCATAAGTGCAATGGTTTGTGATATTTCTCTTTCTGTTAATAAATTTATATATTTTGATTGTTTGAGATAAAAAAAAATCGTAAATATATAACAGCATTATTTAACGGTTTTCAGTTTTAAAAAAATACGAAAAAACAAGAAAAGAAAAAAATTCAAAAAGAGCCAAAATGGAAATACACATGAATTATAAGAGCAGAAAAAAACATAGACGCTTTCCCAACTGGTGATGAAGCCGCCTGCTGTCAGTGCACAAGCACTCTCAGAAGTCTATAGTATTGTTGAAACTGGGAGAAATTTCGAACTTTAGGTTTGAACAATCGAAACATTTGCTCCTAACAGTATTAATCCGGGAGTAGAAGTTAACAATTAAAGCCATTTCGCATCAAAATTAGTTACCCCTTACCAAAACACTCTCTGTTTTAATAATATTACTCAATCTTTGAAAAATTCTTGCAATTTAGCAATAGTTTATTTTTAGATAATGCTATGTATCTTCTATAAACAGATTGTGTTTCAAATATGATATTTTGTAAAGCATGTTTCAATTGGATTTATTCGTTTATGTTAATTTATAATAAAACTCTTATTTTAAACATTACTTTTTAACTTAATATTCGGCCAAAAATATTCCGACGTAGAAATGTTAAAAAAACCTTATTTCTGACGGAATATTTTCGCATTTTTTACTTTATTTTTTAGATAAATTTGAGTTTTTTTTCCAATTTATTTTACTTAATTAGTGAAATGATTCACGAAAAGGAATAATGCATTGCACAATATTATTTCCCTACTCTAATGTCTATGAAGATTTTATAAATAAGCGAATGGTTGAAATCAAAGTATATAAAAAGTTAATTTTACTACTTAATTTATGAAATAATATGTTAATATTTCCAGTATTGCCATTTAAAATTTACAAAATTTTCCTTTCCATTCGCAGATATGTCGCAAATCCCGAGCGAAAGCGCTATATTTTATGTACTTTTTTACATCATATTAAATCAAGTGAAATATTAATCTAGGGTCTATACTTTAAGTGTTGGTTCTAGATTTATATTTTATCTTCATTAGTGGGGAATTGCTCTCAGAGAGGTCATTAGTGTGGTTGTTACTGAGAACAGAAAAGAAGCACTATCCCTGCTCACAGAAAAGTTTATCTTCTAGTAATCGACTGAACAAAAATATTCCCTTTCAAATAGTGGTATTCAATCAATTATAGGACACTACACTGAGCACGTAAACACTATTTTAATGAATTAATAACTTTTAATCAGAGTTATCAAGGTGTTTGGTGTTGGTCGGTTGGTTTGGTTATCAAGGTGTTTGGTCGATTTTTCTATATAAGGCCACTTTTCTAAGAGAGGAGAAAGAGAATAGTTCATTAATAAACTTTGAGGGTATTTTTGTCATAACTTTATATATATAATAAAATAACGATACTACTCTGAAGATAAGTTCTTTAACAGTTCCAGAATGGGTCACTAGTCCTTTGCCGAGGGGTCGAGAACCCTTGTTTTAAATCTATTGTTCTCTTTGCTTCACGATGATGTTAAGAGAATAGTCTTAAAATGTCTGAATAGTCTTAAAATGACTGAATAGTCTTAAAATGTTTTTCGCAGAGCATAACATTTAATTTACAATACATTTATAATCATGTCTGATTCAGGCTAAGGAATTCTATATTTATCTTTTCTTGCTTATTCTAAAAAGCTTGTTTCAGTTAATATCATTCTGTAGCCACATGATGCGATCATATGAATTGATTCGTAGTTTCAAACCCCGGCTGGATAAGAAGACGACTTTACTTCAATCACCAAACTTCCACACTGAGTCATGAGAGGGCTCTGATATCCAAATGGATTTACAAAAATGGGTACTCTTTTTTTAAGCAAACGGTTTCTAATAGAATCAGAACCTAAGCTCACTAGTCACGAAGTTTATAACCTGTCACCTGACTGCCGCAATCTTCAACATTTTGATGCTAACAATTTAAACTAAATTTTATTTTAATATTGTTAGCAAATATAACTAGTAATATATATTAGAAATGTATCATATATATCATCAACATATTTTAAGAAATAACTCTCGCAGAGTCGATATAATGTAAAACTAATAACTTACCAGACATTCACTAGCAATAATGCGCTCAAGGTCGTACATAATTTAGATTATTTTTCCTGCATTGTTTCCTTGGCAGTTTTCTAACTTAACAGTGCTTATGGTTTCCTTCAAATGCTAAGTTTTTCGCGTGATTCATTACATTAGACAATTTTATTATTTAAAAAAAATTGTGGGTTTTTTTTTTTTTTCCTTATCCTATTTCGACTATTGAATTTATTTCTTCCCACAGCCGCCTTACTTCAATAATGCAGGTTAAGAACGATCTTTCAATCTTATCTTGAATATTTCCAGCTTAGGTGTCCTCTTTATCCATTGAATATAGTTAAAAATTACGAAATACTTCATTAATAGCCCTCATGTTGCTTCTTAGTGTGACAATTATAAAGAATCTAACAATAAAAATTGGATCGTGAGCTCAAATCTTGATTCCATCCAAGACAATTGTGAAAAATAATAGGACTGTCCAAGCATTAAATCTAAACCTAATTTGAACTCTAAATCTTGATTTGCCATGCAGTGGAAGTTTGACAAGTGAGGTATCAGGTGAATGCCTTCATCACTTTATCATAAAGTTAAGTTTAAGTTACAAAGTCTGCCGTCTATATTCCATTAAGTTTCGCTAGTACGATTATTTCAACGCTTTTACCAACATTTTAAAATACACAATTCATAAATTTAAGTTTTTTTTTTAAAGTAGTCGTTTCGGAACACTCTTTAGTACATACTTTTTGTTTGAAGAAATTTGAAACACAATAGTTCTTAACTAATGGGCACACGAGCTCAAATTTGTCTTACAAAAATTGTAACTTCAATTTATTTTCTTTATCAGATGTTTAGTTTATATATTCGAAGTAAAATTTTCTTCGACTGAACTCTACTGCGTGGTTATTTCTTTGAATCATAAAAATATTCGTATTTTTAGCTTGAATAAAAACATTATCGTTTTCTTAACAATTGCTTTAAATTTTTAACCCGTATAATATAGTTCTGTTCTGTATTATTACAAATATTTCAAAGGAAAATTAGCAGTTCTTAAAATAAGATTCAACAAACTTTATTAACCGGTAGTTTAACAAGATAGCTTGTATGTATTCAATACTTTTCTTATTTTAAGATTAAGATTTCTAGAAACCACAATATTACAAATGAGAAGTAATTTTAAAAGACTGTTTCACATAAAAGAAAGTTCAAGAATTTTAATAAAAAATGTATTCATTTATCAGTTGATGGGTAACAATAAGTATACAGCCACGAACACTATTTTATATGAGCTTAATTAACTGTAAATGAGTCACGCAGCAAACATTTATGGCTACAGAAACACAGAGGGGGAAACAATTAAATTCAAATAATTAGTATATCACGTATTTTCCATGTACGTATCATAAACCTTGGTGAACACGGTAATTGCTGCTCGAGGATACACTTATTCACTTCTTTCGCTTGTATCATGTTATTAACATGGTTAATTAGCATAATTATTTATGGGGTTGTTTTAGTCAAGCAGTGTCGATGGAGATATTGAATACAATGTTACTACTACGTACGAAGGTAAAATAAAATAGAAGAATTTGAGTAGGCTTGTTTTCTTTCTTCATGATACTGAAAAAAAAATCATTTTAGAAATATACTTATGAGGCAGTCTCTTCATCAGTCTTTTGTTGTGGAACAAGACCCATTGCAAGTTTATTCATGAGTAGAAAGTATCTTGTGATAACAAATAATAATCTTAAAAGGAATAGCCTGTTTTACATATTATTTAATATACAGGGTTATTCAAAATTATTCATCCGGCTTTAAAATTCCATATTTTCAAAAACAAACGACACGGAATGATAAACGATGTATGACTATGAAGTTTTTTTTAACAAGTGTATTATATAATTTTCTTTAGTTACACGTATAATGTCAATTCGATATGTAAATTTCTGCCAAATACGTTGTAAAGTGTCACTGGTAATTGATTGTACAGTAGCAGAAATACGTTGCTTAAGTTCAGATAATTGTGTGGGTAACGGTGACGCATACACTTCTGTTATAAACTCTCAAAGGAAGAAATCATATGGGGGTATCAGATGATTAGACGTGAGATTACATTTTCGGAGACTTTTAGGAGGCCAACTGTGTATTATCGATAGCAGTCATTGTGACCGATTTAATTGAGAGGAAGCTCCGTGAATGTTTCTAAAACAGCTTTCGTGAAATAGCTTCACGAAGAACACACGGTGGACATCTGTTGTTCACAATATAAAACTTCCACGGTTTTCCTTTGTATTCATGTATTACTTGTCATTCTGTGTGAGTTATTTTTGAAAATATGGAATTTTGAAAAAATTGATGAATCATTTTGAATAACCTGGTATAATTTACTTGTATACAATAATGTTTAATACATTGTTGACTTACACTTTATTGTTTAATACGTTATTAACACTTTCATTATACTATTTAATATTCTACTTCGTGTATTACTTAACTGTGTTATGTTATTTAATACACACAATATTTAATCTGTTATTCAGTTTTATCACTTCACTCAACGTACAACTCTGTCTATCACCTCTGCCCTATGTCAAACGAGTTCCATGTTCTGTCTCCTACCTCAGGGGTCGGCAAACTCTCTTTTGGAAAGGTTCAGATCAATACATTTTCAGGCTTAGAAGCTAGAGACATTTTTACATTGGTAATTTTACTCATGTAAAAAAATTAATAAAATATTTCGATTCACTAAAAAGGTATTATAGAATTGGTTGAATTTCATACTAATGGAAGGAATGTGATGTTTTCCCTGAATAGTATTTAATCCAAACCCAAAGGAATTCAGATCTCAACTGAAGTGTAGAAAATAAATACTGTGGCAATGTGACATGCCTATTCTAAAGTAACAGACTATAATATAGAGAGTTCTGACTTTGTTCTTTAAGATTCAGAAAAGACAGACTTAAATGTTTGAAAATTTGATTGCTTTTCGAAAAGAAAACGTATAATACATTTTAATTCCTGTTTTTAATTGGAAAAATACTTTGTTGTGGTATTAAAAGTCAGACATAATGTTGACGTATAAAAAAAAAATTCTTTTAAAATAATATGGCCGTGGTAGAATAGTGGTCATGGTCGCGGACTCGCGGTCGGCGGTTTTCGTCAAGTCTTGGGCTCAAGTCTTGTTGCCACAAAAGATCCGCCATGTAGTTGGAGCTGATACACGTTAAATCTGTCGAATCAAAAAGTCTTCCCATTGACATGGCGTGGAAGTCAGGAGAGGGAGGTATCTGCTCATGCATAGTCCTCATCATTTGACCGAGGTTGAAAATTACGAGGTCCGTCACCATCAGCCCCCGAGTTGCTTATAGTGCGACGTTAAGAAAACCAATTTAATCCAAACTTTATAGTAAAAGCTCTTTTTGATGTATTACAATAAATTTTAAATAAATCACAAAAAAAATTACAAAAATAAATATAAAAAAATAATAATTTACAAAAAAATTACATAAATAAATATAAAAAGTAATAAATTACAAAAAAATTACAAAAATAAACATAAAAAATAGTAAATTACAAAAAAATTACAAAAATAAATATAAAAGTAATAAATTACAAAAAAATTACAAAAATAAATATAAAAATAATAAATTACAAAAAAAAATTGGTATTTTATAACCAATAGGTAGACGTTTTATGCTTGGTTTGCATGAAAACACGAATACGAAGAATTATTAAAAACAGGGACAAAATAAACACTGGTGTTTTCTGTAAAGTCATTTGAAGTATATTTCAACTATCCGAAGCATTTTCTTTTTACATTAATTTCCTTCTTGATATGCTTAAAAGAGAAATTGCATCAAAATTAGTCTTTATATTGCTGTGTTTTGAAAAGTTATATTTTAAATTCCCTATCAGTGTCTGGATATTTTTGTTTTTTCAATGAAATATACGAGTAACCATCTTAAATAGAGTCTATGAACTTAATTTAGAATCAAAAATGAAAGGAATGAAGAAATTTAAAACTCCTGCCTGTAAAATTCATTTTGAGTTTGTGAATATGTTACTAATTTGATAGAATTAATAATTACTTTTCATACATATGAAAGACTAACTTGACCATTCACTTAATTGGACTTACAAAAATAAATGTAAAACTTAAGTTGTTAGAAGCCCACCTCGATTTTTGTTTTTTCGAATACATTTCAATAAAGAAAAGTGAGAAGGTAATTAGAAATTCCAAAGGATTATCATAACTTTCGCAAATTTAAAATCTCTAGGACACAGAAACCTTAAGGCTTTTGTCATTTTGCATTTATGTACTTTTTATAACATTCTAAGTTTTTAATAATATCCTTTAAACGCAGTCGAGAGAGATTGTTATTGTATTTGATTGCAATAAAATGCATTCAAATAGACAAAAAACGAGGTTTTTATCTGATAACTTTTTTTCCGTCTATTTTCGTCAGTATTATTACCTCTATTACAGTGCTACGGCAGTAAATTCTTACAGAAATTACTTAAAAATATAATTTTAAAATTAAAGGGAAAATTACAAGGAAATTTATCGACCTCCTTCTTTTTCACTTCCATGTAACATTTTATTATTTTAAAATAAATACGACAGTCAAATTATGTGAGAGATAATTTGAAAATCAGGATATTAAAGCTAATTTTCCGATTTCTAAGCATAAAAGAAACTGTTCAACCTTAAAAGTATACATTTGTTACGCATATTGTGTCTCATATTATTTACTGCTGACTTCAATACATGCTGGATTTCCCTTTTGTTAAAAAAGCCATATATATACGTGGTAGTAAGCTGTGATCCTGTTTGCTATTGTTAACAGCTCAGATTGACCATCTAAACTGATTTCCATTGAAATAGTTTTAGTGATCCACAAGGACCATCTATTGTTCTCGAACATCAAAAGGTTTCTTACTTTGAAAAGGTCTTTGAACAGTAATGGAATTGTTTAGGTGACATATATGACGGTAGGTGAACATATTTATTGCGTGAAAAGCTTGTTTAACATATTTTTTTTCTTCAAAAAAAGTTACTAAATCAAAGAAATATTATTTCAGTTTTAACATATTTTCCTTTAAGATTCTCCTTATTGGTTATTAATCCTACAATGCTTTTCAGTGTAAATATTTTTTCAATGTAACGGAGAATTTTGGAATATTTTTTTATATATATAGCTTCTCTTTTTGAGCTATAAAATTATATGGAAGCTCTATGAGAAATACTGCTCGATTACATGTCTAATTTGTAACTTTAGTACACTTTTAAAGTTTTATCTAAATCTTACTTTTTTGAATAATCTTTAATGTACTAAGAAAAATATCGGAGCAATGGATGACTGGAATTTTCAAAAAAATAGAATTATTTTAAAAAAATATTTTTCGGATAAATATTCGTTTTTACGTAAAAGAAACATTGTGGTTTTATTTCGGTTTGAATAATGAAAATTAATTCATTTTCTTAAGCTATTGAAAATCTCTTCATTAGAGATAAAATCATGATTCTCTTTTATATAATTTTTTTCCAAGATGGTCGATTGTTTATTCATTAACGTTGCAATTTTAAGCAACTCGAACGCTATTGCTTCTTAATTCTGAACTGTGGTCATGTGATTGTGAGTGTTCCCCCTCTCCTGACTTCACACCATCCAAATGTGAGAACATGGAACTTCGACAAATTTGTGTGAGGTATCAGCTCCGCTACACGGCGGGTTTTCAGAGGTATCTGGACTCGAGCCCATGATTCGATGGAAACAATGCCGGTCGAGAGTGCGCTATCAGCTACCATGGCCGCTTTTCAAGACAGATTCTTTTTTAATTCACTAATGTGTTATTCAAATCACCACGGTTCCTAATGTTTTGTGTTTGAGTAATTCTTGAAAACAAGAGTAAGTGATTTACATTTTGTATACAGTCCATTCACAAGGAAGTACTTACCTTGATATTAAGTTCATGCAAAGCTATTTTTCTTCGCACAGTTTTCAAAGATACTTTAAAATAAATTTATATCTAAAGTGTGCTATCAACGTTAATATAGCTCAACGATTGTATATGTGTACCAGTGACCATCTCCAACACAATATCCTAAAACCTGAGTTTATTCTTATGCGGTTTGAGAATTATGGAATTCTCCGTACAGTCCTAAGCGAAGATCCTTTCATTGAAATGCTTAGCTTAAAAAGATTTCTCAAATAAATACTGCAATCTAAAATAACAGATTTTTTTTTGTGAAAGGTAGAGCAAACAACCCAAGATAATATTGAAGAAAGTTCAGATAATGAAGATAGTTTGATAAAAAAGAAAATATAATTTAATACAAATAATATCCAATACTTTTGAAGAAAATGTTAGTAATATACATTTTTCTCCTAATTTTAGAAATGTAATAATGTGTTTTTTTTTCTAGTTTTCAAAACATATTTCCTTTATTAAAATTATTTAATATAATGTTTATTATGTGCATCGTGTAACACAGATTTGCCATATCGGAGGTTATCTGTTCTGAATTTACTTCCACAAAAATTGGAATTCTATAAATGCCACACGCATTTTGCTTCGATTTCAAATTAAAATTTCAAGACTTTTTGAATTCTCTAGAATCAATCCATGGTTTGGCCATCTTTAACGAACACAAAGGAAAATACGATTACAGTTTAATAAAAATAGTTCAATAAAATATACACTCATTGCTATAAAAATTTCGCACCAACAAAGAGTTGTCAAAATAAAACGAAATTTTACATACATACATACAACGCTGGTGTAAGTAAGTTATTAAAAAATCAAAGCAAAATGATCATTTATTAGTATGAAAAATTACAAATGGATGGAAGTTCTAGTACCATGTTTGGCCATCTCTAGCATGAATAAATGATGTGATTTGGTCGGGCATTAAGACATACAAGTCCTGTATGATGTTTTGCGACATCTCGTTCCATTGTTGCTGTAAACGCGCCTTTAATTCTACTAAACTCATAGGCTTTCCAATTTGCCAATCTAAATTATTCTAAATATGCTCAATCGGTGACAAATCTGGGGATCGAGCAGGCCATGGAAGGGTGGAAATGTAGCGGAGGCAGCCCTGTGAAACCCTTGTTGTGTGTGGGCGAGCATTCTCCTATTGAAAAATAGCTCCTGGGAGTCCTGCCATGAATGGCAACACATGTGACTGAAGAATGTCAAAAACGTACCTCTGAGCTATCGTGGTGCCGTGGATGAATATTATGGGTGACCGTGTATCGTATGCGATGGCGCATCATACCATCACACCAGTTGTATTAGCGATGTGCCGCTGTACAGCGAAGGCAGGATTGAAACGTTCACCACAGTGCCTCCACACACTTACTCAATTGTAATCTCTGCTCAAATTGAATCTGGATTTGTCGCTAAAAACGACCTGATTCCATTCGGTTGCAGTCCAATCCTTTCGACCGTATCCATACGGAGGCGACGATGATGGGGTGTCAATGGCAGTACGCGTAATGGGCGTTACGATAACAACTGTCATTCAGCCAGACGCCTTGCGATGGTACGGACTGACACAGAGGCCCGTGGTGAAGGTGCTTCCTGTGTATGGAAGGTGGACAATGAGACAGTTGTCGCTATGCGCTTGTGTCGTATGATGTGACGGTCTTTTCGACTATTGGTCAGTCGAGGGTGTCCTGATCCTGGTCACAGAGTAACAGACCTCTCTCTTGTCCACTGGTCCCGAAACCTCCTCACAATAAAGTCAGAACGGCTTGGTGGCGAGTTATTAGCCGAGCTGAAAACCCAGTTTCCATCCCCCCTATGATTTTCCCCTTTCGAACTCTGACAACTGTTCATGATGTCTCCGATGGCATCTACAGTCAAAAAGTGCTCAACTGCAACAGATTAAATACACGCGAACAAGCTCTGCTTATTTGTTTTATAATCCAAGTAGAACAAATTTCAACTCTCTTTGGTGGCATTACGCAATGTGTAATCAAGCTGCATTTCTAATCATTTACATACCTGCCTGACACGTACACGTACCTTCGTGCCTAGTTTCGTAACAATCCCACTCTTACTTCTTGGTGCGCAAATTTTTATGGCAATGAGTGTACATATACTCAGAATACTTATGTAAGATTGTGGATATAATAACACTGAGAATTAAAGAGGGTATGTAATTATTCAGAATCCAGAAATGACAGAAATTCTCGATAAATACATATAACCAAATAACGAATTAAATATTTTGTCTGCCAAACTTTTGAGCTCAAAGCCGTATTTCTAATCACTTCCATGAACTAACCATGAGAAGAACACTTTCTTAACTTAAAAATTGTTAATTTAACCATCCTGTTGTGAATCTGTGCTTAGACATCATCTACTAAATCCATAAATTAAAAATAATCTAGATTATATTTTTAGATGAATAGACAATCACTTCCAGATCAATACTGTCCTCAACTTGTTTGCGTTATTATAAAAAGTTCTTAAACAATACAAAAATCAGATAAACTAAATCCGAAGCAGTTATTTTTAAAGACACACTTCCTACTTCCGACCATCGTTTGTAATGATACATTCGGGATTGCGATATTTATACGGAAGGACTGATTCTTCGGCTTCTGTAAGAACAATAGACTTTCTCCCGAGCATCAGATTATGATAAAGGAAATGAACCGTTGTTTGCGGAGGCTACTCAAAAGGGTGGTGCTGTTCACACCCATGGTCAAAGTTCCAGAAGTAGGTGAGTCAGGTTGATGGGCAGTCCCCCTAGACAATGAAAGACATGAGAAGGCTATTCTATGGGAATTTCATGGAATTTCCTGTTATTCTAAAGTAACCTAGGAAGTCTGAGGGAGAAAATGAATAATTAAGTTACTTTTTAATATTTATTTACATTTTTATATCAATGATAAAAAAAATTTAATAAATACATATGCAACTCTATGCAAAAAATTTGTCATATGAAACTTAGGATTTTAAGTTTTTATTTTTTATTTTGCTTATAAAATCAACAATCCGTTTACAAAATCAGCTTCCCACTTATAAATACTAGAACTAATTAGCAGAACTGAAAGTCAACTCAAAAGAACGAAAAAAAAAATAGACAAGTATTTGAGTTAAGTTAACTTAAAATATCTTTGTATTCCGAAATAAACATAAGAATTTAAGGAAAGAAATTAGTTTACTAATTTCATTCCTTTTTAACACGTAATATAAAAAAAAAAATTAAAGTTTTATTCGAGTTATGCCTTCGCCTTTGGTAGCCAGCTCATTCAATGAAATCATCTTCTCAATCTAAATAACCGGTTCCCCAAAATGCATATTAATTAGCGTAAAGTAAACGTACTACCAAGCCCCAGGCTCCACAGAAGCAATTACTGTCAAGAAAAGAAAATAACCACTTCCAATTCCTAATGCATTTTCATTTTCAGCAGCAAAACATCCGGGAGAACAAAAATATTGTCAATGTTAACAACAAAAAGAATAAAAACCGACGATTCTGTCATAAAAATAAATTATTAAATTAAATATTAAAATAGGAGCAAACGATAAATTATTAAAATAGATGATAACATTCTGTTCAGTTATTAAAATAAAAGCAGGTGATAAAATATGAAATTAAATATATATTTGCAATGTTAATATACCTTAAGCACAAACTAAATGTAAGTATTATAATCATAATGTATTTTTTGTCAATCTTATGAACCTAAGCAATTTACCTTTATTTTATATCCATGCATTTTGTTGACGCCATATATATGTGTGTATATATATGTGTGTATATATATGTGTGTATATATATGTGTGTATATATGTGTGTATATATATGTGTGTATATATATGTGTGTATATATGTGTGTATATGTGTGTATATATATGTGTGTATATATATGTGTGTGTGTATATATATATATATATATATTGCCACACTAGAACAAAACAGACAAATAATGACGATGGATCCTTAATTTAGAGCTATGGTTATGTGACCAGAATGACATCTGAGTTGATCTTGGTTTTCACCTCATCCGATGACTCTATAACCCAAGTCTGTTTTTACATGAATCCGTCCTTGTCATTTTGATCGATGAGTCTTTAATGGAACAATGCCTCGAATCCTCGACTCGTACTGAATTTTGTCGCGGTAGCCTAGTGGCCATGGTCGCGGACTCGCGGCCGGCGTTATCTTCGTCGAGTCGTGGGAGCGAGCCTTGATTCCTCTAAAGGCCGGGGTTGATGCAAGTTAAATCTGTCGAGGCGAAAATCTTTCCGTCGGAGTGATGCGGAAATTAGAAGGTTATGATTGCTCGGATGTCGTCCTCGTCACTTGACCGAGGTTCAAAATCACAAGGTCCGTGGTCAATAGCTCTCGTGTTGCTCCCAGTGCTACTTTAATAAAACCAATCAATCAATTACCATTCCCAAAGTTCGTTATATCAACACGAATCCACTGTGTCCGAACAGATTTAAACCACATTCATTCGTAAAAGTTAAGACTTATCAAATTACTTTTTAGTAGTAATTTGAAAAAACATCACTGAAATTAAACTTACAAATTTTATTTAATACAAGATTTTAATTAAGAATTCTAATTTTTATACTTTTAACCTCCTCGTCACATTTTGATCATTGTTTTAAGAATAGATCAAGAATTTAAGTTATATTTTAATATCAATAAAAATGTTTATACAAACATTCTTTAATTATTCAGGTAATCATATCTCCCTCACATTGTTTGATAACTTAATTAAATCTACTTTTTTACACCACTTTCTTTAATTCGGTGATAGATGACAAAAAAAAATTATAACATAATAATACAGCCTTGTTAAGAGATTATAAGACCATTTTAATTTTGAAAATTATGAAATAAATAAAGTCTCCTAATATATTTAAACAAATTAAATATGATATTACTAGAGTTGTGTGTTTTTAAATTAGTACTATTTTTAAATATGGCAGCAGCAGCAGCAGCTTACTGTCACTATTTCGTGCAAATATACTCAGTAGAAAAATCTGTTGGTTAATCACAAACGCCAGCACGGTAGCCTTCCTTTACAAGTTTACGTTTGTTTGAGACATTTAAAATGCTTCATACGCCGATTTGGAAATATACGCTGTGATTTGGTTTTTGCATGCAAATGGTGTGAAAGCAGCCGAAATTCATCAGATTAATGAAGTATGTGAACAAATGGCTCGTGTTAAACCAGCAACAAAGCAGCGATCCATATAATCCACCCCAAAAAATTAAAGCTCAGGTAAACAATTTCAGCACGCAAAATCATGCACACTGTGTTTTGCGATAGTCAAGGGGTGTTGCTTGTGGATCTTTTTGCCTCGTAGGGTGAGGGGGGTAACACAATAAGTTCCGAGACATATTGCGACACCTTAACTAAACTGCGTCGTACAAACCAAAATAAATGGCATGGCATGATCAGTAAAGGGATTGGTTTGACGCATGACAAAAGCCGTCCACACGTGGCTCGTCGAAACCGAGATCTCAACCATCATATGGCTGGGGTCAACTTGATCCCTCTTAGAATACCCATAATTTGGCGCCCAATAACTATCACTTATTCCTTCACTTTAAAAAGTATTTAGGCGTTCAGCACTATGACGATGATGGGGATATCAAAACAGCCGTAGTGCAATGGTTAATCCATCATCAGATGACAGCCTTTTGTGAGGATGGAATCCAGAAGTTGGTTGTACGATTTGATACGTTCCTTAATAGTGGAAGTAGTTATGTTGAATAGTAAATTTAGGTACACAGGCGTTCTTATAATAATGAAATAATAGAAAAAACTGCATTCTTTTTTTTAAATCGAAATGGTACTTATTTAAAAAAAACACCGATACAATATCTTTTATTTCATTTAGTTTCAATAATTTTAAATAATGTAATAAATGATTAAGTTCAAAAATATTAGAAATGAATGAAAAGACACTGTTAACAAATTATAAAACTACTTTTTCTAAAACCAAAAAAAAAAAAGAAAAAGAAAAAAAAGAATGAAAATTAATATAATATTTGTCCTCTATTTTTCCTTATAATCTCAGACACTCTGTTTTTCCTTAAAATGACCAGATGGTTAGGTTCAATTTCAGAAATATTCTGCCATTCTTTTACAGAGGCTACATTCATTCATGTGCTGTGGAAAATTGTTAATTATTAGCATAAATTTTGAGGGCATATTATACCACAAAGGTTTTCCACAGTGTTCAAGGGTGGACTTCACCTTGGCTAATGGCAAAACATTAATTTTTTAAAAAAACTATTCCTGGATGAATTTTTATATATGGCAAGAAGCACTATCATACTGAAACATCCACTTATCAGCACTTAATAAAGGCCCAAATGATATTAGATGATGCTCTGTAAATCGTAGGATTCATCATGATAAAAGGCTTCCCAAATCATTCCCGATTCATCTCCATTTATCGAATGAAACATTCTTCAAGTCATGCTAATAGATTCATAGCGATTGGGACTGCCAAAGTTAAATTTCTTACCATCAAAATGTATTATTTGGTTCAACTGATCGTTCCACGATAGGACATTTTTAACCCATTTCAAACTTTCTTCTCGACGATGCTTCAATAACTTCTGAGTTTTCTTCATTTTCATAAATTTCGTTTTAGTTATTGATTTAAGACTCTTCCAAACTAAGGAATGGGACAGGTTTTTTTTTTTTTTTGATGAAACGTTTCAAAATTTTACGAGTCGAAAGAATTTTCTTCCAGATCGTCTTATCTTGTTTGAATCAACTTTTCTTATCATGGCATTGTGAATAGCAGTTTTAAAACACTTCATTATTCTAGCCATCTTCCTGATTTCCCAGTATCCTTTACATAAAATAAAAAATTTCTCACTTTGTCTTTGGATAGCACTTTACCCCGTGGTATCTTCAAGTAAACCGTGGATAACACAATCGAAACGTACACCTAAGGTAATGCCGTCATGAAAAACTAACATAAGCGCGTTTCTTGAAGATTCTGATGTGACGTATAATATTCTAATTTCTCAGGAGGTCTTATATTTTCTTAACAGACACCTCTTCCATAATTTTTAGAAAAATTAGTAGATCTTAGTAAAATTTAGATTAATTCTTAAGATTGCAAATAGTACAGAAGGTGTTCCTGGATCCATTTTAAATACACACGATTAAAATTTGCTTGTTATGTCTTCTTTAGAAATGCTCAAATTTATTAGAAGTTATATAACTTTTTTTAACTCACTGTTTCACCGTTGAGTCTTAAAGAAATCCAGAAAATGGCCCAAACACTTCACAACTTCATAGGAACGCTTAAACAAGCAAAACAAATTTTTTTTCAGAGAGTTTTCTACAAACCAACAGGCTTCAGCAGGGAATCGTATATAACTGCAACGTAAATTTATTTTTTTTATTTTCTAAATAAATATGGAAATATCTTCAAAAAAATAAAACGCTTATTACATTTCCCTTTTCTATATTGAGTGCTCATATATCTAAGACATCAAACGATATTTGTGTACCTTATAGACTAAATAGAAAAGAAATGCAATGCCCCTTTTTTCAAAGAATAAATATCACAGATTTTAACCATATCTTTGACTATATTAAAGCAAAGTTTAGTACTATGGATTATCTTATTTTCTACCTATTGTCCTTCAAAAGAAATCCGCGGTGAACATCTGGAGTCGCAATAAAAACATTTTTACAGTGATGCTATTTTAGTGAGTCATTCTGATATCTTTGATTCAAGGTCCACTGCGGTTTTAGTAGGCACGGCTTCATCAACGACCCAGGTGACTTCCACTCTTATTTAATCATCAATTTACTTTACTCCAGACGCCCTTGCGTGGGACGTAAAGAGTCATTTCTGAGCGTATAAAAATCACTCATTTGTTTCTCAAAAGACATTAAACTTGAACCTGATTATTCATTCAAGATGCTTGTAAAATTAAGAGCCATGATGTCACAAAATCCAACTCCTAAGTTTGAAAATAAGATTTATTTATTGATTGGTTTTATAGTATATAAAATCACAAAAGTGATTTTTTTTATCCCCTTTAACATGTCCTTTTAAATCAATTGATATCAAAATATTGCATCTTCTGTAAGAATATTCTGAACACTTGTTTATTAGCTACTGCATTTTCGAAAGCTCTTTAAAAGTAATATTGCGCTATAGACTTATCTTGAATATATTCCAGGGATGATTTGTATGAGACTGGTATTTATATATATACTACAAACTAAAAAAATATGTTCCACTTCGTTAATATGATCTCACAAGTAACACAATTTGCATTATCGTTTAAATTGAATTGGTGCTGAAGTTTAAGAGTTATGATCATTTTCACGACTGCTTGAGTGCTCAGTATTCATTCTGCACTTTATCCTTTTGGGTAACATGTCTGTGGTTGAAATGTTTCCTAAGATTTCAAAGGGTTTGCTTGAATAAAAGTTTTCATTCTGTGCACTCAATCTGTACCTGAAAATATTACTACTGATGTCTTCTGTGCAATATAACTAACCTGATGTGTATGTTGATCTGTCACCCATTTTGAGAGATTATATCTGTCTACCTATGTTTGAGGAATCCAAAAAATAAGATTTTTCAAGGCAACTGACAGATAGAAAAAATGTTTCGGAAATTTTATTGGCGTGAAGTGTATGAACATAATTTAACTTTTTGGAATTAAAAAAATAAGTATAAATATGCAGAAGCAGCTTGAAGTGTCAGGATACTTTAAACTTTTGGATATATATTCGTGGTTCCACAACATTTCGAAAATATGAAATATTTATTTTAAAACTTTTAAGAAAATTTCATTATTTTAAATCTACAAACCTATAATACACCATGTAAGACAATTTTATCCGGTAAATAGTTTTACTCGCGGTATATTTATGCTGTTGTAAAAAAATCTCGCGATTCTCCAGGAAAAAAATTAAGATCTTTCGTGTAGCTGGGCTGAAGCATGTTAATTCTGTCGAAGCTCAAAAAGTACTCACGTTAGCGTGGTGTGGAAATTTTGAGATATGAGTTCTAGCTCAAGTGTTGTCTTCGCTACTTTATCATGGTTCACTGTTGTGAGATTCGTCGCTAATAAACCTCGTGCTGCTTCTGAAAGAGACGTAAATAACAACATTCAATCTAGAAAAATTAAACGAAATTTAGAACTGAATAATTACATGATATTTTTGTAATACATTGACGTTAATAAGCAAATATCGAAAGAATGAAACTGATGCAGCAGTCCACTATAAATATTGCCAAGAGAATTTATCCATAGAAATTACACTGCAAATTTTCGAAAATCTTTTAGCTCAAAAAAAACTCAAAAACCTTATTAATCAGGATGGGCGTGTACTATAGGCAGAATAGAGACAAATTTACCTTTGAAAATTACTGCAGAAAAAACACTCGATAAGCTCCCTTTTGTTTAGAACTGGAAAAAGTGTTGCTTTTCAGAGGCGCTTGTATTCGAAATTAAAAGTTATCCACAAAATCAAATAGTAGTGTTTAAAATATATAATGATGTAAGAAAAAAAATTACTCGAAGCATATTTTCTGAAATTAAAAATAATTAAAATTAATTTGAAAGTCATTGGGGGACTAATTCTCACAGGCGGATGGATAGATTAAATTGTATCGTAAAGCACTTAAAAAGTTATCGGATAAAAAAAAAGAGTCACAAAAGCGTTGAAAAAGAAACTGAAATTAAAATCTAGAAATTCAACAATAGTAGCACATAATTTGCAGTTGTTTCCTTTATTTATCATTAAAAGGCATTAAAAATGATTTAACGTACCTTTCATTTGATTCTGGGCAATCGATTAGCATGTGATTCCTGTTATACTTGTAATAATGCTTAATAATGCGAAATCTTTTCAAAATTACTACTCTTACTCGTATTTATCATTGGTGTTTCTTCACAACTTGATTCGAATTATACCTAGGGATATACTGATTATATAGAAGACCGCATGGGTAAGGCCATGCTGTTGTTTTTAATTTATTTTTTGTCCAAAGAAATTCGTTCAATTTCAGCGTTAAAAATTAGCTGAATCAGTGAAATTATTTTGATAGACAAGGTTCATAAATCACGTTAAGCACTTGCTTTAAATATGCATTCGAGAGAAGAATGCATTATTTATTACATAAAGTGGTCCCCGTAATTTAGAGCAATATGGTTTTCGATAACGATACCTATCTGTTATCTCCTCCACAATTCGGCCTCCCTCCACGCGAAGACTTTTGAATTCTATTATTCAACATTGGATACACTTCGACGTATCTGAACCTCGACCCTTCGACCCTCTGCTTATTGTTTCATTGACCGGGATACTCTTATCCTAGTACATAGTAACATTAAAATCTCAACTTCCGGTATATTGTCACGTGGAAAGAATTGTGATTTTTAATCTGGATGTTGCTTAATATTATATACGTAAAATTGTCCTCTTGACACTTGTATTTCCTTCAAATAAAATTGCATTTTTTTTAAGATTATTATTATCATTTGAAGTTTTAGGTGAAACACTTGGAAAGAAGCCTATTGAATAATATTATATATGTGTGTGTGTGTAATGATTTCACTTAAAATAACAAAATTTTCTAATTTTTTCCACATTCTTTATGTCACAGTAAAGAGTTCAGTCTTATTTTCGTATACGATTCCAGATTATTATTAAATTTATGCAAATCATTCGCTCGCAAAATCTACTAAATCAACTTTTCCCATGATAGCAGAATCGAAGGGATGACTCCTACTGGACTGGGTGGCTCCAGAAAAGTCTGAAAAATCCCTTCATCCAATACCACATGATTGCCACATGGTCCTCTATATAAATTCGAAACAAAGTAAAATTCTCTCTCTTTCGCTGTAGCCAAGATGGCGAACTAGGCCTCTGGCATTCTCCATTTTCATCATGTAATATATATCTTCTCTGTTATTCATTGCCTCTCTCTCATCAAAAGGAATAAGACTAGATGCGTATTCAGTACTGGTAACTGAAAGAAAAAAAGAAAAAGGCTTAACAAAGAAGATGGTCACGCTAATGAGTGATAAATTTTACATATATTTTCAGTGGACCTAACGTATCTTAGATAACCTGTATAAAACCCTGGGTAAATGACTTATATCAAGCCGTTGCTTCTAGATTTAATAGTATTTGTGCAAAATAGTTAAGATGTTTTACACTAGATTGCGCGGACGATAACCACGTGGCTCGTTAGTATTGATTTTGATCAGATATAGATAAATTTTTAATGGTGATCATCGTAAGAGAGAGAGAGATTAAATTACGAAAAAATGATTCTATTCGAATGGGCATACGTCTTTAAATTGTATATATTCACTAAATACATTTTAATATTACTTGGAAAAGCCTAGTTTATTTGAGAGCTCTGCTTAATGAGTAATTATTCAAAATGATTAAAGAAGTTTAAAATAAGTTAAAAGATGCGGTTAACGTGAAACTTTTAAGAGAAAAAAAAACTAAATTTTTTAATTTTTTTTTCAGTTTTTACACCGGCAATGATACCAACAATATCGAAAAATCTTCAAAAGAGCTAGCCGAATAACAAACTATGATAGATTTTTCCCCAATTTATTTCTTAACCGAGAAGTATAAGGAAACAAGCTAATTGCTTGCACCCAGTTGCAAGTCCGAATAAACTAGAATTCCATGCATAAATAAATAATTGAAAATAATGAGACTTAAGAACGTAAATAAATTATGTAGATGATACTCATTCTAGCTTCAGTTATGTTTAATTTATTTCCTTTTATTTCTATTTTTACCCCGGAATTTCAAGCAAATTTTCATTCGAGTACAATGGAAAAATGAGTTTGACAAGATAAAAACATTTCGATACATTAAAAGCACTGAAGAATGAAATAAGCTTCTAAATCAAGACATGATTAGGACTTCATTGATCAATTGCTTTCCAGATTTAATACTTCGGTCTCCCTTTAAGCTTAAGTTATAATAAATGCGCATCTGTGGGTAATATTGATGTAATTTTTTATTTCTTGGAGGAACTTAAAAATTTATTCATCACACAGAAGCATGAGTCATACATTCAAACTAGAATGCTGAGTACAATTGAGTAAAACAAAATTTATAGATTTATTCTTCAAAAAGATTTACGCATAAGCTTCGCCCTAGAATACTGTTCAAGACAAGTGATATTGTCGCATAGGAAGTACACCCAAGTCTAAATAAAGAGTACGGGATTGAATCTCAACTTGAGATTATATTAACAAAAAGAATTAAGAACATAGTAATTATCAATTCAGTATAAATGGAATTAACATAAATTAATTACAAATTACAGAGACAGGAAGATTAAAATATATCTCCTATTTACAGTTTTGCAGTGGGCCGCGGTAGCCTAGTGGTCAAGGTCGTGGACTCGCGACTGGCGGTTTTCGTTCAGTCGCGGGTTCGATCCTTGGCCGCCAAAGACCCGCCGTGTAGCCGGGGCTGATGCACGTTAAATCTGTTTGGGGTCCAAAGTCCTCCCGTTGGCGTGGTGTGGATGTTAGGAGAGGGGATGCCAGCTTAGGTGTCGTCCTCGTCACTTGACCATGGTTCAAAGTTACGAGGTCCGTCGCCAATAGCCCTCGTGTTACTTCTAGTGCGACGTTAATAAAAATTAAACTGAACTAATTACAGTTTTGCAAAAGGTATGTATACACGAAGAAGAAGATGCACTTCGCTTCAGTTCAAGATACCCTTCACAAGCTCTCTAGAATAAGTATTACTAGAAAATGACTTCTGTAGACGATGGCAACATGCAGACATCGTCAACAGGATGTGGTGAGTGAATGTATTATGGCGCAAGAGCTAGAATAAGCTTTTGCGCCATTAACAGAAAACGAGTATCGCTATAATATTTCACTGAACACTTAAAATCCTGCAACCAAACTAGAATGTTTGGCAGTAATGAAGTACAATAGTATTTATAGATTTGTTTTTTGAAAAAGATCTGTACCTGGAGCTCCAGAAATGCTTCTCAATTTAAGTGAAGTTTCACTGAACATCTAGAATTAAACATCCAAACTAAAATGCGAGGCAATAGTGAAGAACAATAAAAATTATAAATTTAATTTTAAAAAGGAGCAGTACTCATTGATCTCCAAAATCTTGCTCAAAACAAGGGATATTTCACTGAATATTTAGAATCATATGTCGAAACTAGAAAAATCGAGGAAGCACAAAGTACAGTAAAATTTATAGATTTATTTTTTAATAAGAGCTACGCCTCCAATTCCAAAAATGTTGCTCAAAACCAGTGACATATCATTGAACATTTAGTAACGTTATCCTTGTATTTGTGATCGTAGACTGCACCTCATATGACGTATACGAGGTGTGGCTATTACATAACGGGATTGTTGCCGCTATAGAAGAAGTACGCATGTACCAAACACGAGAGACCGATAGCTGTTTTGCGTGAAGCTTTATCTTTCGAATACAGTTTCTCTCTTTTCCATAAACAAATCCATATGCCCATAACCTTCGTTCGCATTTAACGATATTTTGTTTCGCCGGAAAAATAACACAATGAATTGCAAATTTTACATGAAATTTGGAAAATCCGCTATTGAGATTTTGAAATTTATTAAAAGAAGTGTATGCCAATGAATGTTTATAGTGTGCACGTGTTTTTGAGTGGTTTAAGCGTTTTCAAGATGCCCGAGAAGACGTTGAAGATGATTCACGCTCGGGTCGATCTTCCACGTCAAAAAAGGATGACGATATTGAAAAAATCGGTAATCAGGTTCGATCTGAAAGTCGGTTAAATATTGGGGCGAATCCTGAGACTGTAGGCATTGACAAAGAATCCGTACGGTCAATTATTCCTCCCAGACAGTGCACCAACTCATTCCACATTGTCTGTCAAGAGGTTTCCAGACAAGTACAACATTCCATTGTCAGACCGTCCACCTCTTTCGCGGGTTCTTGCACCATGCGACTTCTGTCTGTTTCCGAAGGTGAAATCTGCAATAAAAGGAACAAGATTCGAGTCCTTTGACGCTGTGCAAGAGAAAGTGGTAAGTGTCCTGAAGGAGCTGATAGAAGAGGGTATCCAGAACTGTTTCGAACAATGGAAGATTCGCATGGAGCGTTGTAGGGATAAAGGATGGGTGTATATTAAAGATGAAAAGTAAATATGTATGATATCAAAATAAAATGTTTTACAGCATCAGTCTCGTTATTTAATAGCCCCCCTAGTACATTCAAGATGCAGAATTTTCACAATTGTATCAGAGTATATTCTACTATATTAACAATTATTTTCCTTTTCAAGAATAAACTTTCTAATAATTAAAAAACGGAACTGAGATTTTAGAAAAAGCTTGAAATGGTTCCTGAGCGTGGCTAGAGAAAGTACTACTTAAGCCGCTGATTTATGAGACATAAATTTTTACTTTTCCCTCTCAGAGATAATAAAGAATCCAAAGTCAAGTTAAGCTCTCCAACATGTTTCGAAGCTGTCTATGTAATTAATTTTAAAAGATTTGTCTTTCCAGGTACGTTACGCAACTTAGGGCTTGAAAAACTTGTTCATCGAACGAAGAAATAGTGACTTCATTTTCTTTGTGGGGAAAAAAAGAAAGGAAAGAAAGGTTAAAAGGAAAATAAGATTTACCATGCACGCCTTTCCGATTCGGAAATTTCTCTATTCAGAAATGTTAAAAACAGGAACGCGTTTAACCGGAATTTTCGACTAGATCAACAAAGGTAGGCTGGTGGAAATTTCAGGGAAGCGTTCAACCCTCCTTATCTTCTCCGCGTAAATTTTGGAGTGTCTCACACTTTCAAAAATACTAATTTGGTTTTCGTGATGGGAATGGCTTTTAAAACCTGTGAAATTTTTCAAGCTTTTTTTTTTTAACGGGAAAGGTTAATAATCGGCCTGTTTTGATTAGCCATTAAGCCTTCATTGCACGGTGTTATAGAACATGAATAATGAATTATTTGCTTACGCTTATTCTTGATTATCTTGATTTATTTTATTTCTGATAAAGTACCAAACAATGCAATGTGAGGGAAGATTTTTATCTTGCAGATATTAATATTTATAAGAAAAAAGTTACCTTGAGTATCTGAAAGATAATTATTCTTTGTATCGAGAAATAATTGAAAAGCCTCTCTATCGAGAAAAGTGTAATCAGCCTACAAGTATATAAATAAAATGTTATTTCGTATTTAACTCTAAACAATTCGTATTTGAACACAAAACATTTCAAAAGCGACAAGAAATTAAATAAAATTATAAAAAAAATTGATAATTAAAATTAATAATCCGATAAGTAAAATAAATTATGATAAATAAAATTCTCTAATGGTTGTACATAAATTCTATTTTACATCCTATCTTTCATATATAAACAAGTCTTATTTTGGATAAGTACCTATATCTATCATAATTCATACGCTACTTCTCTAAGAAATGTCCGCGGTTGCCTAGTGGTCATGGTCGTGGATTCACGACTGGCGGTTTTCGTCAAGTCGTGGAGTCGATCCCTGATGCCACTAGAGACCCGCCGTATAGCAGGGGCTGCTGCATGTTTAATCTGTCGCAAAGTCTTCCTGTTGCTGTGGTGTTGAAGTTAGAAGAGGGCGAGGTCCGTCGCCAATAGCCCTTGTGTTGGTTCCAGTGCGACGTTAATAAGAAACCAAACCAAATCAAACCTCTATTTAAAAATGTACCGAATATTATGGCTTTATTTCTTCGCTTGTGGTACGTTTTTCTTGAATTCTTAACTTTCACTGTCATCAAGTTGAATTAGAATGAAATTATATTTAAAAATATGTTTTGAAGGGTCATGGTGTTCCTTTCAAAGTGATTGAGATTGTTTATTAACGTCGCGCTGAGAGAGACAACGCATAGACTATTGGCCACGGACCTTGTAATTTAAACCTAGACCAAGTGACGAGGACGACACCTCAGTTGGCCCCTTCCTCTCCGAACTTCAACACCACACCAACGGGAGGACTTTGAGATAGATTAAACAAGCATCAGCCCCGTTTACACGGTGGGTCTTTAGTGGCATTAAGGCTCGAACCCATGACCCTACGAAAGCAACGTCGGTTGCGAGTCCAAGCCCATGGCCACTAGGCTAACGCAACCACTTCCTTCAGAGTCAATCGGATCTATTCGTCTTCAATTAAGAGAATTTTTGACAAGAGTAACTAAAAAAAATATTTTATGTCAAAGTTTTTTTTAAATTTTGAAAACAATATTTGATTATTAATCTGTTTTGTATTTTAAATTAAATTTAAAATTGTACACTATGTTTCGCAATTGTGGTTTAATCGGTTTATTTTTTTTTAAATTTGTTTTAATTTCTATTCAGTTAGAAAATTAAATCATGTTACTTTGTCTGCATGTCTTTATTTGTTTCGCTTCTTATTTGTGTGTCAATCCTTCATAATTTTTTAAAATTATAAATTCTTTATAAATGTTAATTATATAACATTTATAATCCTTTTACGAGACTAAAGGTTCTCAAATTGTAATATTAATATGCAAAAGGTTTGAAAATAGTGCTGTAAAAAAAATTTGAAAAACATTTAAAAACCTTCACTACAAGAGGGCTCAAAATTTTTTTCCTACAAAATAAACTGGATATTATAATAGGATGAATTTTGGATTTGCATGTATCAAAAAACAGTTCATCCTACGGTAAAAAACACATAGATCAGTAATATCATGCTCATATCAGTTATGCTGTCTATACATAAAGATGGTAAATGTTTTTGTTATTAGAAGACTGGATAACATTAATTTTTTCGAAGGCTTATTGATATGAATAAATTATTAAAAATGCAGAGAACTCTTAAGTGTTGCAAGTAAAACCAAAAAGTGTAAAAGAAAGAGAAAAAAAGCTTGGTACATTCGGGAAAAACCATCCGAATAATACATAGATGTATTATATGTGTATAGGGGGAAAGGCGATTTAAATTTCAAGACGATGTAATACTCGGGAGATAAGTTTACATACAGAGAATGGACCATCTCTGAATCTTGTAAAGGCTGTTACCTAGTTTGGATTTGATTCTCAGATTTGGCAGATGTCTTCCTGCAGGACTTCCCGCCGAACTATTTCCAATTGTTCGTCTAAATCAGAGATCCTGGTAAGGTTAGAGGCGCCTGCTCATTCCACTTCAAATGTTCTGTATTGGAGAGAGATATCCAGTGGTGTGTTTGATAGCACGATGGCAATTGTCTTTGCGGTGCCGTTGGAGATTCAACCCGCAAGGCTTCTTTAATGTCAGGTAAAATTTCATCTTACAAAACTCAGCATTAACAATAAGTGATAATATATAAGAAATTTAATAAATAATAAAAACTCTATATTGGGAATCAATCAAAATTGAGCAGAGTATATCGAATGGAATCCAGAGAACATAAATGGCCATAGTCATTCTTTGGGTTCCGTGTGAGACTATTTGCATTAAATATAGATTTTTCCAGTATCCGTCTTTCCCGAGAATCCGGGAAGACTATCTAAGCCTTAAGATGGCGGGGGAGAACTCCCTGATTAATAATTATAGAAGTAAAAACGAACGCGAAGACAATTCTAAGCTATGATCTAAGCTCAGTCTTCTGTGAAAAGAAGAAGAGCTCTAAAAACGTAGAACATTGTCGACATGTGGCTGTACTGTAAGAGTGTTATGGACGGCAACCAAAGGGTTCTGGGTTTGTAAAGGGTGACAGTCAAGTTCACAGCTGCCTTCTCTAGTCATTGAGGATTAATTCACATTATTAGGTTACTCAGTTATGATCTCCTGAAATTCCAGCAAGTCATTCAAAGACTACAAAAATTCAAACTTTGGGATGCTGGAACAAAAAGTATTGCGCATTAAAAAATTTCATTACAAATAGATAGCTCCTTCAGGGCGCCTCGTTTTCTTTGTTTAGTATATATATTTAACTAATTATATTTATATAATATTCCTATATGTTATATAACTATAATATCGAATGTAATTACCAATAATTAATTTTTCTTCGAAGTAAGGCAAGTTATTAAAACGTGCTGTTTTTAATATAGGGGAGAAGTAGACCGAACCTTTAATAAATGATTACTTAGAAATTACATCTATAATTTTTTTTATTAAAATTATTTAATTCAAGAAACAGAATAATTAACAGTTTCAATACATTTGAAATATTTTTGTCAACAAGGTTCAAAATGTTCTCATTTAATGCTCCTGACATAACAAAAACATAGCCTCCTTTCCTCTGAAAATTTCTTAACTCCCGTACTTAGGGTTTTTTGATAAACATCGTATTATTTGGGCATTAATCGGGCATTAATTTGCACGTGACAAAATAATGTCCTGTGGGTATTAATGGGAATTTTTGATAACCATTGTTCGATATCATAATCAAAAAAAAAAAGTTCAAATCAGTTAAATAAGTTTCAACATACTTTTTAATTAAATGTTATGTGATGTCTTAGGCTACATATGAAAACAAAAGAGAAGAAAAGTTTAAAAATGAAATTTATGTACCTTAATTAAAAATAAGCTATTTCAGATCGCACAACAGAAAAAGTAATTCTTAAAAACGGAAGATAATGGAATGAACAACCGTAAGTCTTATTTAAAATGAAATTTGATTGAATAAAATAACGACTTTAAATTTTGATAAGATTGAAATCACTTGTTGAATTGCAGAATTTTGTTTCAATTTCCAATCAAAAAAAAGTTTATAGTTACTAAAGAACGCTAATGATATTAAGGTATATAACTAATGCAACCAATTACATTATATAACTTAATATAACATGAAACATTAAATATCAAAATTGTTGAGAAATCAAGAATCAAAATATTCAAAATGTATCGTTATCTCTCTCTCCCTCTTTATATATATATATAACATACTTTTAACCTACTTTATATATATATATATATTCGGAAACATTTTTCTTATACAGTACTTAAACGTTATGTTAAAGGTGGAATGGGTAATTAACAGCAAGTGTTATGAAAATAGCACATTTTTAATAAAATTTCTTGTGAACATGATATCGGTTTTTTTTTTTTTTTTTTTTTGCTTTGCTTTCCTTTGTAGTTTAGTATAACTCATACTGTAAAAGTGAGGCGGGGAGTAAGAATTCATCTCTTTTTTGTACTTTTGTTGCACTATTAATGATTCAAAATACCTTTATAATGAAGTATCTTTATTTTTAAAGTAACAACATTCCTATTTATCTGCTGAAGTCTTCATAAACTTATCTTACCTAAAATACATTTTTCCAACATTTGAACTAATTTATGAAAATGGGTCTTTGAAATTTCACTGTATTTTAAAAATTTGAGGACAATTTCGAATAAATTTGAAATAAAATTACTGAGCCCAACCAAAATTTGGGTCAAACTAAACAAATGGCTGTGTTCCGGTTGTCACTGGTACATGAAAAATTAAAGGCGTAAAAATAAACTACAAAAGTTTGGCTTTAAAAGTGCTAATTGCGGTTTGATGAAATAAGGTCGTTATAACTAATATGACAATAATGTCAAATTGTCATAATGACACGTTAAGACCTTTTTTTTTATTTAATTATGTGGTTCATACGTATTACTTGGAGATACGTGACAAAATGTTTAAAGACACGCTATGAGGTGTAAAAAATCCCTAAAAATGTCACTAAATCGTATTATTACCCAATTAATTACAGGCATGATTTGGCATCTCTCCCAAAAGTTAATTAATGTACTCTACCCGAAATTTCGTTATAAATTTTAGGGAGATACCAAACAATAAATTTGATGTAATTTCAAATTAACGAATACGTTTGTGGAGGAATTTCTACTATACTATCCTTTAAAAACGACTTGATATGCATTCAACATCCATAATTCTGCCTAATATGTATACATTTATATTTCGCAATTTGTGGCATTTTACATACATTTTATATATCCTATTAATGAATCTTAAGTACATGTTATTGTCCTGTACATCTTACCTATCATTCTATAATCATATTGAGTTCGTGGCAGTCTAGCGGTTAGGGTCATGACCTTCATGGGTGGCGATTGGAACATGAATGAATCGAATGATGAATTCGAGTCTATTAAAAGATCAATTGAGTGACAATGGAGTTTATGACTTCTTAAATTAATCAGACTTAGTCCTCCCATTATGTGGTGTGAAATTTCGAAAAAGGAAGTACTAACTCAGATGGCGTCTTCATCATCTGCTGAGGTCCATCACATGTAGCTTGAATTTTTGCACGACGTGAATACAAAAAAATAAATAAATAAATAAACCAATATATGTATGTAATGTTGCTCTTTTTCATTAAATGGATTAGTTTGTAGAATCCGGAAGAGCTTTTTGATTAACTTTCGTATGTCTAAAGATCAAAGCAGGCTCTAGTAAGTTGTAAGAATTAAATCCTTCTTTTGATTCAAAAATGTTATATTTCCTTAAAAATTTCACTTTAAAAGATGCAATCAACGTAAACTTTGTTTGAGCGGAAGAGAAGACAACAAAATAGAAAAAGGTTGAATAAAACAACATTGCAAATAGAATTTGTCGAATACATAAATTGAAACCCAGAAGCGTCGTATCTCAATTAGTGTTAGTTAATAAATAAAATAAATTTTGGCAATATTTTCTATTTCCGATCTTAACTAAATTGATGATAGCCCTCCCTTAATATTTGCTTTCTGGAAGAATTTCATTGGAAAACAGGAAGATGCAGTTCGCTTCCCTTCCTACATATTTCCATGAACTAATTTCATGGAAGTTAAAATAAATTCACTGTATCAAAATAAAATCGTACTAAACTGGTGTAACAAAAAATAAGAGCTAACTCCACAAGTCTTTTAGTTTCCAGAGGGAATGTACAGGGGGAAATACGTACAAAACTAATATGTCTTAATATCTTCCTCACACCGCGATACATTTACGAGAATAATACATTGCTCCAAGAACGCTTATGCTCGAAGTTTTGTACAACAATCAACATACATCGTCCTTAAGGCTTCCCGTCTACCCACCATTTTGATTTCATCAGCTTAATGTTAATCCTATGGAATCTCGACTTGAATTCTCCCATCTTTATTATTTGATCTATTTGAATGCAATAAAGTGCATCTGAAAGGGCAAAAAATAATGAATGTTTCTGTGGAATTACTTTTTTGCTCCAATTTTTAAAAATACTTGAAAATATTCTTTAAAGACCGGAAAACTCAAAAACGAATAACTAAAATAACAATAAAAATATTTTTAAATTTCTTAGGAAAAAAGTAATTCCACAGAAGAGTTGGTTATTTTTTGCTCTTTCAAATGCACTTTACTGCTTTCAAATAGTTCCACTAACAAAGATGTGAGAATTAAAGTCAAAATTCCATAGGATTAACATTACGATCACGAAATCAAAATGGCGGGTAAACGGGAGCCTTAAATACAGATAAGCATCACGGTTATAGTGGTTTTTGATTAATATGCAAAGCTTAAACAAACATATATACGGAACCAGTTCGAATATCATTTATATGATAATTTTAAATATGTTAATAAAGTGGTGATTTTTCTCAAAACTGAAACTAGAAGGAACTGGTATAATGTTCATGATACCTTACCGATGCAAAAATGTTTTCAAAAATTTGTTAGTCGGATAAAAATGCTCCGTCTTTGGAAAAGCCAAACCGAGGCGAGAAGTTTTAAATTCTTTTGATGTTCAATTCTAATCCGATGATTTAGTTCTAAGATAAATAATAGTGTATCGATATGGATAAAGAAATAAACTCTGCTAAAACGCTTGAAATATTTTTTTTGTAACATTCCATTGTAATCTCTAGCAGTCATAACCTAGAATAACAGAATTATAAATCAAAATTTAAAAAAAAACCGCGGGAAATCTGAAAAATAGCTGTGTAGCGGGATCTTTCGCGCTTTTCCCTTCAACTAATCCTTGGGATTTTTATGTGATGCCATTTGAATTGAGAAATCTCTCCCAGTGAATGAAACTCAACTTACATAGATTAGAATAGAATCGATGAAGTGTAATGAATGATATTTAGGAGATAAATATTATAAGCAGCGAAAGAATTTAATACGAGGGTTGATGGTAAAGACAGTGGCCTGAAGTTATGAAAGAAGATTGGTATCATACCTGAGCTGAGTGATGAGTTTTAGAAGTGGAACATGAAGAGAATTTACAAAGCACTATTGAAACGAATGCCATGCCATCTTTTATCAAGCTGTAGATTCAGACTAGTGTGGGAAGAAATGTTTTGTTTTTTATTACTTTGAGATCCTAGTAAATTCAAGTTCATTAACAACCTGGTTTTAATTTAATGAAAGAATCTTAAAAAATAATTTGAAATGGAAGAATTAGTTTATTTTATTACATTTCAATTCATTGCTTTTACTTTTCAAATTTGTCATACATATGTTATAGCAAGTTCGAAATTTGTTATACATGCATATATATATAATTTTAGATGGCCGCGGTAGGCAGAGTGGTCATAGTAACGAGATTATAGCCGGGGTTGTTTTCTTCAGTTTGAATCCTGATACCACTAGAGCTCCGTTGTGTATGAATGGTGGACTCTAAATTTGTTGCTGCCAAAATCCTCTTGTTGAGATGTTATGGAAGTTAGGAGAGTGGGAATCCATATCGTGTGTTCATCCTTTACTGAGATTCAAAATTACGAGGTTCGTTGCCAATAGCCATAGTGTTATTTCTAAGTGAGGCGTTAATAAACAATCAATCAATCTTAAGTCTTAACTGCCTCCGAAGGGAGGAGAGAGTATTTTCGAGACTACACGTAACAGTTTCCCAAAAATTATTTATCTTTAATATCGGTTAAAAGTTCCTTCTAAATTAAATTCTCTCCACTTGAAGAGATGGAAACAGAAACGCAGGCGTATAGTCACGAATTTTTCTGTCATATAACTTATAATGAATACTTTTTTTCTTTACATCGAAGTTAAGATTTCAGTAACGAAAGCTTTTTTATTTACTTCTTCAAATTCATACAAATTCTTTTCTTCCCCTTTCTTTCCAGACAGATTGTCTTTGACATTGACTAATACTGGCAAACTTCCCACAAATGTGTTGCAAGTAAAATAAAATAAAGTATTCACAGAACAGGAAATTCTATTCAAAGAGATACATTTCGTTATGTTTCCTTATTTAGTAAATTCTTTCATACCGATTTCGATATAAGATTAAGTTTTCCCATTAAAAATTAGAAGAAAAGATTATATTGTGTTATTCATACTAGTTTTAAAAGTCACCTTTTAAATTAATATCAATGACATCAGATGTCAATGTGAAAGTTCGAAACGGATTTTAACTTTTGATTTTAGGTATTATATTTCATAATCTATCAGTGACAAAGAATAAAGGTAAAACAATATTAATATTTATAACCTTTTTGCTATTTCTTCCCATGATTCATCTATTTAAAAATGCCTTTTCCCAATTTGTGATATAAAAGCATATACACAGGAAGTACCAAATTCATACTAAGGCTTGTATAACACGTGAGTGCTAAATTATTTTCTTCAAAGAACAGTCTTCATGTTAGGTTAATTAACTATTTTTCTTTAATTGCATGTTAAAAGTGTGAAAATTTTTAAAGGATTCTCGAGCGTTTCCCGTTTCAATTGACCTTTGAGCTATAATATGATCTACTCGTATATGGTGTTATTTGATTTAATATCTCCACCTTTGAATAAACTGTGACTTATGCAAATTAGCATTGCTATATAAATAATAAATATAGTAAGAATAAAATGAGGATGAGATACAGAAATTCAGTGTGTTTAAATGCGGGAAGGAGTTTGAAGGTTAGCGAAAATGTAGTACATAAGACACAGGCGCCGGAAAGCAAAGTGGTTGCTAAAATTTTATCTTGGACCCAAATTATAAGTATTGTTCCTATACGGATCCTGTTTAGATATTACTGAAATAAGTAAAATTTTCATTTAATCTTTGGTTGAGGAAGCGATTTAGTTACCATTACACATTCGCAACACGAACATTTATTTTTGATTATTATTATGCAGAATAAATATTTTTTTAAGATTTGCCTCTCTGACTATTTATTGACTGATTATTTAGTGAGTTTTGATGGTTCAGATCCATGACGGTGAATTATTAATTGTTAAACTTTATTCTAATGTATTCTGTGTGATGTTATTCTTTTACATTAAATATGAATAATTGCTTATAAATCAATTATTAATGATTGATGTTAAAAATTAAATATAAATAATGGCTCATAAAAGCTGCAATGTATTATTATTTGTATTGTTTATTTATTTTTGGTAAAGGAAGAATACGTAGAGATTTGATATAAAAAAAAACTTCAACTTCGGTTATATTTTAATCCCAAAACAAAGTTGTATTGAAAACTTTCAACTTTTTCCGTGTAGTCCCATGTATTTCATCTACTACAGTTTAAGAAATTCCCACAATGATGATTTCCAATTTTTGTAGCCATAATAGGAAAATAAATATGTTAAAAATATGTTAGGTTTAATTATGTTTAAAAGCTAATGTTTTTCAAAAAAGATGCTGCAGAAATTATGTCCAGCTTAAAATTCAAAATAATAATAATAATAAAATTTTCTGAATTTAAATGGGGAAACATGTAAACATGTAAACATGCTTTCCCGAAACGATACGTCATGCTAAGAGTTGCAATCGATTGGAAGTAATAATTTTATTAAAATAGGTTTGGTTCAATTTTAAAATTGTTTTCAACCCTTCACAGATGGAAGCCAGGATTTGATGCTTACGAGACAAAAATGATGAATTCACATCTGTTATAAAATACATAATTAACTGTTAGGAACAGATGTGAAAATATTCTTCATTAGGGTAGGCGACTATCCGAAATTTTGAAAATGTCTCATCAAGCGACCTCTTAAAAGTAGTTGCCAGAAAGGTGTGCACGTTCCAATTAGAACTGTACAATAGAGGACAGTATAACATATGTGCCAACTTTAATTTAGGCTTTCATTTTGGATTTTTGTTAAAATATCAGCGTTAATAAAGTTAATTATATGATTAATTAAAAAATGAATGATTCTTACAATAGTTGCATTTTAATCCATGAACAGCTTTCAAAGAAAATTACTCAAGAAAAATAAGTTTAAACTTGTGCGGAAAGTTACTAAATGTTGTTACAACAAACAACTTCAGTTTTCATCAGTTTGGTTTCGATAAAAAAAAAAATTTCATGCTTAAATATTTTTAAGATATATGCATGAAAACAATTAGACAATAAACAGCAAGTCTTGGAAACGGAACTTGCATTTTGGAATTGTTCACATACTTTACAAAGGTGCGTATTTCGTTCTAACCTCCAAAACATGGAATGAATCGCTATGTTTTTCTTTTGTCCGACCTGTTACGGTTTGTTGCATCACAGGGCAAGAATTGAGTGCACGGTTTTACACTTTTGTGCTCTTCCTGGTCAATAGAATCTTCTGATGGTGGAATCTGCTTTTTCTTCCATGCGGAACTGTTAAATCTGAGAGATGCAAATAAATTTATCTTTATGAAGGAAATCACGTTGACGCATTATTTTCTTTGTGGTGATAGGGACTGAAATGGTTGTTTTACAAATGTCAGGTTAACAATTGGATATGAGCATGGATGTTTGGAATCGGCGCGTGAATTCTGAAAGGGTGATAGAGCGGAAAATGGGTTTTGTATTTATATAACTTAAAGAAATGTGTATTTTTAGCGAATTTCAGGCCATTCATCAATCACATTCTTTCGCAAGGTGATTTTTTAGGTTTGTATGGAACAAAAAAATAATTACAATTCGTTAATGTTTGTTGTGTACCAGAGGGTTTTTTTTTCTTACAAAAGATAATAAAATGTTCGGTTTTTCTTTCTAAAAAAATATCTTATTTTTGAAAAATAAAAATTTATGGTTTATTTTTATATTTTTGCTCTACCATAAAATTCTTCAACACTTAGCATTAAAAACTTCATTCCATTTTTACACTAGATTCCAGAAATATAGACGTAATATTTAATTTTTCAACTTTCTTGTTAACTCTCAAAATATTAAAAAGTATTCTAATTTGTATTTATTCCTGCTAAGACACAAAAAATGTCTTATATGCCATTCAACCATGACATAAATAGAATGCGTGTTTATTGAATAAATATCTTGTATATATAGCATACAGTGATTTTGTATATGACGCAGAAAAAATTAATGTAAGTAATATTTATGCTTCACATCAAAATAAGTGATTTGTAACATTTAAAAAATTATGAGGGATGTTGCAATTACAGGTTTTTTTTCAATAAAATTTCGCTCTATAATTCAGTATTTTAATATTTCCTGTATCTAAAAACATCACTCTAGCAACTATTATTAAATTGTAATAAAGGTAAAGAACTATAGAAATATTATTCTACTAATAGTATAACATTCACGATAGCGCTATGAAAAGTACTCCAGATTCGTGGCCAGCGATGAATGAGTCCAGTCAGATATTCCATCTAAGATCATGATGTCAAATAAGGGGTGCTTCTGAACTCTCCTTAAGAGTATCAACATAGTATAGTGTGATATGAATGTTAGATCATATCACACTATACCATGTATCACCATCATATATGAGGATGTATCATATATGAAGTACCAACTTAGGTGTAGACGTCGTCATTGCTTGATTGTGGACCAAAATTACGAATATTTCTGAAACATGTTAGAAACATGAACATTGTCGCCTGTAAGAATCAAACACGTAAGAGGTGTGCAACACTTATGCAGGTGGCATCGGAATTCAGGGCCAGAACATCGACTAGCGTATGCATCCAAACTGCGCACTGTAATGTGTAGGATACGGGTCTTTAGAACCTACTGAAAACTCGAGATGTTGATTATTATATGATTCACTTAAGCACAACAACATCATCACCAGACACTTGATCAAGAAAAATAAATAGCATGGTTTGACGAATTGCTTTCCTAACTTTATCGAGCAGAAAGAGTTCGCATGCGCACAAAACCTGTGGTCATGGATCCTTCCTGTCAATAAGGCAGTGCACCGGCTAGTGGGAGCTCTGTGATGATCCTGTCCCACAGGTGGCAATTCGCAATGAAAGGAGTAAAAACCCCTGAAAATTACCCTGGTGGGGAATTCTTTTCTAGCTCAGTTGTCTAAGGTTCTCCGTCTGAGGAAGTCAGTGGACCCACAATTTAGCAGTTCAAATCGGCCTAAAAATTGCTAAGATCACCAACCTTCAATATAGTGGTGGCCTAGAACATTTATATGGCAGTATATCCGAGACGAGCTCCGCTAGTTGAATATATTCCTATTAAAAAATTTCCTCAGTGACTCTAAACAAGACACCTTACTCATACAACCCGCTATAAGGCCTTCACAAATAGACTCACCATCTCAATTAGAGATTGTCGATGATACCAATGGAAAGCGTTTTAAATGATACTCATTGCAACATAGGATGTGTATCAATTACAGTAATGGCTGGAAAACAACTTTATTTAAAATATCGCTCAGAAGGTCCCTCGGCTGTTAAAAAGACTTTCCTTTCCAGGAAGGGATTGTGAGGTGATCTTCTTCCGTGACAACCAACACTAATACCTAATAACCGACCAGGTAGGGAACTCCTTTCTGGTTAAATTATCTTTTGGACAATATAAGGCACATATCTGCGGATCTATATATGGGCGGATGAAATCGTCCCAAAATAGAGCACAACAAACTTTTTCTGGAGTTTCATAATGGTACGGGCTGATTTGGATAATGATTGCTGAGAGCCCTGATACGAGCATAAACGTCACAGTTTCTACAACGGTATGCGCACATTCGTTTTAATCAAGGTCACCCGTTCATGTTTAAAATTCATGTTGAAAGTTTGAGCTTGTTCCAACAAGAGAATGAATCTCTACACAAGAGTCTAGACGTCTTATTACGGTTACGGAAGCATTCATCTGAGTTTGGGGTTTGCCATTCCTACCCAAATCTCCAGATATGAACATGATAGAACATATGTAATAGGATATCATGCAAACTGAGAAAACCCGAGAACTCGGAAAACATTGAAAGTGGGGAATGCTCTACAAAAGTATGGTGTGCATTGTCCAACCCAAGGCATGTATCCAGAAGCTCATGGAGTTTATGCCTTTTCATATTTCGTTCCAGTGGTTGACCAACCAAAGTATCAAATTCGTGAACCAGGTTTTCAGGCATTCAAGTGTACTTTCAATTTTGTAAAATAGATGCATCTACGGATATCTCATTTTTGGTGCATATACCTCAATACAATCTGAATGATTCTTCATAAAACAGTTTTACTTCCTGTCACTTCATGACAAAAATATTGAGCTAATTCGTTTTATTGTTAAAAGACTCTAAAAATAATATTTATTATTATTATTATTATATTATTAATAATAAAATTAGAAGGAATTACTTTAAGGTTGAGTTAAGTTTAATAAATGTTTGTCAATTCTTTTTTAATTCCTAAAAATATACAGATTGAGTTATTTAATTTAAATAAGCGATATGTGCTTTGATTAGACTTAATACAATAGGAAGTCATCAACCAAAATAACTCAATGAAACAACATTTTAATTTCTTTTACCATGGCATGTGTACTCTACTTGAACTTTATATCGATGTCTTCTTCATTTGGATATTCCTTTTGGATTCCATATCACTCAGAATTAGGATTTTATTCTTCGGTTAGAGTTTCATAGAAATTAGGAACAAGATCTTTCTGTGCTGTACTCTTTATTTATTAATTTACTTATAATGTATTGAAATTTTTATATTTTTTTAGAGTATTTGAATCGACTGAAGAGAAATATTTCCAGAAATAATGTGACTGTATTACTTAACCTAAAAAGTTTTCTTTTCAGGAAATCATTTTAATTTTTACCTTATATCCATCACACACTAAAATGCATGTACAAATGGAATCAATTCCTCCCCTGCATATTACTCGTGTCTTAGAATAATACGATGGAATCGTATTAATATTTCATCTCTTGGGAACGATTAATAAAAGTCCTGCTTTATTTTCATTTTGAAATTTTGCAGTCATTTTAAACTACTGTGACTCCCCAAGTTTCGCTATTCGGGGATTTGCTATAGAAATATATAAGTAAAAGTTTTAAATCCTAATGATAAATTTAAAAGTAATTTTTTGAAATAACGTTACAAAAAGAATTTATATTGAAAAATATAATTCTTTCTGATGTAATATGAGTATCACCGAATCCTTCAAAAAAGTTAACATTTACAGAAAACAAACTTTGTTGGCAATACTTATTCGTAAAATGCGCTTAAGTGAAGAAGAATATTGCTGCATGCAAATGAAAAAAGGAGCCCTAAAACTCGAATTAAATAACTTTAAGTGAAGATTCTCGTTTGGATATATCAACCTAATATTCAAAATAATATTACATAAAGGATACAATATGTATTTGAAAAATTTTGAACTAAATCTACAAAGCAAGTAGAAGAACAATCTTAAAATTAAACTCTATTTCTTTTTACCTTATGCCAATGGCCTCTAATTTCGCGGCAATTGGAAGAACGTTGCTGATATCATCTAATAGTGATTCTTTCGGAATCATTATAAGATGATATCATCAACTTTATGATCAACTCCAGAGAGACATTAATTAACCAAATCTAAAATCAGTACTGTCGTTTTTTATTTTAAATCGTAAAAAATGATATGAGGATCTTTGGCTGAAACTTTTTTTTTAATTCTTATAGAATCTGGCATTGTAATAGGAGGAAATATTAAAGTGCTCTCTTAAAGAAATACGTTTCACTTTTTGGCTCGGCTTTGACGACAAATTTCTTGACTTTAAAAGGCTGTCAAACATGTTTTCTTTATCGTTCAAACTCGTTCCTCATATCAAGAGAGTAACTTTCTTTACTCGGAAAAAGAAACTTTTCATTCTATTTTTCATGCTTGCATATTAATTATTTTGAAGCTGCTAAAAGTATGCGAAGTTCTATTTCTACTGAGAAGTCGTGGCATTTGAACTCGAGCTTGTTGACTGTTGTGACATTAATAGGGATGACGGAATTAATCCGAAGTAGTACACGAAGTTAAATGTGTTTGTTCACTCTTGCGCGTTCCTCGACGTGCTATTTTTTTTTTTTTTTTTCCCTCTGATCGGGAAGGCCGCGGAATTACACTTTAATATCTTTATTTGTTTAATATGATATGTCAATTACATGAGACTATATCGATTTTTCTAGATTCTGAACGGGCCAATTGATTGATTGGTTTTATTAACGTCACAATTAGAAGCAACACGAAAGCTATTGACAATGGACCTTGTCCTTTTGCTCTTCGGTCAAGGGACGAAGATGACACTTAATCTGGTATCACTTTTTCTAAACTTCCACAGTACGCAAACAGGAGAACTTGGGACCTCAACCAAATTTAACACGCGTCAGCCCCGCTACATTGTTGGTTTTCAGTGGCATCAGGGCTCGAACCCACTACTCGACGGAGGCAATGCTAGCCTCGAGTTCGCAACCATGACCACTAGGCTACCGTGATCACCAAAGTAGACCAAAATTAACTTCAAAATTTAAGATGTGCAAATTATTATTCTAATTATTTTTTTGGTTTTTTAACAGAGGAAATCTGAAAATGAAGACTAGGTATTTGTTTAAAAAAAAAGGCTCTACTAAGCAACGTGTGAAATAATCGCATGTCATTATGCAAATAAAGCTTACCTTTTTCTCACACACACAGTAAGTATTATATCATTTAAGAACGTCTCCTTCTAAACCTATGATACTGAACCACGGTTAAACGTTTCGAGTTACAAGTGTTTGTCAAAAGTTTTACTCGAAATTGAAGATCCCGGTCTTCTCGTAGTCTGAACGCTCTTGATCGTGCTGAGCGTCGCTGAAAAACTAGAAACATCGACTCGACGCTATTTTCGAGAACACAAAATTGTCCCTCCATTCCTTTGATCCCGCTGCACCAGAGTTTATCCCTTGAGAATATCTTCAAAGTCGTAATTTCTACAATGAACCTAATGGCATTTCTCAGCTTAAGACTAATTCCCTAAAGAAATTCAAGAGGTCCAATTCAAGAGGTATTGGAAGATGTTGTTAAAAAAGTGATGAAAAGAACTTATGTTTAGAACTGGGCAATCGTACTCAGAATTTAGGTATTGCTTTCCTCTTGATCATACGATGAAGATTTCAGAAAAGTTGGTACTTTTATACTTTTTCCCGTTTCTACAACAGGACTCGTCAAGATTGATGATCTTGTCAGATTTAACGCTTAGCCACCATTATTTCAAGTGAAAGTTCTTAATAAAATTGAACGTGGAATTTACGACCCTCAATCCAGATTTCCTATGATTATTATACTCTTTATTATTATTGTAGCTCTAGGGTTATCAAAACAAATATTATATTACAAATATGGATTCGTTGTTGTTTGCAATACTTACGCAAATATTAACATAATTCTTTAAATACCAAAATCTGCTCACTCATTGGACGATGAGCTTCAGCCCTCATGTTTTGTTAGACCTTCGATTTTTTTCCCTTTCCTGAAATAATTATAGTTAAATTAACTATAGTAAATTTAATATTATTATACAGAAGTAATTATAGTTAAATTTAACTGTAGTAAAATAAATACATTTTCATTTTATTTTCTCGGTATCTTTTTAAAATTCTCAATATCTAAATTTTACTCAAAGATTGAAACCCTGACTGGTCAAGTGCTTCATCAAACCTTCAACATCAAATAGGAAAATTACGAAAGACAAAGAAGTTCGTAAAATATATTTATTATACTTTAGAGGCGAATAGAACTTATACTAGTTGCATTAAAAATAGTTCGAACTGATCAATTCAAACATGATTTCACAAATATTTTAGAACTTTGCACAAGAAGTGTTTAATTAGCTCATTAAATTAAATACACTTGAGCTCCGTTATAACGAACCATCTGGGGATCTAATGAAAAGTTCAATTTAACCGGAGGCTCACTATATCTAATTTTGTTAAGGCATCGAAATTTTTTAGCATTTGTCAAAATCTCACTGTGACAATTCACAATTTGTTAATAAGTTAAATGTATATTTGGTGGTTTACCTTTTTGATATTTTTCTTGTTTTCATTCAGTTATATTCACTTTCTTATTAGTGTTTGTTAATATAACTTCCTGTGTTTTTCTTTCTTTTTGCTTTTTAAATTTATTGTGTGTGTGTGTGTGTGTGTGTGTGTGTGTGTGTGTGTGTGTTCTATTATAAGACCCGAGCACCATTATATTATCTTAGACGAGCACCATTTTCTGGATCGTAAATTCGAGCCCTTTCCATCGCAGTTTTCATAACAATTTGCACCATCTCTTGCTGTCCCTTGAATTAAGTGATGGATATTGGTATTGAAATGAGTAATGGCTTTAGGTTTATTGGTGCAAATACTATCTGTAAGGTATCCTCAGGGAGGAAATCTGGTTGCAATGAGATCAGGGGAACGTGAGGACTGATAAAAAAAAAAAGACTCTGAGAAGGCGTCGGGCCGAAGCTTCTGATTTTTCAGCAATGCCTTCCGTAACACGAACAAGATTGGTCTAGCTGCAAGTCCAGTAGGTCTTCCAGTTCTTGGAGTATTTTGACAGACCTTTATGCTACGAAATATTTAACCATGGCCAATATCACAGGCCTAGAGGATGGCTTTCTTAAATAAAATAACGCACAAATGCGTACTTCGTTTGCATGTATGAGCAAAGGATAGTTTTCACACGTTGCAAAATTGTGTATTTTCCACAATTAAAATCCGAAGTCTTGATTTTCGGATTCTGATAACACATTTAAAAAATGAATTTTCTCGAAAGTTGTTCAATTTTTAAAATGTAAAGTAGCTTTTTCTGCTCACCCTGTATCATTTATTTTAAACAATGATAGTTAAGAGTCTTCGAGGACAGATTCTGCGACCTTTTCCTTCAAGTCGACTCCAACTCCAGTTCCGACCACGCCTTACCCCATTCGACCGTGATGCAGAGGTAAAATAAGGAAATAACCTATTATATAAAAACAAAGTGGTCAAGATGTTTCTTTCACTTGAATCGACACCAGGAAATGCTGTAGGGAACAAACTCAAACAGAATTGTAAATGTGAGAGTTACTTCATAAGCCAACAAGATTTTCATCAAAAAAAAAAACACATATTATCAATAACTGTTTTAAAAATATTAATGTTTTGCATTAATTTAGCCCAAATTTTATATTTTTCAAGACAAATACGTAAACTATCAAATGTATAAAGGCTAAGCATTTACTACATTTATATCGATAACGTAAAAAAATATATAAGGTAATCGCTTGAATTTTTTTCTGAGGTAAAATTAATAGATCATAGAGCAAATCAATGAAGAACTATATAATTCCGCTACGAACAAATGAATTGCATCATGTATACTTGATCATGATGCACTTGACAATTTTCAAATAACGCACGGCGTTATTTAAAAATTGTCAAGTGCAATATGTTACGGGCAAGAGAAAAGAGGAATCCAATAAAGGGAAGACGTGATCTTATGAAATGCTTTAAAAGGTTACAGCGGCTCAAATGCGTTGTATGTCTATTGCAGGATCAACAAAATACGTGTTCTTCAAACAAAGCACGTAGATCAACGTGATCTGTCTAAGAAATACGCACACTCTTCTTAAATAAACGAATATAGGATGCAAATGCAGTGGAACTCGGTAATTGTAATTTTAATTTCGTAATTAGTTAATTTCAGTCGCAGTCACAAAGTTAATTTAGCTCGGAATGAGATTTTTGCATTCAGTATGAGCACATTAAAAATAATTATTATTTTACTCAAGTCCTGAATATTCTTTGATTGGTATAAAAACATCGTTTCCCAAGCAATATAAAAATCTCCCATGACGAATTCTGTTATATTTTCTTTGAAGTTAGTACCCGTTTCGGAAATAACTCTGCTAAGTGTCTAGATTAAAGAGCAAGTGTAAAACGTGAATAATTTTATAATTAGTATCTGATTCAATAAAAACAATATTTTGTGTACTTTTAACTATTTTTGTGTGCTATAATATTATTAAATCTCATCATCTCTAGACAAAAATTACAACATTACATTATTACATCTCAAGACAAAATGCAATGACAGAATTGTATGAAATGAATTTCCTATTCATTGGCAGAAATGAAATTTCTTGATTTTTGCTAGTTTTTCAAATATAAAAGTTGCTTTGAACTAAATGACAGAACATTAATGTTTAGGAACTGAATGCAGGATGAGTGGAATATTGTCTTTGAAGCTTTTGTATCATGCATGCGGGTTTTTTTCTATTGCATTGAAAAAAACTCTTCAAACGGAAGCTGAATTAAAAAAAAAATTATTTTCTCTTCTCTCTTACACACATGAGCCAATATAGCAGCTTCTCAAGATAAATAACTGACAAGGAAAAAAATTTAGAGCATTCTTTGTCATTTTTTGGAATGCAAACTTTTTTCCCCCATGTTTTAATATCATACGACTCAACTTCCGTAAGATTAAGGTGTTACATAATGCAATTTCTATGGTGAGGGTTATATAATTGCTATTCTTAAAATGAATTAATTCAATACCGGAAAATCCCATTGTTTTTCTGATCAACCTGCAGAAAAAAATGACTGATGAACAATGTAAAAATTTAATAGAGTTCCTGAACATTTTACATACAAAGCCAGATCTTCAAAAATAAAGGTCTATTTTACAATGGAGTTCTGAGAGCATTTCTTCGCCTTATGCTGCCATCTAGTGAATAAGAGCAAAATAAAATGGAAATGTATGTTTATGATCAGGTGAAATGAATATATTGCTGTTTATGAATTCTCCCTCTCCCCGAAACTCTTATAAAAAAATAGTTTGAAATTTTGGACGAAAAATATGTTAACGAACATTTGCAATTTGAAGAAAATTTCTAAATACTACAAAAGCTGTGAAATAATGTGTTTTTATTTAATACAATCGATTGTATTTGAAAAATTGTGATTTGTTGAAAGGAGATACAGTTCCATTAGCGCTGCTCCAGACATGGCCAATTGTTGCCATGAATAAGGTAATGAAATAAGATGAGATAAAATAACTAAACAGGAAAGGATAATGATTTCAATAATAATTATTAAAATCACAAGCTACGATATTTGGCTCGGTTAGTAGCCTTCTTTTGTGCGTTTTTTGAAGATCGCCGCTCTAACGAAATCTGTGTACAAGTTAATAAATCTAGGTTGAAAATCAAAAAGAAAATAATAGAAAAAAATGTATGGAGAGAGACCAAGTTCATTCATTAATATTTAACTTGGAATGAAACGAAAAAACTTTTTTTTTTGTTGGTTATACGCTTTAAAGCAGCCTTGGAAAAAGTCGGACTTAGGCGCTAATCTTGTTACCTTGCTTCTCAAATAATTTTTAATGGATAATATGATTGGAATGCTATCAAAATATGATCGTTTCACAGATGATCGTTTTCCAATTCATTAAAATTTAATATTCTTATTGGCCAATAAACTAAAATAAACAAAAAGTGAAGTTTTTTGGGGGAAATTGTAAATAGCAGGTCCTTTTCTTTTGATTATTTGAATACTAACAATATTAAACAGTTGAAACTTTTAATTTCCTTCAAATTAATCGTGTGCTAACTCTTTATTTTTATCTGTTACAAGACTTTCATGCTAGAAACATGGATTTTAATGGATTTATTTAACTAAATCACTATTTTAAGGAAAGTGTATAAATGAGAAAATATTTTACTATTTTTAGGAATCATTGTTAGTTTAATTAGCAAAGTGGAATATTATAGTTCGCTGTTCGAAAGTGATTCCCTCGACTATTACGAATGCAGATTTTTATCAAACTTCTATTTCCATTCTATTTTGAAATACATGAATTTTTTTTCCAATTCTTGTTAGACATTTTTCATATTAATAATAATATCTTAAATAATATCATATTATATAAAAATGACTTACGTTTTTTTTATTATTATTTTTATTTTACGTACTCTTTCTAGGAACTAAATATGTAATATGTGGGGAAATAACGCAATTAATTCTCTCACCGTATTTTCAAACATATTTTGCCAAAGTCGTTAAAATTATCACCAAATATATTTCAATTTTCGCTAACACTGTTATATTATGTAAATTGCTTTTTCAATTTTAACTATTTTGAACACTTTTCTAGGGATATCTTTTAAATTATCCGTATTAATCAAAATAACAATAATATAATGGGGCTACAGAGATATTTCCAACATTTTTGGTATTAACATATATATATAACACATCGATCAATAACTCGCGAGTCTAAAATTGAAAACAACATTTTTTTTGCAAATTTTTTTTTTATTCATCAACATAACACCTTTTGTTAATCACCTTTTAGGGTGATACAATCGTTCCAACGCTTTTCCAAATCTTTTTTTTTTCCCGCAAGAAATCTTTTTTGTTGCGAGTAAATAGCGATTAACAGCTTTCTGAATCATCGACTCGTTGCTGTTTTTGTTCCATCGAAAGCAATCGCGGCACCCACTTGGAAAAAACCTTTTTCACTTCACTTCAAAAAACCTTTTTCCTGGTCCGATCGACTTAAAATTTTGACACGTTTCAAGCAAAGGTTAGTACTCTAGAAAGACCTGGTTACTGGTTTACTACGAGCGCCATCTCTGGGTTAGTCTCGGGAGTTATTGATCGATGTGTTATATATATATATATATATATATATATATATGCAAAAATTATCTAAGATTTTAAATAAATACTTATTAAAATTTATTTGATACATTTCTTGCGAATTCATTATCATAGAATAAATATAATCTCAAATGATTATAAACGGAAAAATAACACACGTTACAATCCAATTTGAGTATTTTAAAGAAATTAATGCCAATTATCACAAAATAAATACATGAAAAATAATATTATTAATTGTAAATTTTAATTATTAATATAATACTTTAAATTTATCTAAGTTAGAAGTTAATAGGATTAGCAAATTATGCAATGAACAATTAAATTTATTGGATATATTCAAAGAATGAATATCGTTAAAACTCTTTTACACATCTATTTATTAAAATAATTTCTTTCAGAGTTTATAGAAATTCCAAGTATTTTTTATTCATTTAAATGCAAATAATTTTTTTTAAAAAAAAAAAAAAGTTAAATTTTTGGTGCTATTGTGCAAACTTCCAAATCTAAAATAAAAATGAGACTTCCGGAATTCGTGAAGGATGGCTTTCGATTTTAGAAACATATAGAAGCGATAAATTAATGTTCGAGACTTTTTCACAGAAATTTTTTATATCTTGCTGCAATAATTGTTGCATATATCGTAAACTTTTATTTTTATTCTACATTTACTTCCATTTTTTTTTTTTTTTTTTTTTTTTGTCTTCAGAAAGGTTCGTAAAATGCTCTCATACACATTTCCCTGTGTCTTCTCTCTGAAATTGTTTTGCTATGATGTTTGACAAGAGAACCTCGCCTTGTGAAAGAACCATGATATAAGTAAATAAAGATTAAGAAGCAGTATAGAGAATGGGAAAGAGGAGAGACTGAGGGATTAGAGGGACTCGGAAGAGCAACTGCAAGAAAATATTCAGAGTGCGTCTACTTTACTCGAATCTCGTTTTTGAAGGTCTACTGTTCAATAGACCGTATTAGAATATTATTATTAAAGCTATGGTTTCCTAGAAAAGTGAAGCCGATATCTGGAATCCGCAATATTGTGGTAGATGACGTCATTAAAATGTTGTCTATGTAAACAAACCGGCATGGTTTCCTGAAAAGCGTTGAATGCGAGGAGACTTCGTCACTGGTTTGTGTAGACATTGTTTTGGTGACGTCATACACTGTAATATTACGGCCTCTAGGAAATGGCATTGGTTTTTTAAGAAAAGGTTGCTTTAGGGATGAAATAAGTCAAAAAAATTTGAGCTGATCTTTATAGAGTTATATTATGTCTCATACTATCAGCAAGAGAATGCGTCACAGATTTTGCGCTCTTTTTTCCTCTACTGGCACAGAATTTAGTTTCATCAGTAAAAATAAAACTAAACTTCAACAAACATGATCGCCAAACTTCACTACAAGATTAAGATAAACTTTATCGCCACACAGTTTCCATCTCAACTTTCTTCACTCTTATCTTTGCTTGCTTCAACTGGAAAAGAGAGATAACTGATAAGTCTGAATACTTTTCGTTTCAGAAGTCTTAGATCGTGTTTTACGCAGTTTTTTGTGGTTTTAGAATTAGATAATGGACCATCGCTTTAGAGGACAGAAAAGGAGAGTTGGTATTCTTGGCTTCGGTAAATTAGGTGAGATCAGTCTACCTATCTTCTATTTGCATAAATGATTTTATCATTTCTCAACCTGTTTAATGTTGGAAATGTAAAAACTCTATATTTAAAAAATATATACTTGGGTAAACAATGAATCCGAAATAAACATTGGTACATATTTGTTCCTGAATTCCGTATAGACAAGGAAATAAAATTTTCAGTGGTGCAGAAATCACATGGGTTTGAGCAGATATCAGAAAATTTTCAATAAATTAAGATATTCATTGAAAAATTAAGAGTTCGTAATTTCTCTTAGCTATCATATTCACAGGGAAACTTGTTCTATTACGACTTTAATGTCATAATATGTGTGTGTGGTGTAAAAAAATTTATACTTATCTATTTAAGATGATAAAGCATCTATTTAGGCAAAAAAAATTAGCGGTCCTAATGGCAATGCGATGTAGAAAATTTTAAAAAAATCTATCAAAAGTGATATCATTCACTTTATTTTAATGTCATTCTAACTGACAAGCAAAAGAAATTATTGAATATTTTAAAAAGTTTTCTTACAATTTATAGTGTGTAAAAATTGATGCTTATTTATATACTCATTGAGAGTTTTTTAAGTATAACTGTGTCATGGAAGTAAAATATAAAATTCATTTTAGAAATATAAAAATGTAATGAGAAAATAAACTGCATTTCTTAGTTATCATTTATTTATTAAGTTAATGAACAAGAAAATCAGTGATATTCATGGATTTGTTTTTGCACTGATCATTTTATCATTTTAGAAGCTATTTCCTAAACTTTTCAAAATGATAATCATAGAAGATTAACTGCTGTGAGAAATAATTATCACTACAGCTTTTATAAAAAAATTTATTAAGGATTTCAAAGGAATTATTTAACAAGAAAGGAAAATTAAGTATGAGGGTCGCTCAGTAAGTCAATAGAAAAAGGTCAAAAACTAATTATTCTAGGTAATTTTTTATTAAATTTTTCAGCATAATATTCTTTTAACTCTATACATATTTCCAAGAGCTTCTCCAACTTTTTAAACCCCTCTAAAACGTAAAATTTCGGAAGGTCCTCAAAAAAAGTACCTATTCGGGGGATGACTTCTTCGTTCGACTTGAACCGTTGTCCGCCAAGCCATTTTTTAAAGTCTGGAAATATATATATATATATATAAAAGTCACTGGGTGAATATGGTGGATTTTGTAATAATTCGAACTTTAATTACCTGATTTTGGCCATCGAAATTGCTCAGGTGTGCATCCGTGCATTGTTTTGGTGAAAGATAATCTTTTTCTTTTTCAAATGAATGCGTCTTTTGTCGATTTCTTCACTCAACCAATGCAATAGCGACGCATAATACTCTCCAGTTGCTGTTTTTCCTTTTCCCAAGAAATCGGAGTAGAGGATTCCACGTGCATCTCAAAAACCGTGGCGATTACCTAGACAGCTGATTTCACAATTTTTGCTTTTATCGCAGCCCGTTCGCCTTCAAACACCCACTGCTTTGACAGTCCCTTTGCCTTCTAACAAAGGGACTGTTCGTATATTCGCATATATATATTCGCATATTGTATATTCGCAGTATATTCGCATTATAGTATATTCGCATTTTGTCTACAATTACATATCGGCGCAAAGACTCGACAAAATTATGACGAAAAAGCACCGAAATGGCCTCAGAGTCGACCACACGATTGCGTTTATTTTTCACTGAAAGCTTATTTTTAATTTGTTCAGTTTAATTTTCATTAACGTCGCACTAGAAGCAACACTAGGGCTATTGGCGACAGACTTCGTAATTTTGAACCTCGGTGAAGTGACGAGGACACCTGATCTAGCACCCCCCTCTCCTAACTTAAAATCACCAAGCCACCGGGAGGACTGTGGACCCCGACAGATTCAATGTGCATCAACCGCGGCCACACGGAGGGTCTTTAAGAAGCTATGGCACGAACTCGCAATTGAACGAAAACCGCCGGCCACGAATCCTATACCATTTCCACTGAGAGCAAACGCGTCACCCATCTTGCCGAGATTTTTCTTACACGCAATTTTTCTTGCAAGATGGAAAACACTATACCTTGCGATATGCCAATGAACTCAACTATTTCACGCACTTTCATTCGTCTATCACTCAAAACCATATCTTTCATTTGGTCGATCTTTCCGGGAGTAGTCATTCCCACTGAACGGCCCGAACCACTTTCATCTTTTGTGGATGTACGGCCCCGTTTAAACTCATTTACCTAATTGTAAACAGTTGCAAAATCAGAAGATGTTTCATGAACTTCATCCAACTCAGCTTTTATATATTTCGCTGTTAAGCCTTTTAGATACAAGTGTTTAATTCCTGCTCAAAATGCTTTTTTTTTTTTTTTCTATTTTCTAAATGAACACAAGTTTCTTGTTTCAGTCGACAATAAAAATGAATCCATGCGATGGAAATAATTTAAATGTAATCAGCTGTCTAGTGAGTCATTAGGCTTACCATGTGCAAACCATTTTCTATGCTACGAGGGCCATCTCTTGGATTTTCTAAGGATTTATTGAACGATTCTCGTCACAAAATACTTTTCTCAAATACCAACTTTATATGATACATAAGCAATGAAATTTTCATGCCTTGATATTAATTTAATAAATGTAACTAATTTCCTTTTCCTTTAAGAAGATAACTATTGATTTAAAAACAATGATATATTCAGAGCTTGTAAGCAATGAGTCCGTTAAATTAGAAAGATTCCTTCAAATTGATTGCTATTTGCACAATACAGTTTTACGTTTATTTAGAACAAAACAGTGAAAAAATGTGACTCATATAATAATTTACAAAATTATCAAAAAAGAAACTATAACAAATTGAAAAGGGCGATTTTTTTAAAACCAACAGTTACAAACGCAAACGATGACAGGTTTCAACAGCGTAATAAAGAAACTTTTACTAATCCGCATATTTATTTAGAATAAAGTAACTAATATTAAGACATAAAAGATTTTACATCAAACAAAAATATTTTTACTCGTATTATAAAATTATATAAGCCATTATTTTCTCTCTATTCTATTTCTAATTTAATTATAAAACAGAGATAGAAAATAATCGTTTGGTTACATTTTTTAAAATTCAATAGGGAAATTTTTGGCATCAAAGATTATTGAAAGCAACAGCTTTGAATTAGCCTTTATTTGGAATAGAACTGCTACTGTTTTTGATGAATCTGTGGACTCCAACCTCATATTGGATAGCATAAACGACTTCAAAAGCAGAAAACCAGATATCGTGGTTGAAGTAGCTCATCCTTCAGTCACAAAAACATGTGGAAAATACATTTTAGAATACTGTGATTACATGGTATGTGTTTTAGAATTGATCTTATTTTTCTTTACTTAATACTTCTCTGACAACTATATTTTTCAACATTTATGAAATCTTATAATTAGGAGTTTTCTTTCTCTTATGTTAAATTAAATAGTGCAAAGAACTAAATTGCTGATTAGAAGAAAATCTTACGAAGTTTTTAACTTATTTCCAGACTATTTAAATCACACACAAAATTTATTTCGAATTAAAACTTTCCAATATAAGTGTATAATGTCGGAATAATTTGTATGGTGGCATACCCTGAGAGTCTCTTGAGCATAAAACAAACACCGTATGATTGTACCAATTGTTAATTTGAAAAACGTAACGTTTACATATGAGTTAATGTTATGAGCTATGAATTGATTAATATGGAATTCAGAAATGTAATTTTAGATGTTTTGAAGCACTTTTTTTTTTATTTTACTTCATTAAATAAAAAAATTTCTATAAAATAGGAAACTAACGGAGGAAATAGTTCCAGATTTCGGATTCCATTGTGTTACGTAAGGCTATTTGTGGTTTTTACTTCCTTAATCTTGGAAATTTTTTTGTAGTTTTAATTGCATAAAATTCCAACTCATTGCCGTCCGAAAGAAACGTGGTTAGGCAAATTAAATGAAGATAAAAAAAATGTAGTGAACTGAATTAGGAATAGTGATGTATAAATGAAACAGAATCGAAAGGAATAAGAAGAGAGAAAAATTATACTGGAAGCTGTGAGATGCTTACATGCTAATTGGAGTGAATTATTGTTTTTGATAGTTTTTTGTAAAATTGATCAGAAGTAACTTCTGGACTCTGAGAAATATGAGTTGAATCGACTATATTCAAGAAGTGTTTTACTTTTACACGATTGAGTTTGTACTCTAAGATTTTATTGTTTAATTCTTAGTTTGATTAAAGTGAATTAGGAGAGAATCGAGAGGGAGCGGCGTTACATGTTCCACGAAAATAACTAATAAACTGTGATGTTTTTTTCCTGGCGTCTTTTCAATTGGATTTTTGACTTTATTGACTATTTAAATGAACTTTATAATGTCTGTAGAGTTAAATAATGAGGACCAGCCTCTACAAAGGGTTTTAAACATGAGGAATTCAAGTATACGAGGTGTGGCTACTAAAGAGAGAGACTGATGTTGTAAAACCTTTTATTTTGATGTCATACACACTACTTATTATCATCTTCAATACACACCCCTCCTTTATCCCTGCAACGCTCCATGCGAATCTTCCATTCTTCGAAACAGTGCTGGAAGTCATCTGTCAGCTCTTTCAGGACGAGTGCTTCTTTTTCTTTCACAGCTTCAGCGGCTCAAATCTTGTTCCTTTCAATGCGGATTTCACCTTAGGAAACAGATAGTCGCATGACTCAATATCCGGTCTAACACTGGGATGCTCTACATGGCTAGAAACTTCTACACAGACAAAGTGGAATGGGCAGGCGTATTGTCTGAGTGGAATAATTGGCCGTACGGATTCTTTGTCAATCCCTACAGTCTCAGCAATCGCACTAATACTTAACTCACTGTCAGATAGAACCAAATTACCGATTTTTTCGATATTGCCATCCGTTTAGACGTGGCGCCACTGTCGTGAATCCTCTTCAACATCTTTTCGGTCATTTTGAAACCGCTTAAACCACTCGAAAACACGTACGCGCAATAAACATTCATTGTTCCAAATTCCAGATTAAACGAGTGCATTTATGTGTAGATGTGAGGGAAATTATTTGGCACATAGAGACAAGCATGACTTTGTCTCCTGTAAATAGTTTGTTTGGAAATCTAATGGGGTGGTTATGAGAGCTGAACCTAGTTCTCTGGAACAACTGTCCCATTAATACTGCGCAATAATTAGTTATCGTATGTCGTACTTTTACTATTCTTTGCCGATTTGGTACTGGTTTTCTGTTAACATTTCCTACACTTTGAAACCTCTACGACAATCTTGAGATCATACACTGAAGCACTTCGTGACACTTTAGTTTGTGAACGTCCAGACTTGAGCATTCCCACGATTCTTCTTTCCGCAAACATGTCCAGTCGTCGTCTTTGAGCCATGATCCGTTCTGTTTAATCATTAACAACGTTCCTTCACACATGAACTGCATTAAACCTATCTGAATTGCTAGTCCAGAGTAAGCCGGTATTTCCACATTTTGACGTGCACAGACGTTTTGAGCATGAAGACGTCGGCTGAAATGTTTCGCATCAAAATCAAGTTTCGCCTTCAACAGATACTTCTCCACAAATTATTTCGAACAAAATCACTAATATTTACTCACATTCTACGAATTATATTTAACTTTTGGAAACCATTGTACTTGCTCAAATTGCTTTATTTCCTACGTAAGACAATTTTTTTCCTTTACTCGCTTGCACTAATGATAATCATTATTTCTCTTGGCGTCTTTAAGATCATTAGAAGAAATTGAAACTATAAGTTGAGAATTCGATATAAGATGTCTCACGGTAGCCGAGTAGTCCTCTACATGTTACACTTGAGTCTTGGATTAGAATGCTGATGCCACTGAAGACTCGTAATGTAACGCTTCTGATACGCTTTAAATCTGTCGAGGCTTTAGTCCTAGCTTTGGATGGTCCAATAATTAGGATGATGTGGTGATAGTTCAAGTGTCGTCTTCGTCATCTGACCGTGGTATATTTAAAGAATATAACTTTTTATATTACATTTGATGTTATATCAGATTATATCAAAAGGATTCTGTATATTTCTTCAAGTGTATTTTTAAAGCATTGTTTCAATGTCTGGTATGGATGTGTTGAGAGTGGAGTGCTATATCATGAGTCGTCTTCGTCTCTAGACCGTGCTTCAAAATTACGAGGACCATCGCCAAAGCCTAATTTGGGTAAATTAATTTGATTCGTTTGATCCATATTTTACTTACTTACAAACAAGTAATATAAAAAAAAAATTTAATCAATTCCTACTTAGATCAACAGATAATTTTTTTTATTTTAGTTTCTTTTTATTAAATAATTACAATTAATAAATATGTATATACATATGGCAGAATCACAATATTAAGTGGCAAAAGAAATGCTTTTTCTAGTGATCTACACGCTTCTTCACTGACGGTATTTATTCTTAAACTTATATCCTGCTAAATATTTTATATAAGAGAACTTTTTTTCTCCCATATAAAAAAAACTAAAATTAATTATTTGAAAATCAAATAAAAAAATTTTATGCTTCGACGAGATTCGTTCCGAAGGCATAAAAATTCTACGCCGACGTTCTACCAACTTTGCCATTGCAAAACAAATGACATAGTAGAAGCATTGGCTTGTTTCATAATTCATCCAGTAAATTAAATTGTTGGAATGCAGTTTAGCCCAACCACCCTTGGCGACAGGAATTATTTGGTGGTATTTTGCCAAATGTGGCAATCCTGGTCCACTTCGCCAAAAACAAATCGCCAAATTTGGCAATTTTTGAAATCGCTCCAAGTGGTTGGGCTAAATTGCATTTTGACCAATTAAATTTAAATTAATGAATTAATATTTGAAAAAACTGTTTTAATATCGTGTCATCCACTACAAGTTTAAAAAAATGTATTTAAACTTGAGTGGGGAATAAAAAGTATTTTATTAACGATTGAAAATTTGAACAAGATATATATAGGGTGAGCTACTAGTAGAAATCTAAAAATATGTATGAGGAGTTTTATATCGAACCTCCAACTTCAATTTGGGATTAAAATTTACTAGAAGAATTAAAAGCAGTTGGTACAATTCATATGTATGATATGTTATTTTCAAAAAATAATATGTATGATGTGTTTTAGATCGGGTCTCCAACTGCATTATGCGATGAAAATTTACTAAAGGAACTGAAAGCAGCTGCCAATATCAATACCCTGTATATTCCAAGTGGGGCATTGTGGGGCGGTGAAGATATCAGAAAAATGTCAGATTCTGGAATACTTGAGGTATGTTTTTAATGTTTAGCGTTGTACGAATATGTCTTACGACAGTCATTTCAAGAGAAAAAAGTTTTGAAAAATAATGTCACAATACTATTGTATTTGTGAAAGAAATCCAGTAAAGAATTAAAGATACAAAATCGACTCCCCTGTAAGTAACCTTTGGAATTTGTTTTGAAAGGATAAAAGAGAAAGTTGTGATATGGCATGAAAGAGAAATAACGTTAAATTGAAGTGACTCGATTGCTATAACTAATTCCTACCTATTATCATTTTGTTTTTGTTAGATTTTGTTTTCTTAAATTGTGTTATCCAATCTTTTGATTTAAAAAAATGCATTTCAAGTCAAATATTTGTATAGTTACATGTTTTCAAAATACGCTAGGCTGACATAAGTATAAAATAAATTAAAGTGGTCCCTCCCTCTTTTTTTTTTTTTTTTTTTTTTTTTTGACTTGCGTCAGTTTTCTGAATGTTATTAGATTAGAGTATGATGCGCTGTTATCCGCGAAAATTTTGGAGATGAATGGTATGGATGATAACAAAAAAAGAGAAACTAAGCTATATGCAAATGTAAAGTTCTTGTTTTTTCTTAATTTTTTTTTAAACAAAATGGGTTTTTTTCCTAACAAAAAAATAAAAATGCGGTGAAGAATACGAAATGTTTTTGGGGTTTCCCCTCCCCTAATTAAAAAAAGAAACATTAGCAATCATCATTTAAATTCACTTATTTTTGAAGAACATTTCCACTTTTTAACTTTTTTTAGCTCTTCGATGCAGCTTAAGAACCGATATTTATACGTTAAAAAGAACAACACAAAGGCCGCTGATGACGGACTTCTTAACTTTGAGGCACGGTCAAGTGATAATTAGGACACCTTATACACGCATTCCACTCTCCAAACTCCGACAGATTTAATGTACATCATCCTCGTGACTAGACGGATCTTTGGAGGCATCAGAACTCGAAATCTCGACTCATTTGAAACAACATCGGTAACTCGATCGCAACTATGTCCACTCGACTACTTCGGCCAAAAAAATTCTGCTCAAGTCGTGACGTCAGGCTATTCACCGTCTTATCTTCATTGGTCTCGTTGACTTTTTGTGATTTGATTTGCTTATAATAACAATTCTTTTCCAACCAAATGAAACATGATAGCGCAAATTAGATGAAAAAAATAAATGTTATAAATTTAATTAAGGTTAAAAATACATAAGCGAAATAGAATTGAAAGGAATAAAAGAAGGGGGAGACAGATGATAAAGACAAGCTGATAGATATTATAAGTCGGAGCGAATTATTTTAATGAATCGTTTGGATTAAAAAGTTGGAGATGATTCCTAATTAAAACAATAGCAGTCGAATTTGCTATAATTCAGAAATGTTTGAAACTGAATGAGTGATTTGCTAAACTAAGATTTTATTATTTGAACATAAACTAGGATTAACCGAGTTTAGAGGTATTGGTGAGAGAGCAATCTTGCATATCTTTTGATAGATATTAAACTGTATTGTTCTACTTTTACTCATCATCAATTGCAATTTTGAACTTATTGACTATTTAATTAGACATTAAGATGCCTGTGGAATTAAATAACGAAAGACGGCCGTTACAAAGTTAAGTTTATAATCGCATAAGAGATACGTAAGAGATAGTATAAGGTAAGATATGTATTTTATAATAATCACACAGTATATTCATAGAGACGGTTTTCAAAATTTAAAATTCTTTTCGAACCATTTTGAATTCTTGAACATAATGATAATCCTTTAACATATCTATTTGTATTCTCAATTAATGATTTGCTTGTGAGCTTCACATCTTTTAAAAAGATATTTGAAACCAGATTTTAAAATCCTTAAGCTCGTTGCCATTTTTATTTTCATCGAGTCGTGCTGGTTTCTAGACCTGGTGATGAAAATCCGTCAGGTATCAGCGCTAGTTCACGCAAATTAAGAGAGAGAAGGCCAGTTCGGATGTCATCCTTGTCACTTGACAATATTTAAAAACTACTAAGACTATTTTTTGCATTGACAGTAAATTGATTTCTTTTGCCTGATTATTTTCTTTCAAAGTTTCTGTGTCAAAATGTTTTGATTAAATTTCAATATAAAATCTCAAATGTTTTTTTTTTTATTTCCTTTATACATTTTAAAATGTTGATACTCTTATTAGACATACTTAAAGCCATAATTATGTGTTTGAAGTATGATTTTATTTTTGAGCTCTACAGTCACTCTGTGTCACCATGAAAAAACATCCCGAAAGCTTGAAACTAGAAGGCTATCTGAAAAGTAGAAATGCCGAAGTTAAAACTAAATCTGCAGTTCTGTATAAAGGTTTGTCATTTATAATTGCTATCTTCAATATGATTTCAGAGCAAAGCCCATTTTGAAAAAAAAATTGCTTTTGCTTAACTCTTTTTGATATATATGCTATCATATTGTTTTGTTATTATTAATATTATTAACTTGCGCAAAAAGGTTCTTGTTTTGAGAAAATGAATTGTTTTCAGAATTTGAAAGAGTTAATCGTAGGTAATTTTTTGCTTGCCGTTATAAAAATCATTTACCGAAAGCTTTAATGAACTTTTTTAAAAGATCCTTAATAATATAAAGTCCTGATATATGATATAATGGACAGTTTTTACATTTGTTTCTATAGTTATGTTTCATGTAAGTCTGTTTAGCGAAAAGTATTAATTCTCATTCGAAAGTTCTTTTAAATAACAGATTTTTTATTTTTTCAAAACCTAAGCTTTATTTTTTCAAACAAAAGATTTACTTAATATATTTATTGACGATGTTAGCCCATTACCTTAAATTCCGAAAATATATAAAACAATACCATCAATTAAATCCCTAGAATACACCCGTGTACACTAATATATATATATATATATATATATTTGATGGAAAGTATGGTTATATGTTTGCAGAAAACTTTTTAATTTAATTATCAGCTTTGTTTCAGCGAAGAAGATAACATACACATTTCAAAATCTTTAAAGAAAGAAGAATAACCTAAAGATGAAAAAATGTTAAATATATTAATTCTTCGTATTCGGTTTCGCATTGCAAACAATTTTCGAAACACTTTTTTTTCTCAAAAAAAAATACCTTCAATGTATTCTTTTTCATAAACGAAAATCTTGAAACATTGAACATCCAATTATAATTATTTTTGTTTGCTGAAAAAGATGACATCCCTTTTTTTCCACCAATAAGTCCATATTATTTGTCATAGTTCAAATATTTACAATAGTCTTGATATTTCACTATAAATATATAAAAAAAACCTTTGAAATATTTATATAGCTTTTGATTTTATCAGCTTTATCTTTTCGATTTGTTTACTTTTTGCGTGATCAATGATTTTTTTCATTTCATCAAATTCCGTATTGAACAACCACGTTGCTTCCCTCTTCAAACTGTAAATTACTTCAACATTTTATAGGTTGTGTCAAAGATGTGTGTGAACTCGCTCCGCATAATACTAATACAATGGCTGCCGCAGCCTTAGCGGCACCAAATCTGGGCTTTAAAGGAGTCACAGGATGCTTAGTATCCGATCCAAGGTAAGGATATTACTTCATTTAATTATTCGTCTCTTTCATATTCTTTTATTTGATTTCATGTGTTACAAAATCCCATTAAGGCTTTCGTCTACCGGCCATTTTGATTTCGTGAACGTAATGTTAATCCAATGGAATTTCTTTTAGCATCCTCAGGTATTATCTATTTTATTTATTCGAATGCATTGAATCTTACTGAGTTCCGCGGAGCCATAGGGTTCCTGTTGGAACTTTGACAGGGGTTCCGCAAGAGATCACTATTTGCTTAATCAAAGCGACAAAATTTTAGTAAAATTTTAATTTTTATAAAAGATCGAATTCATAAAAGAAATATAAATAAATATTTTATAGACAAAATAAAATCTTAAATTTCGTAAAAGTCACGTGCTTCAAATATATTAATCGAGACGCATTAGGTCACATATTATTCTCCGTTCTTTGGCTCAGGTGAAGAATCGCAAACTTATTTGGCCACTTACCTAACAATTTTCAAGGCATAAAGTAAAATTGTTACCATCCTTTTAAAATTGAAATTTTGCACAGATTTCACTTTGAAAGATAATATTGAATGCTTTTCTAATTTGCATAATACTTTAGTAGACGGTGACACTAATCCCGATTAAAATGTAAAAATGAGTTTGGTCCGACGCTTATCAGATCTGAAAGGAGAAAAAAAAACATATCTTGAAAATTTCCCTGTCGAAAAAGAAAAACAATCTCGGATCCAAAACCCTTCTCAAGACAGTGACACCGCCGAACTTCCAATAAAAGAAGGGAAACAACAAATTTATATATCGACCGATATTCAATTGAAACTAAATTTTAGTCAAGTTGATATTATGCATTTTTGGATTGCATTAGAAAAAAAATGTTCCAAAATTGCCAAAGGATCTATGAAACATCTAATGACATATGTTCCAAAGACCGGAATATCCGCAAACGAATCGTTATAATACGGATAAAATATTTCAAAAATTTGGTGGGAAAAGGAGATTCCACAGAAACGTTTGTTGTTTTTTGCATTTAACGAGTGCTTTTTTCTGCATTTAAGGAGACGAGGATATTTGAGAATAGTAATAGAAATTCCGTAGAATTCACGTCACGTTCACGAAATCAAAATGGCAGATAGAAGGAAGTCTAAAAGACTAACTTCAGTTTGTGTCATAGACAAATAAACTAAAGGTTAAAATTTTCTTTTGTTGTTCGCGTGTGTGAACAGAAAACACTCAGTAACATAACATGCAATACGGGGAACACACACAGTTTGATTTTGCTCAATGCTGATTTAATACAAATTAGAATAATTCAAGATAAAAACCAAAGTTTTTAAAAACAACGTTTTTATACGATGGCAAAGTTTATTAAAAAAATTATTGAAATATTAGTTAAAACTTGTCGCAAATGTCTAAATATTGCACTGTTAGGCGAGTAAGAACGACTTCCAAAGTTTCAGAGCTCTAGCTTGATGGGAAGTTGGTTAAATTAACGATCGAAAATTTGATGACACACACATACCAAGTGAAATACATAATAATACGATATAAAACCCAACGTTTTTATATGGTGGAAAAGTTTATTAAAGAAAATTATTGAAATATTAGTTAAAACTGTTCGTTATTTTTAACTTTAAAATTTACTTAAAAAGAGACATTTGTGAGCGTATTAAAAAATTCATAATACTTATAAAATCAAAACATGCATTTGAAAGTTTGTAAGTCATTCTATTAAAAAAGGGGGAACCAGAACTCAGAAAAAATTATTGTGATAAGACACGGCGCCAAATATTGGAATCTTTCTTTCTTGCGAATGATATTTAACAAGTGTTTGGCGCAGCTTAGCCTACTTTGGCTCTTGCGCCATTAAAATCCACGGTCACTCACTCATTTCTTGCGAATGATTACTGACTGAAAGTCATCAACCCTTACTATCTCCCCTTTGTTAGTTTTACGATACCTCATGTGGCGAGGGGATTGCCCGGTGTTCCCAGAGGGGGAAAGAAATTTTTTCCTCAATCCTAAAAGCGCCAAGAGGAAAGAATATTTTGACATATTAAAATTATTGAACTATTAATTGTCTAAATATTGCATTGATAAGCGAGTACGAACGATTCCCAAAATTTCAAAGCTCTAGCTTGATGGGAAGTTGGTTAAATTAACGATCGAAAATTTGATGACACACACACACACTAAGTGAAATTCAGAAAAACGTTTTAATAAAAACGTTGTAAAATAGACTTCGTTCTCTTACAAGAGACTTGGTTTTTTTTTTTGCTCAATCGATCAAAATAAAATGAAAAATGATTTTTCTTTTCATTACATTTCTCGCTCTTTTCCAAATCACTTCACTCTATACCACTCTATATTAGGAGGAAATTCATCACTTTTAGATTCACGATTAATTCTTTCTTTCTTTTGTCAGAAACTTCTTTAATTATAGCCTTTAGGGGCTTACTTCTTCAGCCGAGCATGCGGCTCATGGACCTGAGGTACTGTTGAGATCTTTTCCTTTAAAGTGGGATTTTCTGTTTTTGTTAAATACGGGTGACGTGCCCCGGTATACCCTAGGGATTCTTTTGTATTTTTGACTCTTTTTGGCAATTAAGTCATGTTAAGATCACAGTTACATTTTGTTTGGCGCAGCAGGGCTACAGATTAATGGCTCTTGCGCCATTAATCTCCGCCATCGTTCACTCCCACCCTTATTTATAATTTCAGTGCTCAATGAACAATCATATTTATTTAAAGTCTGGATTTTAAGTTTGGTGTTAAAAATGAAAAGAACATTTTTGACGTTCAGTGCACGTTCAAGTTTATGAATTTTACCGAAAGTCAGTAAACGATAAGTTAAAGCAGCGGTCGGTAACGATATAGGTGCAGTTGACTATTTTTCTGTGTTTCTCAATTAGTAATTTGTTTTTCATTTGAAATAAAAATTGTCTTTTAATAATACATTTTTCATTATTATGTGTGTAATGTTCATAAACTTAAATGTGTAGGAAGTGAAAATTATAAGATTTTAACACGAATTTTCATATTGTTTATTGTATAATGTTTGCTAAAATTTCGGGAGGTTGGGGCAGTGGTGTTATCTTCTATTTTATACAATTTCAAATATTTATTCAGTCATCACGACAGGTGAAGCTGGTAGGCACTTCATTGAAAGACAGAATTGTAACTTGATTGTGTTAAAAGAGAGAAAGAAAAAAGTTATAGTTAAAATAAAATATCACATGACATGAAGCTGTCCCAAAAACTTCTAAAAATTCTAACAAAATAAGACAGTTATTTTCTATTTTATGGTATCAAGGTATTATTTGATTTAAAATTTATGTTCCATAAATAGACCCGAAACTGTATTTTCACCCGATTTTTGCACGAATTCTTTGAAAACATGCGAGTATCTATTGTATAAAAATAGAACTGAGTATACAATAAATCATTTTTCCGCATATTTACGTAAACATCTATATTAATATTGGCATTAAAAATAAAAAATTATGATAACAGCATTTTTTTTTCCCATCATTTTGTTAATGTTTATCCAAGTGATGTAATTCCGTAATATAATGGAAAGAAACGTTCTCTCTCCCCTCCCTAAATATTTGACCTCATATTTTCAGCGAAACGAATTTAGCAGTTGAATTTTTCGAAACTCATGGACAAAAATTTAAGGGGTGATAAAACACATCCAAACAAGCATTTTACACCACACAATGCACAGATGGGTAGGAAGTGGTGAACCGTTATACGCGGCGCTGTAATGGAAAGCATGAAACACGAATTTTCTTACACATCGTCATTTCTTCCGTGAAAAGGTCAAGCTTCCTGAAATCCATGGTGCTAACTATGCCAAAGTTTTCCTTAACATTTTTCACAAAAATCAGATATTGCAGTCTCGTTTCGGAACAACTTTTCTGTTACTAGCCAACATTAGCAATAAGTAAAAAATGTTGAGTAATTCCAATTTCTATTTTGTCTTATGAATCAAATTCGTAATTCAGTTATCTTTTTAATTACTAACAGTTTGACTGACTATCATATCGTTGAAATCGAAGGATTTGGTTTTGTCAAAGCAGATGGAACTCGCTTCCATGTTCACACGATTCGAAGAAATCCATCGAAGATTGGGGAAGTGACTGGTTTTGCCACTAATGCTGCATTTTTTGGCAGTTTGAAAAGTAAGATAAAATTCCCTCTGGATATAAGTTTTTTTTATACTTTTAATAATTTCCTTGCTATTATTCAAATATTTACAATTCATGTCATAAGAAAATAATACAAAAATGTATAGATATAGAATCCACTGCTAACTTGACAGGAAATCTTCAGAAAAATGATATTAGTAAAGAAACACAAAAAAGAATTTCAGCCGTTATCCTGCAAGGTTTTAAAAATGAACAAAGTTCCCTGTTCCTCTGGTACATATACATAAAGAATCTGATAAAGATCCCAATTTACTAGAGAGTATTTCTATTAGAGTTTCGCACTTTTACAATTTTTTGTTTCGACTTTCAGATTTTTGACTTATAGAATTCTTTTCTGAGCAAACTAATAAATATTAATGCTTTTAAAAAATTATTTCTGTTAGTACTCATGTTCCACTTTTTAGTTCTATAAACAGTTTTCAACTCCTGTTTCTCGAATGCATTCAGTAGCAATAATTTCTGAAAAAACATTTTATATAGAGAAAATAAACTCATATCTGGTTCTGTAAAAATGTGCAATTGTTTTAAGTGCAGTAAAAATACAAAATATAAAATATTGTGTATTTTTACTGCAATTGAACAGGTGAAATAGACATTGTTTTTTTTTTTTTTATCAAAAACAGGAGACAGAAACAAATTCCGCTATGAACAAACATTCGTTTTTCTCGTGATTAAGAAAGAAGGAAAAATAATCATCTGTTGCAATAAGTCATTTTCTTTTGCATGCAAAATGCGTCTTTAAACATTTCCTTTGTTTGTGTTTCTTTTTGAATTTTCTCAAATTCTATACAAGATAACGTTCTCTCTTATGGTATCAAAATTAATACCTCGTATCGAATTAGATTTAATTGTTAAATCGATAATTAAGTTCGGAAAATGTTAGAAGCACAAAATATTAGAGCTAAATTACATTAGGACGAGAGAAAAAAGAATTGATTACAAAGTCCCATTTTCCCAAATACTGAATAAGTTAAGAAGCTCAAAAGCGAAAGAAAATCTTATAAATGTAAATGAAAACTCTATATTAAAATAATTTCAACTCTTTTTCAATCTAATTGCGAAAGTTTATTTCTGTGCGGTGTTTTTGTGTTTAAAAAATCAAGCTAGATATATGTTTCTTACAGTTATATCTCAAAAAAAGTGATTAATTAGAGCAGAAAATATATTTCCAATGATTCTTTGAATCAAAGTTTCTACGGTATTTAAGGTTTCTTTTAAATATTAACTTTAGTTTCATATTGCTGTAATGGAATAAGATATACTAGTCCTTTAAGTTATTCGTAGCTAAATTATTTTTCTCTTCGATTTTGAATAATTTTTTGAAAACCGTTATAAATTAAAAGCAATAAAAAAAACTCTGAAATTTCGAAAACCTGCAATTTTTAAATGGAAATTATAATACAAGATGTTCAATATCTGTTTCATCAAAGTTCCAAATTGCTGCAATGAAAGAAAAGACTAATCTCTTGAAAATAATAAATATCAACTTTTTTTTTTTACAAAATTTCGTTCAGGATAGAAGATATAAGGGCTTTTACGACTCTTTGCAATTTTATATATTATGCTTTTTAAGTCTACTTACATTTTTCTGAATACTTTCAGGGTTTTTTTTCAGTTTTTATATTTATTTTTAGTTACTTTTTTTTTATTATTTCCCTTTTCTAATTTTATCTGTGTATGTATTATTATATTTCTTCTTTCGTTTTTTATAAATTAGCTTTTTCAAGTACATATAACTCTTTGACAAATTCAATTTACTTACGTATGTTCCATATGGTATCCTGTGGTGCACCAAGTGGTCCATAACTTTTTTTCAAATATAAATTATTCTTACAAAATTATCGATATTTATATTAATTTCGGAAAAATATGTTTAGATAAAGTGTTTTGTTTCTTTTGATAAAAAAAATTGATCTAGCATTGATTTTACGATTAGCTTTAGCATCTTCGAACATTTTAAAACTACGAACAATATTGTAAAATACATTTCATTGTTAAAAATATCAATGCAGTTTCTTTGTTTCAGATCATATTTTTATTTATGATATTTGAGATTTTTATCTTCTTTTCTTTTTTATTTGAATGCTTAAACATATTTCTTACGAAAAGGCTCTTTATGCTCAACGCTTTGTTTTTGAATTATTTAAATATGTAATATTTATTAATATATGTTATTTGAATATTCAATATATGTTATAGTTCTTAGGTAAAACACCTTTTTAAAATATTTTTTTAAAAATTTTGTCTTTAAATGTACAAAAAATGTTATGATTTAATATTTCTCGGATGACATACAAAAGCATACATTTAAAAACTTATTTTTTGAGTCAAAATAATTTGAGAACAAATCTTTCATAATCAATTACTCATTAATCTTACTTACTAATTACTCAGTATTGAAAGGATCTAATTAGACAGTTCGATTCGTATAGTTGGTTATTTAATTCTTCATCAGGATTGCGTTTTTCTGATCAATACTTTATTACTTTGAGTCTAAATTAAGCATACTAATTCAAGAGAGTTGAATCTTTTGGTAAAGAAATAATATGTGAAAATTACTTGTAATAGCATCTCCATTTAAATATTTGTATTTTGATTTTCCAAACTATAATTTTTCTGAATAAAAAAATAGCATTTAATTAAAATAAATAAGAGTCTTCTAGATCTTTTTAAGTTTCCTAGTAATATGGTTTTTTTCCCCTAAATATGTTTTTCTTCGTGAACAGGACGTAAAATATTATGATCTTGCTTAAAGTACTATGTGAAGCACATTGGAAGAACTTAAAAAAGATCTAAAACTGCTTTAAAATGACGAAATGTTGTAGTTATTACTTGTAATAAATTTTCTATTTATATGTTTGTATTTTGTATTTTCAGACTATATTTTTCTGAATAAAAAAATTAAACTTATTAAAATAAATGTAAGCATTTTAGACTTTTTTAAGTTCCATAGTAGCATGTTTTTCTAAATGTGTATTCCTCTTGAGAACAGGACATGAAAGATAATGACTTCGCTAGAAGGGACTTGTGAAATCTTTGAAGAACTTTTAAAAGTATCTAAGACTGCTTTAAAATGCCGTTATTAGTAAACAGACTATATAGGATCTGAATAAAAAGATCTTTCTAATTGTTTAAATAAAGAACTTTAAAGAACCCAAAAACTTGAAAAATGATTTCAAAATGACATCTCATGAACTAATTATGTAATTTAATAATTTAGGCACCTTTTACTTATCTATTTTTCTGCGTACTGCAATAAATCTAAGAGTTGTAACAAATATTCTCAAATACAAGGCGATACGCAAGAAAGCAGGAAATGTTTCTCTCTTTCTCTCTTAACTTTTATATTCATGTTTCAAAGCATATTTTTAAAAAAAATCATAAAATTGCTTACTTAATCAAAAAAAAAAAATTTATAAGTTTAAAACGATGGTGAAAGGATGCATTAATTCTTTAAAGGAATGTATAAATTGGTCGAAGATGCCAATAATGATAAAAATTTATACAAAACTGACTGTGTTTACTGTGCTTCAATTAAAAGATTATCCAAATTTGATCCTTTCTCATCAAAATAAAATAATAAATTATTTTACATAAATAAGGCATAAAATAAAACTTCTGGGGAAAAATACTCCCTATTTGCCAATTTTTATTGTGTAAACAAAATCTTATCAGATTATAAATGTAAGTCAAAAGGTCATAAAAGTATTTTTAGAGGATATTTACTTTTTTTTTAAAAAAATTGCTGACATAAACTGGAATTCGATAGTTACAGTAGATAAAAATGTAAAAGATAGTAAAAGGACATTCATGAAGAAATTCTTTTTAAATTCCTATTGTTGTTCAGTTTTTGATAACAACAACAAAAAAAACCAAGTTCTATTATTTGATTTTTAAGTATAATTTTAAATATGTACATAAAATCAAGAATATTCTTCAGCGCGATAAAGGTGCTTTAAAGTTTTATCCTTAACTCGGTTCTTGATTTCTATTCCTGAATATTGAATGCTCTGAACATTCCAAAAATGACTATTTAATTCTAAAATTTTTGTTGGTATATTTTCTTAAGAAAAATTAGAAATTTTTCACCTGTTCCTTTAATCTGATTCATATTTTGGTGAATCAAACCATGTAAGTAATATAATGTCTTTATTTTTATTTTTCTCTTTTAGATGCTATGGCAAAAGGACCTGGAATACATTTGTGCTAAAATCGCAGCTGCTCAAATATTAGAAAGAATTTAACGGTTTAACCTCAATTACCATGTATTCAATTCTGATATTAATTCTCAAAGGACCGTATGTGTGAACCATCGACTTAAGGAGTCATACTTTTAATTCCTGTAATGATTTTTATAAAAAAAATAATAATAATAAAAACCATATGAGTATTCGTATATCTGCTTTTATCAAAATTATATTGAGGTTTTATAACTTACTTTATAAAATGATAACTTACTTATGATGATTTCTTTCTGAAAAATGCCACCCAAATACAAATTAAAGATTTCAATTCGATATATCTTTTGAAGATTTAGAAAAACTTCGAAACGAAAGAAGTAACAAAAAGTAAACTCCTTAAGGAACTATAAAAAAAATTTATTTGTACATTTTATTTCTGCAGTAGCCCTCTTAATTATTGCAATTAAGAACAACGGAAGCAACTAGCGCAAAAAATGGCCTGGCAGGGAATTTCCTTTCTGATTCAGTTGTCTTAGGTTCTGCTAAGGCACACCGAACAAATGGTCTTTCGAGCCGAAGGTGAACGCACCAAATCTCTCCCAACGAGCAAGATATGACGAAATATCTTGGTCGATCGCTCAATCGATATCAGCTGAAGTATTTACTGCACCTAAAACAGGATAATCTTCGCAATCTATTTTAAATAACTGGAAAATGAGTTATTGCATTCTCAGTGCATGAATGCAATCTTTTAGAAAATGTACTTGGGGACAAGAGAATAACCTCTTTATTGGATAGTTCTAACATTATTTAGACGATACTTATAAATATACTCTAATATCAATTATTATATATTTCAAATGACTCTACATTTTCAAATGTATAAGAACCAATCTTTTCTATATTTATTCGAGATTATTTCATAGTTCACAATTTGAATCTTAGTTTTCTTGGCAAATTGATATTAAAATTGCCTTTAAATTGCTTATTAGACATTTTATTAATATTTTTACTGTCATGTTATCTTTTATTTATCGTTTTCATTTGCTAGACATAAAAAAATTAAGAAATTTTCTTTTTATATAATTATTTCTTTGATAATGTACTTTCCTTTATTAAATCTTTTTTTCATCTCTTTAAATTGACAACATAAAGTTTTACGTGAACACACTCCTGAAAGTTGTAAATTTAATCACTAAATATCTAAATTGATAATCAATCCATACGTCGCTTCCAAATTCCCGTAAACAATTTAATACATAGATATCATTCTTCTGGAATATTCTTATAATCTTAAATTCCCTTCAGGAACTTCTCTGATATAACTCTTAAATATCAAGGATATGTTAAATCTAATCAATATCTGATAATTTTGTTCATAACAAACAACACTTTATTTCATCGAACAGATTAATGCTAAACGAATTAATTTCTACGAAAGCAAAATGACGTCGAGGTTTGTCGTGAAAAGTTTATCTTCGGAAAAGTTATTTTTAAATGACAAAAAAGTGCAGTATTAAATTTTCAAATTTTTTATTCATAACGTTCAATTTTGAGATTAAAAAAAATATCACTACGACTCTCATGTTTTGCCGGTTTTTTTTTAAAACCAAAACGTTATATCTTCTTTCACAAATAAACGACTGGAATATCAACATTTTAAAAAGTTTTATTGATAAAGGGTGATAAGAATATTGTAGATATTTAGAGTATATATAACTATGGATTTAAAATCTAAATTACAGTTCATTGGCGCATTTACTAATGTATATGAGGCTAGTATTTTTTTTAAAAAATTTCGCATCCAGGAATAATTCACAAGAGCTTCTACCCTTGGATTTTCTTAGTAAAAAAACAACCTTCATAATAAACCATTCTACATTTATGAGTTAAATAAAGCTCAAAAATCTTCCAAAAATAAGACCCCAGAAGCAGATAAGATTACAGCTGCTTTCCTAAAAATGTGAATAATAGCCAACATATCATTGTTTTGAACTATTTTCAACATTTATTTGAGAATTCAATGGTACTTCAATCCTGAAAGCATGTAATTATTCTTCTAATTCCGAAACCCTGAAAAAATAAAACTAAAATTTCCTCACATAGATCAATAGCTTTAATTTCAGCTTTTTCTAGAACGTTCGAATTTTTTTTTATTCCGGTACATCTCTTACTTTCTGATTATAGAATGAAAACTTCATTTTCATCACCATGTATTTGTACCATTTAAGACAATAAAAAACAGCTATATATCTCATACACAAAGCTATTGTAGACTCCAAACTTGAAAAAAAAATTCTTTGTTGGAAAAAGCTTGGATATGAAAGGTGCTTATGATTCTGTTTATGTAGATGGCCTTTTACATAAGTGTCTTCAAATTGGAATTATTCGGAAAATAGCACTATGAATACATATATATCTCACATCAAGATCTCTAAAGATTCGATGAAGGGTCTCTTTGAAGAAAGCTGTTCTAAAAGTGTACCTCAAGATAGTGTCCTCTCCCCCATACTATTTACAATCTATATGCACAACCTTTTCGAAACATGAATGAAATTCTCAGTATAATCACATGACATCCTTATTTACTGTTCTCATCAGTTCTTGAATATTGTTGGTAAAAAATCGCGAACTGCTTTAGAAAGGATAACGCAATAGTTCAGTTATTGGAAACTTTCCTTAAATCCTGATAAAAGTCCTACAGGGGAACTTTAGAATAAAAGAATTCAAACATTTCCTAACATTATGTTTGTTGGATCCCCCCTCCCATGGCAAACTTCCATTAAATACCTAGGAATATATTTTTCCAAACAGAATTAAAATATATCAATAATGAATCAAATGAAAAAGAAAGCTTTGAATAAAATTAAGAGCCTTAAAGGTATAGCATACAAACATTATAACCTAAGAGCAAAAGATTTAAACAGATTAACCAGCAATCGCATTGACAGTACCTTTTATTTTACGTGTTACATCAAAAATAAATGCTCTATAATAAGCTCAAATCCTTTAATATAATATAAATCAAAACGCTCCTAATCGCATTAGGTCTTACACAATCGAAACCAAATATTATGCTTTTAAAATCAGAGGGACAAAAAATTCTTGCCGAGAAAATAAGACAGCTGGCGAATAAATATTTTTATCACTCAAATATCAAAAGGTAATTATTCTCCTCTGCTTCTCAATAGCCCTGGTGTAATAAATCTAAAAATACTGAAAGAAAATAAAAGCAATACCTAAAATATTTCATACTTTGTATATTAATGGGAAACAAATTATGCCCAGCCATAGATTGATTTATTTCATAGAGCTTCCAAGTGAGATTTACACCGGATTTCAAGACAAAAATTTACCATTTCCTGCCTTAAATGGACTATTTGATGAAATAGGGAGCAATAGTTTACGGGGTTATTTCGTAATAGCTGCAAATGCTTCAAAAACCCATAATATAACATCTATAGCAGACAATATAAAAAATATCTTATTTACTTATAACATAAATTCAATTAATTCTATATTTACAGAAGTACTAGCCATATGCTAAGTTTTACACGATCTAGCATAATTAGATAATGAAAATTCATTAATATTGTCTAATATAGTTACGGCTATATGCATCAAAATTTACACTATTTAATCACCAAAAGTTAGCCAGAAGCATATTTAAACAATCGCTGCTGGCTGGCATTTATACAATCGCTGCTGTAATCAGATGCTGCTGCTTTGGATTCCGATATAACTCCAAATTTTTTTTGGAATTATCAGGTAGACAATCTCACAAAATTGATGATGAAGTCAAATGTTGATTGGATTGCTTCAGATGATGTCAATAGCAATATTACAGAACAAACGAAATTTTTTATTCAAGTAAATATTTCGAAGTCTTAGGGAACATCCTACTCTGCCGAACGCCCAGGCGTTTGTTGCCTTGATCCTAATTATGATAGCTTTTTACAATTCTGATAAACTTTAACTAATTATGCTCTTTAATTATAAATTATGATGAGAGGGTAAGTTTTTAATTTTTAAAATAGGTACCTCATAATTTTAGCCGTTACCGTTACCGGGAACATCCTAAACATAGATATAATCCAATTGGATTTTAAAAAAAAAACAGAACAGAGGAATTACTAAGCAATGAAAGATCCGCAAAATGATAATAACTTCCGGACTTTTACACGCATTTGATCTAACAGACAATGCAAAGGGTAATACTTGCCATATAATCACCTTCGGAATATACTCAAGATATTCCCACAGCGCAATATTACTTTCAAAGATCTTTTGGAAAATGCAATAGCTAATAAACAAGTATTCAGAACATTCTTGCAGATGATAGTTACTTGGATATCTATCGATTAATAAAATATTTTTAAAGGTTATAATAGCCTTTGTTTTTCTATATACCATAAAACCAATCGATCAATCAATTAATCAAGGTAAAAGAGACCATGAAAAGACCTTGATAGTGTAATAAATGAATAAAGCATTTATAATCCATTTCTTCAAAAAATTAGCAAAAAAGCTAATTATAGCTAATTACCAAATTTCAAAATTTACAATGGGATACTCACCATTGATAATAGACTATATTTGCTAATATAGAAAAAAAATTCCATCTACATTTATAAGAAGATGACAAAAATCTATGTCTCAAAAGTTTTCATATTACCAATTCTTTAATTCTTGAAAGCTTGGAAGAAATCTTGAAAAATGAATATATATGTTATTCTTTCTTTTATGAAATGTGTAACACTCCGTCATTATTTCCTTCTTTGATCAATATTAAATATATTTAAAGTAACAGAATTAATAATCAAATGAAGAGAAAATCATTCGCAGATGACAACAAAGTTGTTTCATTCAGATCAAAGAATAATCAATGTGTAATCATTAACCTACATTATCAGCGATAACTAGTTCCTATTCACGTCTAATTTAACGTTCATGATTGTTCCTGTTGCCGACCCAATCAAGTTTGAGTCCTTAGAAGTATTAAAAATGAGGGTTCAAGATCTCTTGACCTTAAGAACCTTCTTGGCTATGATTCGGTCACTCTGCACTTATCAATATTTTCACTATACCTCCCACTCATTCTCTGTTACTAACTTCCAACATCCATATTAAACGCTTTACTGCTTCTTTATACATTTCCCCAACTCTATTAATTACACTTCGTTAATTCTAATTTAATCTACTTGATTCATGTTGCATTAATTGGGAGAAATTTTTAATTCATACAATATCACAAAAAAAAAAGACTTCAAAGTGTTAGTTGAAAGGGGAAACGCTATAAAGCCCACGCTGTAAATAAAAAGATTTTATTAGATGTTTAAAATACTCTTCTTTTCCCTAAATTTTTGTTGAGCATATGATTACATATTTTCGAGCAAATATTTTGAACGGTCTTTGCAATTTTACTATTTCGAAAGCTTCTAGAACATTTTCTGTTATTCCATTTAAAATGCTCCATCTTAGAGATTTAAAGCTGATAAAGGTTACTTTTTATGAGTTACCTTCGAAAATAACATCTTAAATAAGTCCATAAATCAATCAGCTCAATATTTTCTAATGTTATTATTGTGTCTAAAATAAGAAGTGATAAGCCAATAACCTGTATTTGTCGGACATTAAATTGAAGAGATATTTTTTACAGCTCTAATTTTAGAATATTAAAGAATTGTGTCAAAGAGTTTCATTACTAATTCAGTTACAATATTGCTGAATAAGTAAGAACTTTATCTTTGCACCCTCAATAAATCTCTTTGAAATTTACTTTGTTAAAAAATTTAATATCAGACTTTCACCTCTCCTTATAATTGAGAGCACTCAGATAAATGAGATATCATTCATTGTTTTATAATTACATATCAGGAATGTGCCAAAATTTTTATCAATTGACGCATTCCTTTCTTAAATAAGAATCATTTTTTAAAATATTGTAGTAATCAATTCGGGTTTTTTTTTTTTTTTTTTAAAAAAAAAAAAAAAGAATTCAACAATCTAAAAAGATATACGATAAGATATGCATTGTTACAAATTTAATCTAAGCGCCAATTAATTCCTACAAGTATATTTATTTTATCAGAACTTTCCAAACTTTGCTGGAGGTATTACTAAAGTAATACATTATAAATTATTTTTTAATAGTGCAAGGTGTACTGCAAGCTATTAATCGAATCGAGTTTTTCAAAAATTCCAAAACTGGAATCAAAACTGTACTCTTTATGTTGTAATCGAGTGAATCTGCTGTAATCGAGTGAATCTGCTGTAATCGAGAAGTACTTGAATCAGAATGAGGGATTTGAAAAGCTAAGAATTTATTATTAGAATAAAAAATGAGAGTAACTAAGTTAAAACGAATGAGAGAGAGAGAGAATATTGGGGTTTTAAATTAATTGTGCGGCCTTTCACTTGCTTATCTTTAATTTGATTCTTGAACTTATTGACTGTTTAATTCGATTTTCAGGTGGCTGCAAAGTAAAGTAATGGAGGAAATAAGTCATTTATTTGTTGTGATAATTACAAAAGTTACTGAAGGCAGTTGCAGAGATCGAGAATTCGAATGAGTGGGTTGTGGGGAGAGAATTTATAAACAAGAAAAATTATTGAGAATTTGGAGAGTATAAATGATTAGACAAAAAAAAAATTAAAAAATTTACCTACAAAACTAAGTTTCTGACGCTTACTTAGCGAATTTCGATGGAGAAGTTACAATTTTAACGGGTTTAAAAAGTAGGCAGTAATTGTTTTTTAAAAAAATTTGAATAATATTATGCAATATGACTTTATTCAAAGGAATAACGTTCTTCATGTATTACAACAAAACAATAGTATTTCGAGAAATAAAAAATAATCGGTGATAATTTCATTAAAAAATTATGGCTTGTTTAAAATAAACACTAAAAGTTAAAAAAAAGTGCCAAAATCCAACCATTGAGTATAATTAAGGCCTTATTTTATATCTTATTATACTACAAAATATGCAAGGGAAAATAAAAAAATAATAATAATCTTATAAACTGTTTCTGCTTAAAAATCCTTAATTAGGTGATCAAAGTTATACAACTAATTCTATGACAGATTAAAGGCATATAACGTAAAATGAATTTCTCAGGCTCTAGCAACCATGGCGCGATGAGTGGCATTATATTTTGTGCAAAATTCCTCTGAGTAAGCTTTTTAATTATTAAAGAATTGAAAAGGGAAAATATAATTAGGTAAAATAAGGCAACAGAGTTCCCATCCGTTTTGCTTATAATTCCTAGTTTTAGATGGCTGAAACGGAATAAAAATTTAACATTTTGCTTAAAATGGAGGTGATTAGGGGAGAACATTGTCACCCCAAATTGCCCCTATTTACTGAAGGAATCCGTTTCTTTTTTTTTTCCTTCAAAGATTCCACATGAAAAAAAAAATACTTCTCTATATAAAAATAAACTCTGATTCCTTTTATTGGAGAAGCATTAGTATATCACTTAGTATTATATGCGATAATATGCCATATTGATTACATGAGAAAACAGCTATATTCGTAGATTATCATACGATGTATATATTGGTCTGAATACCATATTTTTTCTTTTTAACTGTATATTACTACTTTGCTTCAGTTCAATCTATATATATATAAATATATATATGTATGTATATCTGTATCAACTTCTCTCTCTTTCTCTATCTCTATCTCTCTATCTCTATCTCTCTCTCCTTTCAATTTTATTATTTAATTTATATATTACTATCTCTATTTCAATTTACTACACTTTTTTATCTTCATTTAATTTACCTAATAACGGTTCATTTTAGTTGGGAAGCAAATGTAATTTATTCAATTCAAATCACCAAAAAGTCTCCGAGATTAATGAAGAGAAAATCATGAACAGCCCAGCGTCACTACTGTGAAATTTAGTTTAATCATAAACGGCTTGAAGGTAACTAAACATTGCTGTTAATGAATTAACTGATTAACTAAATTAATGTGATACTTGTGAATATCTATAAACAGGTTTTATCTTTTTCCATGTCACAATTTTAATGTACTAAACAATCTAAATTGCAAATTTCATTCGATTCCGATTATTAATTTAGAGAGATAACTTAAAAACTATTAAAGTGTTATGTACTAAATTATTTGTCCTAAATTATTATTCTAATAATAAATATTGTAATTAAATTTCTGAATTTTTTCAAAAATATTTTATATTGTGTAAATTACAATGATTCCGTCATTGTAATTTACACAATATAAAATATTTTTTAAATTACACAATATATAATTTTTTTTAATAAAGTAGGATTTTTATGATAGAAGGAAAATTACAATTTTTAAAACTATTCTATTATAACAATATCATTTTACCATACAAAATTGCGACATTTATCTAACTATTTAACTTGATAGTATTAGTGAAGGTGAATTTCACTAGCACTCTAAAATTAGTTATAATAATTAATATTTTGGGTGTACTTTAAACTGAAACTGATAGATCGATTTGTTCAAATTCTCTTAGAAAACATATATTTTTTTAAAATTTTCAATATTATTGATCATATGTTTTTCCAAAGACAATTTTTTTAAAAAAAAATACTGATCAACGAAAGATCGAAAAATATTTCAATAATCTCGGTTTCGTCACATAAGGAAATGAGATTTGAAAATAATCTTGATTATGTTTTATATCAAAGTTAACAACTAATATAACGATTTTACCTTCGATGGTCTATTTTATTCTATTTGTTCTCAATATTTAAATTATTATTTTTAGTTAAATTCATATGCATTTTGCTTAGATCAGACTATTTTTCTTAATTTTTTGATTGTAAAGTATTTTTACGTTGTCTTTCACTTTTTTTTTAAAAAAATCAATGCTAGGTTACATTTTTTGTTAACATTTAATTTAAAAAAACAATAAAAAGTTAAAAACTAAAAATTACCAATAACTTCTATTGTATATGAAAAATAAAATAAGAATTCGAAAAATTGTCAATTATTTTACACATTTAACAATACAATTTAATTTCTCAAAAAAAATTAATCATATACTTGAGTCATGATTTTAAAGTCATGTTACTATAAGAAAAACAGGGGAGGAAGAGTAATCAAAACAATATTATTGTTTTAATTTTTTAATATAGAACTCACACATGTATTTCCTTCATTCAAATACTCTTAATTTTTATTACATGACGCTCTGTTTTTTCTTTTAAGAAATAAAATGCAAGTTTGGTTAATCGAAATACGAGTAAAAATATAAACAATTTAGTTTCGCGTTGCTTGAATAAACTTTTTAATTTATTCAAATCCTTTATTATCATTTCGCCCTTTTAAAATGAATTCCTTGCAATTAATTATTACTTTAATATTCTTTTCGTTTAATTCAAAAACTAATTAAAACATTTTAAATAAAGGTTATTAAGCAAAGTGCTCGAGAAGCGAGTGTTCTTTTTTCTTTCATTTCTGAACAACAATTAATGAATTTACAATAAAAAATAAAAAAAATTATTGAAGCAATTTAAGAAATATTTATTTGAATAATTCAAGAGCTATTGTTAACAAATGTTAAATTATTAAAGAATAATTATTTATCAATTTTTAAGTAAAAGTTTTTGACTTCCTAATGTCTAAAGACATTTGACATAATAAGAGCTTTTAGTAATGAATAAATATTTCAACACAATACTTGAACTTTCAGCTTAAACACTGAGAATAGCTATTTTTATTTAAAAATTCTTTTTTCAACTTTTCTTCAAATAAAATTGTTGCAATAGTTCAAAATAGCCGAGTTCAAAGAACTGCAGAATAGTAAAATCTACCCCTGAGTAGTTCCGTTTGTTCCGCTTTGACTGATTATTGACCTTATTGCTTCTTATCTCTAGTTAGATGATTATTAAAAATAAAAACTGGCTACAGTAGCAATTGATTCTACACGTGGAATGAGAAAGAGTATGAAGGCACATTGTATACAAGTGTTTACTTTTTTAAAACTCGAGTTAAAATTTAACATAATAAAAATAGAAAGAAAATTAAACCATTAACCTTCAAAGCCGCAAGATAATAAAGTTATCTCACAGATAATAGTTCAAAAACAAGAAATGATAATGTTTCTGAAGTGCCAATGATCACTTAAGATAGTGTGCAATATTTGTCACAAAAAGTTTTGATATTTCGTTGCACACATACGTTAAAAACGTTTCTACTTTTTTTTTATTAACCGTAATATTCGTAGTAAAAACATTTAAAGCAATTAAAACTTTTTTGCATCTATTACAATAAATTTACCAGGAGTTATTTAAAAACACAGGTCAACAATTATCACGTTGCTGGCTGGATCACAGTATCCTAGAAAATAGGACATCAAAACATAGGTATTTGTAGAATTACAGCAGTAAAGCTTCTCGACAGTTGTACAATAAGGTTTTCAGACTAGACAACAGCTGCATATAAATTGCTACGTTTGAATATTTTTCGAAAGCCAGGAGTCAACAATGAGAAACATGTGATAGCATTGATTATCGATCTTTTGAGAATCATTTATAAAAACTGGAATCTTAAAATAATTGTTGAATTTCATTGTACCTAACTTTAATTTTGTCTTTCAAATCTTTCTCAACCATTGGTGCTTAAACACGGCATTTATCCAAAACACTTGCGGTAGTTCTCTATGCAATCATATATATATAATATATATATATATATATATATTTATATTTAAGTATATACCAAGTTAAATATATGTACTAATCTTTCGTGAATAAATAACTTTGAGTGTTCAAATGCCTATGAAAAGAGTCCAATGTACACTAGCGTGCAAAACCTAAGCAACTAATGCATTTTTCAACACTCAACTATAAAGTTGTTAAAAAGGGATTTTTGCGACCAGTACTCCAAAGGCAGCAGAGAAAGGTGATACAAATGCAAATACCAGCACTATTACATCAGAGGGAACGTCAGTGAATGCAAACACGTAGAATGCGTGCACTCAGTGCCAAGAGAACTTAAAAAGAAGGAGGAAGGACTTATTTCCAGACATTCTCTGCAAGTGTAAGTGAGATCATATGTTCCTCATGGCTACAAGAAACCATTAGGATGCTTACGTGGTAGAATGATCGGCAAGCTTGAAAAAAGGCGAAGTTTAACGAATGTAGCACAAGAATTTTGAATTGACAAAAGTGTAGTTTCAAGAGCTTGGAAATCCTTCCTTATGACAGGTACAGCTGTAAGAAAGGTTGGCAGTATTCGGCCGAGGACAACAACGACAAATAACGATCGATATATCGTTCTGCAGGCAAAGAAAAAAACCCAGAACCAGACATAGTGTAACATTGCTCAGCAGCTGCGTACGGCAACCAGACGACAGGTATCAAGGTTTGTTGTGGCCAGATGTCTCCATAAAGGTGGCCTATTTGCCCGTCGTCCAAAACGATGTATGCCATTAACAGCAGCTCATCGGAGAATTGCTTATAGTGATGTCAAAAGCACAAAGACTGGAGATCTCATCAATGGAGTCATGCTCTGCTTACTGATGAGAGTGGTTTCAGTCTGAGCAACGATTCTCAACTCCAGTTGATATGGAGGGAGGGAGGTACAAGTTTTAATCAAACTAACATCAGGGAAAGAGTCGGTTGGAGAGGTTCTGGAGTGCCTGTGTGGGTATGCATTATGTCGAATGGATAAACGCAGGTCCCTATTTTCGACTGTGACTCATTAACCGGAGATTGTTAAATGCATTTGTTCCAAGGTGCCATTGATCCAGACTTCATTTTTGTGGGCGACAATCTCGTCTACACAGGACCTCTGCTGTAGAGGAGCTTCTAGAAAGTGTGGATATCTGCAGAATGGACTTGCTAGCGTTCTCTCCTGATTTAAATAACATCGATCATGTGTGGGATGCTTTGGCAGGGGACGCCTGGCAGCAACATGGTATCCTTCGTAGAACACGAGACAGTTTAACCAGATGCTCCTTGAAGACTAACAACTCTTACCTCAAGAACTTCTGGATAATTTGATATTGAGTGTGAACAGACGGTGTCACTCAATCATAGTACTTAGGGGAGGTCCTGTTCCTTACTAAGGGACTTTGTTTTGTTGTTCTTTTTTATGGTCGGTCAATATTTTTTACCAACACTTTTTTCTGTTTTGTTCCATAATGTATGCGTACAATTCATTTTTTGGCTACTATGTTTTCATCAACCTTTAAATGCTACATTGGGCCTCTATAGTGTGAATTCGTGTCACCCAATTGATTTCATTTCGGAATTACGGCACAATCTTAAAAGTTACTTAAGTTTTGCATACTAATATATTCTAGTCTAAAGAAAGTAAATTTTTCTATGAGTCCAAATGACCATAAAAACAATCCAATGTATGTTCTAGTCTTTAGAGGATAAATTATTCTAAAAATCCAGTCCAATGTGCATTCTAATCTCTAGAGAATAAATGTCTTGAAGAGTCGAAATGACGCTATAAAAATGAAAATAATTAATGGAAAACGAAAGATATATTTTATTTGAGCAAATAGTTATCAATTAAATCAAATTTTGTGTAATTGACATCTAAAATACATTTTTTTCCGAAAATTTAACAATTCTCATAAAAAAAATTATGGACTCATAAAATTGCTTTTATGCTATCTTTGCAGTAAACCCATGTTTATAGCTTTGCGGATACTAAATACTTCAACTAAATTTGATCAAGAACATGACATTCAAAAGTAACTGCAATTTTTTTTAATAAATGTTTCTATTTTTACGCAGTGCAGTACAACTTAAATTTGTACAGATATTTAAAAAAATTATACTTTTTTCAACGACCGAAATAGAAATATTATGTTAAATTTAAGAATTTATATTAGCTGTCTAAATTTTATTAGCTATAAAGAAACATTCTACATACTTAGATTCTTACTATTACAAATATTTTCCTCTCTCTCTCCCACACACAAAAAGAACAACAACAGAAATAAAATCTTAATTTTGGCATTTTATATGCACCACTCATCTTTCCAGCAAACAAAAACGAGCTATTGAAAATTATATACAGGAAATAAAACGTACTTTCTCCCGATAATCCAAGAAATTTTTTCAAAAAATGCACAAGAAAATGAAAAAATAATAATTCCCCAAAGGCCTCCACTGCTACCTTATCTTTTGTTGTCAATTTCAGATTAAAAAAACGTGTCGTTCTTTAGAAATTGATCGTGAAAAACACGGTGAGGTTTTCGATAAGAGTTCACACCTGATACTATCGTAGAACGCCACACTATTGGATAATTTTAAGTCTAGCACAACATAGTTGCTCTTTATTTACTTTCACCGGCAAGTCAATTAGCCGAAGAGTCTATGCCATTGTATGCTCGAACATAATAGGTAGGTGCCCGCATATGATAACCGCAAATCGTGTCAGTTTGCTTACCTATATCACGTGTTCTTTCCTCTTTAGCTTGTATTTCGTATTTTTCTGAATTCAGATCCCATTTTCAGATCAGAAATTGCTCTGTTGACATTCATTCTGAATACGCTTAAAGATGAGAATTGGATTTATTGGAGCTGGAGGAATGGCTCAGGCCCTGGCAAGAGGCCTAATTGGAGCAGGTAAGTTAATTATGAAGTTTTTTATTTATATATTTTATATATTTGCTTTATATCGTATAAAAGTTTTATAGAGTTCTGTTAATCATGATTTCGATTTATTTTTTGAGCAATGAAATTAATTTTTTTTTATTTGTTAATCCGATAAAAATTTCTTTTTCAAATACTTATCTACCTTTGAGAGATAATTTTAACAGTTTTTTTTTTATTACACTAGATAATTTTCGGATTACAGTACTTTTAATGGGAATCAAAAGTGAATTCAAATTATATATCTTCAATTTAATTATTACCCTACAGAAGTTAAGACAAAAAAAAAAAAATTTCGGGTATCACTTATTACGTATCAAAATTATATATTAATGTATGTGTATATATATATATATATTAATGTATATGTATATATTAATGTGTGTGTGTGTGTGTGTGTACATATACACGTAGCATTTAAAAATGTGTTGCATTTTTTAAGATTATGTTCATTGAGAGAATAATTAAAGAAAAACCTAGATATTTGAAATGAAGTTAACAAAGTTGTATCTAGTTATAAAATGATTAGTGGAATATCATAGTAATTTTAAGGAACATCAATCAAACTATATTTTTTGAAAAATTTGAGACAATTCGAAATTAATAGCAAATGATCTTGAGAAATAAAAGCAAGAAAATTATTTTTTTTAATATCTTAAATTGTGTTTCAAAAAATGCTGAATAATTATACTATTAGAATTGTGTTTTAAATATTTTGGAAAATTAGTTGGAAGTCGATAACGTGACACATGTTGAAATTGTATTATAATGTTTTTAAAATGTTGAATGTCTGTTCATCAAAGAAATGAAATAAGCATTTCACAATGAGTCCAAATTGTCTACAGAATTTAACTGGGAATATTATTTCATATCATTGTCATAAGTAATATATATATATATATATATATATAACATAAGTTCTTTTTATATAATAATGAAATATTAATATATCTGAAATATTAATATTAATAATAATAATAATAATTTTTAGAAATAATTTTACATTATTTGATAAATGTTTGAAAAATTTTCATCGGTACTAAAGGTAATTGAACTTTTATAATAAATTATATTAAATACCCATTTTGGAAAGTTATAAAATGCTCTTTCAATTGATATTTCATGAAACCTCATGAAATATAATCCATGGTTCATTTAGTAAATTAAATTTAAATTCAGTGATATTTGCATAGGGAATCAGATTCCTTATTCCTTCACTTATTTTTCCGTTCTTTTACTTCTGCAAGGAATAATTTCATTCAAATATTCATTTACTTTTGTACTTATGTCATTATTAATACTTTCAAATTCATTAAATAAATTAATACATTATGTTATTACTCGTACATTCATTTGTTTTTATAGACATACACTCATTTACTGTTTTCTAATTTTCGTATGCACTCATTTGTTCATATTTTACTCATTTACTCAAATTGTATTATTTCTCAAAATATCAGTTTACTCAAATCATTCATACAATCATTTACTTACGTATTTGTAATGCGCACTTTTGTTTTACTTGACATATATTTAGTTATATTACACATAAGTTAATTTACTCATATATTCATTTATTCATGCTTTTTGTATATTTCTTGATTAAAATACTCTTAAATTTACTTGTGTGTATAACAGGGTTTAAATAAAATCATGTCTACATTTAGAACTGCATAATTTGTTATAGATATTGTTCAGTGTCTTCAAACAAAAATATTAATTGGTATGTTCATGTTTGATCTGCTCATTAATTGGTGTGTTCACGAAGAACCTAATTGAACGAACTCTTCTTAAAGATAAATAATTTCACCTGGATAAAATTTTAAAAAGGACTTATATTATTTCATAAACAATACTTAAATCATCTTCGACATATTTGGAAATATTTAATGATTTAGTTAAATGAATAACTGCGTTTCTACATGACATTTCAAGATATAAACATAAAGGACATTGATTGAAAAAGGTGCAGACAAAAATTTTGTTGAAATGAAATGTCAACTATATCTTTGACTCTCAGGAAAAAGTCATTTTTACTATTTTAGTGCTATACCGCTTAAAATCATTTCCACTTTTGCAAATTATTAGATAAAAGCGAAATTCAGTTTTGAAACTATCTAAGGACATATCTGTAAATAAAATGCTAAAATTCACTCAAAGATTAAAAACTGAGTTATTAGCACTCTGAGCAAAAATATAAACGTTTTAGTGTTTGAAAATATAAGGATAACACAAAAAGAAAGCGAATATCGAAAAGTAGAATAATAGATTGGAGAAATATGATTTAAATTCATAATCAGGGAGATATTTTCTTATCGTATCAAAACCTACAAGTCGTTGAGCTTGTTATTTTACATATGATACGCTTAAACTAACTACAATGGATGTGAATAAGAACGAAACGAAAAATGATTATCGTTTGAGTCGCAGATTAGAATATTAAACAAATTATGAAGTCATCATCCTCTGATAAATGTTCTACCCTTTATAAGTGGCACATAATGGAGCAGTTGATTTAGTTAGAAGTAGAAATGTTTTAAGATGCACTTATAATTATACAGATGTGCTAATAATTATAATTAATATAATTTCTTTTTCTTTGTATTGTAAACGTAATAAAAATTTAGCTACTTTTACTTCAGCCGGAGTAAATTTTTCCATCATCAGATCTTTCGTTTCGTTTACGACACAACAAACAAACATCATAAGCAATATCGAAAATAAAATAACTCCTTTCGGCTACGAAAAGTACTCATTTAGTCTAAAGTTAATTTTATTAATAAAGAAATTTTATTAATAAAGTTAATTTTATTAATAAAGAAGTGAGGTATAAATTTAATTGTTATTTTCATTAATTCAGATGAACAAGTCAACGTGATGTGATTCCGGCAGCTATGTAAACAGGAAATGGTGGTGATTGAAAGAATATTTGGCAATTTTTCTCTTAAGTCCGGCTAATGAAATTGTACCGATATATATTCTAATCATATGCTACATAAATAGTCAAAAACTAATTTTTTAAAAAAAATAAAGGATTCTTACAAATTGTTACATATTTTTTTACATTTTGCATCCGAAAAATATAGCTCATGTAAGAAATAGTTATTATAAACAAATGCAATGAACATGATTGTTTTAGTTTAACATAAAATAAATTTAAAAGTTGTTAGTTATTTATGAATTAAATATATTTTTATTAAATAAATTTCATTAGTTATTAATTTTATTACACCCATATTCAGTTAACATCGATTTCATTTTAAACTTGATATAAAATTTTAAGTTTATTGCCATTAGAGATGTTTTCACTGAAAATGCTATATCGGGAATAAAAGTAACGTTAATCATTTAATTTATACTTATTCGGCCTCTCATCTACCGGTCCCGTCTTTGATTTCTCTTCTTTTGATAACCTTCTTCGTCCTTGACTTGGTAAAATTTTGGGTTATTGTTTTTAATATTTTATACTTTCAAGACCTTAAGACTCTCGTCCACCGTCCATTCTGATTTCGTGGATGTAATGTTAATCCTATGGAATATCGACTTTCATTCTCATATCTTTACCATTTGATCTATTTGAATGAAATAAAAGTGCATCTAAAAGAGCAAAAATTATGAAGGCTTCTACGGAATTACTTTTTTCCTCTGATTTTTAAAATGTTTTTAAAGACATAAAAACTCGTAAACAAATCATTAACATAGGGGTAAAAAGTATTTTTTAAAAATTGGAAGGAAATAGTAATTCTGCAGAAGCCTTAATTATTTTTTGCTTTTTTAAATGCATTTTATTGCATTCAAATAGATCAAATAGTAAAGATTTGAGAATGAAAGTCGTCATTCCATAGGATTAACATTAAGCTGAAGAAATCAAAATATCCGGGAGATAGAAGGCCGGCTGTGTAGAAATGTACTTTTACAAGTAACATTTTAAATAAAATTACGCTAATCGTCATGATGCAGAAGATTTTAATTGAATATACTCAGAATTCTACTACAATTAATTTAGAATTACCTCTACAACCCTCAAATTTACAATAGAATTAACTTTGAATTCTTACATCTAAAATAATACTTTATCTTTTCATAAATTTGAATGTTTGTTCATTTGTCTGCTTGTCCATCATACAGATCCATATCTTTGATCTCCATCGCTCTAAAATTTTTAGGGAGTTCGCTGTTGTACGGATGGAACCTCAAAGAAATTCCTTTGAAAAAATCATTTGTTATGGGGGGAAAAAATTGAAAACCCTCTTTTTTGCTACTTTTCACCATCAACAGATGGCAGCAATATCGATTTACTTAAAAAAAAATTCTGTCTAATTTTCTTCAAATTAATTATTTTCCTTTTTTAATAAAAATCTGCTTCTGAGATTTTTTTTTTATCAATAATAATGTGAATCTGCTATTTTTGTATACTTAAGATGCTAACTAAGTCTCGAGCAAAGTTTTGAACAATTATGATTTTTACACCATTGGGTGTGTGCATAAGTTAGCTGATTTTTAAAAATAGAACTAATAAGCTTCAATTTTGAATATTTTTTTAAAAAAATTATCGTTTCATCCAGAAATTTATCAGTCCAAACGAAATGGCAGTCATACGGTATATGGAATGAATACATTTAAAAAAGAACAAGGGAGAGTATTCATTTGTGTGATTTTAAGCAAAATTTTAAGTGAACAATCAGTGAGTGAATTTTTATTTTCCCCACTTTGCTCTTGCTTAAGATTTCTGCTCCGCAAAGTGTAGATTAGAACATATTATGTCACGGTCTATGCGTGTTTATGATTATTTATTATTCTTCATAGATTCTTTTGAGATCGATAAAATAAAATGACCCTTAATTGTGTTAACAGGTCTGCATTAAAATAGGGACCAGTAAGGTTGTATTATAAAAGGGATTGCTAATGCGCTAATTCAGCCCATTTATAACACTTTCACATTTTATCTGCAATTGCCAAGAGATGGGCTAGCATATGATTCAACAAGACCCTTGGAGCAGTATATTCCCGCAATTAGTGCCTTTTTTTTTTCTGCGATGAAGCTTTAAAAGGCCAAATTTCGCTCGAGCCAATTTACATGTCAGACCTGAATGCCACCCGAGTTAAATTGACGAGAAATTCCGAACTTGGCGTCGGAGTGTATATTTTTTTTAAGTCAAAACTTTAAATGACAGATGACTTCAAAATAAATATGTATTTAATTCCAGTTTCTTATAAAATGTTACATTGTTCATCAAAAATACAATTATTAAAAGTAAAATCCATGTAAAATATTAAGAAAGATGAATTTTCAGACTTCAAAATACTAGTTATTAATTTCTGATGTCAATATTTAAAAGTATTTTTCATTAGAGGCAGGATTGTTCCAACACAAATTTCTTGAAGAGAATATAATTTTTCTGCCAAAAATTTAGAGCTTTTCATACCAATATTGATAAAGACGCTTAAAAACAATATATTAGTTTGCAAATATTCAAAAAAATATTGTTCCATAAGAAATTAGGAATGTCCGGACCTGATACAAAATGCACTAGGATTACCAAAAAAAAAAAAATTAAGATGAGTCTTTTCATACCGAATTTATTGCATGCCGATTACCATATTAAGCCTAAATGTTACTCATATTATGTAGCCCAGAAAAAACCGGGTTTAACGTCCAAGTGTAAACTAAATCTTAGCCAAGTATTTGTGTAAATTGCAATGTATTAGAACAATAATTTAGAAGTAAAACCAATAACATTTGAAATGACTATATAATCACACAATTGGCTGTTGATTCCGCTGAAGAAATAAAATTGAGATTTATGAGCAATTGGGGTATTAACTTTGAAAAATAATGATCCGAACCTTATTTCTTCAAGTATAATTGTTCTTTAATAGCAATGTAATTCTCCTTATTTTTTGGAAAGAAAAGTTGTACATTTAATGTTCGCGTCTCTTTATTAATATTTTTGGGAAATAGGAACAAAATCGGTATCAAAAGACATACATCCTTTAAAATCACTATAAAAATTTTCTCTTTTTTTATCTCTGAAAACCTTTTTTATAACATCAGAGAGTTGTCCTTTATCTATAAGAATCGAAGTTGCGATTAAGTTGTTTCTTGTTCTGATAAGTGTGTATTTCGGCGCTTTTGTTTTTATAACAGCACAAAACCTATTTTTCTAACTCTGTGCCAGTTTTGTGAATTCCAATTGTGTGTTCGTGGCCGCTAAATAAACTGCTGTACTCTATCCATTCCAAGGAATGTTTTTATAAAATCAAAGACCAGTTTGGATTCGATATATTTCTTATATATTACTAAGCCGCACATACAAATTAGGTATATTTTTATAAAATATATTGACATGTATTTATCTGTGATATCAACATGCGGTTCAATACTACTTTTCATTAAAAACATAGAACTGTGATTCGGTCAACAGAACCGTAAACTTTCAACGTGTACAGATCGTGGACTAAAGAGTTCTTGAGTTGTCTTTATACAGCTTCTCGATAATACAATTTACTGATATGATTGAGAAGAATCTGGAAAATTGATATCATTAAGAGCAACGCTTTGGCAACGCTTTTGTTCGAATTGTGCTGTCGCGATTAACTGTTTTCAAACATAGAACATAATTGCAGCTGTTTAGGTATTGGAGAAATTTCAAGTTTGGTATTATTAGTTCATCCTTCAGTTAATTTCCTTTTTGTTTTGCCTCACCTTCGTTAATTGAATAATTCTAAACGAAAAAATGAATGTTGGATTTATCGGAGCTGGGAAGTTGGCTCAAGCATTAACTAAAGGACTTCTAAGAGCAGGTAATAAAAATTATTTTATTTCTTGTTAGTATAATACCATATGAAGATATACCCTAATATAAGAATTAAGATACATAATTTCCACCATTACAATATTTTTATTCATTTCATTGATTTTTATTTAGGAATATTTGATTGCTATTAAATTGAATTAGTGGAATAATGTATTGATGATAACAAAAATTTTCAATCAAAAATATGAAATTTTTCTAACCATAAAATCATTAAAGATAAAAAGCAATATTTTTATCGATACTTTAATTGAAGCATAGTTATTGATGATATTACATGTGTTAACTTAAAATATATTGTAATAGGGTCATATTAATATGTGTTCGAATTGCATAATAAAACTTACGATTATACTTTCTTTCATTTTTGTCAAATGATCATGTCACTGCAGACAAAAATGGTCAAGAGACAGTATAGTTTGGAGGCTAAGTTCGTCATAGGCAAGGAACATAGGAGGCCAATTCGGCATAAAAAGTTTCCTTGCCAAAAAAAAAAGGGGGGGGGGGGCAATCCTGGCGTATACTTCACCAGATCCAATAAAGAAATAACACAAAGACTCAAAATTCAGTGGTAAAACTTTATTGTTTAATAAGCACATTGAAATCCTTAATATATTTATAAAAACCGTAACTTTCTTTGAAAAACGTTTTAAAAAAGGATAAAAAAAAAAGTAATGAGGTACATCGCTATTGCCCCAACTTGACACCAAAAAATATTTTAAAACAAAATTTAACACTTACACATCTAAATGTAAAACTAAATATATCTTTATTTAAGGAAAACTGTTTTTTCAACTCATGTAGAGAATGGTTGCCTCAGGCAACTGATTCTCTAAAAATATACATTGCCAAGTAAAGAAAACAGTGTTTGCTATAACTCACTAGATATAATTTTCAACATTTTTTTTTCATTATTTAAATTGAATAAAGTGAATTAAATTTAATACTTTTTAACACATAAAAACTGTAATTTACGCACTTCAAAATTAGAGCATATTATGATAAACTTTAAAAATATTTAAGAACTTAAATCCTATTTTAATTAACAATATTCAAACATCCACCTTAGTTTGAGTATTTGAATACATATTATTTCGCTAAACATATTCCAAACAAATATCTAAGCATTTTAAGAAATTATTTTATTATATTTAAATCATTAAATCAATGTATATTGTATATTTTCTGTCTAAATTATTTAGTCAAATTTCTCATTTTAATTATATCGATAAATGCATTTAAAATTTGAAACAATTAATTCCAGATCTGTATTTTTAAGACACGGAAACAGGTATTTTGATATTGAAATTGCATTAGGCATAAATTCATTAATAAGACCAATACAGTTGCATCCTATTTCAGTGCAAGCCTTTGCGACAGATAACAGAGTAGCGTTAAAGTGCACGATAAAAGCTCCGAATGGACACCCTTGCAATGCAGTTCAATCAAAATCTGTCTTAATTCAACTCTTCTTTTGTCATAATTTCTGGAGCTGTTTTATCCATCATCAAGGCGTAGGCCAATTTGGAATTTTACCTAGCTGTACGTGTGACTTCTTTTGTTTAAAACGTGTAACAACTTACACAATTTCAATTTTTATTATTATTTCACACCGAGACGAGTGACGACGCGAATATTAATATAATGGAACTTCAAACTAATTGGATACCAAATCTTGGTTTAAAAGACGAACAAATAGAAACGATAACGACGATTTGTGTTTTACATATTTTAATAAACATTAACAGCCATATATTCGACGGGAAAGTCTGCTAAGTTACGCACATATTGAACAGTAAAAAATAAATAAATAAAAACTAAGAATAGATAAAACAGAATGCATCACAACTTTTTCAGTGCAACAGAGCCCTCTTTCTGACTAGATATAAGAAATTACAACAACTCTAAACTTTTTACCCGTTTTTTAACGGTATATATCAGTTAACTAATAGTTTTATAAAAAAAAAAAAAAAAAAAAGTAAACGGTACTTCAGTGTTTTGGCGGAGCCGCCATATAACCATTACACCGAGATCATAGCAAAACTCATGAAGCCTACCTAGTGTTATTATTTACCTTGGCTACATTTCTGTGTCGCTTAACGATTCATCGCTATAACAGGGAAGTACCAAGTAAACTTATAACCACTAATTAAGGTAATTACTAGATAAATTACATACATGAATAAATAATGCTGAAATTTTAGAAAGTTCACAAAAAATGGAACCTCATTCTATAAAAAATTAAATTTACATTCTTAAAATAATATCGATTCCTAAATTCTTAGAAAACCCTCAAGGACTCAAAGCTTAAGGAAAATCAAGATTCAGTAAATAATTAGATAATTTCCTATAATTAACAACATTGTAAAAAATTAATTTCGAGTAAAATATCTTTTGTATCGTGACTAAAAGGACAGGTTTTCTAAATAGTAACGAGGCCTAGTATCATTCAAATGTTAACTTTATCTTAATAAAGATCTCGAATCATTCAAATGAGATAACCATATTTTAATAGCTCTATTTCTTAAATACAAGTTAAATAATTAAAAGATGAAGGCAAAATTTAATTTTCTTCTCTCAAATGGTATGAAAAGGCTATAACGCATTATACAAAACTCTAAAAAAAATTTTATTCAAATTTATACATTTCGGTGATGTTGTTTTGGAAAGAAATATTTTTGAAACTATACGAGAAGTTTCTTTTTCCTTTTTGCACCAAATAACGCCCCAGTCTTCTCACAACTGGGTAAACTTCGGAAGATTAATATTTACTGAGTTACGTTTTCAAAATGACGAAAATGAGATAAACAGGTGTCTACATACCGTCTAATGCTTATACACACAAAAGAAGCATTTTGTACATACTGCAGGAAGTAAACAAGACATTCGTGAGACAAACTCAGAAATTGTTACAGTATTCAAACATAATTTTTAGATGAAATTTGTTACCGAAAATTAAGAACCAAAAATGTGGACATAAATAGTGTCCGTCACGTTTTGCTTATAATTTTCTGTATTGTTTTCACTTGCGATTAAAAGAGCATGGTAAATGAAAGAGTTCGCAAACGTTTAGTTATCAACGATTTATATTTGTCGCTGTTGACACCCCGCTTGGCTTCGCATTTGGCGAAAATTAGAGCATTGGCGATTCTACTATCATGAGATAAAAAAACTAAATAAAGTTACTTGTTTTAATGTAATGTTTGAATTGAATATTATAGTCCACTTTAATAATCTATTGTTTAATTTATAATATTGCTTGCATCAATTTTAATACCTGAATTATCTAACTATTAAATTCGATTTCTACCACGGAATCATCTGCTTTCATTCATTTTGTAGATAAAGTTGCCATCGTTTTGGTACATTAGAATATAGTATCCTGCCATGTCCTTTAATAAGGATGCATCGAATAACAAAGGAGAAGAATGAAAAGGAAGAAAAAGCCTTGTTTGTATATACATTCTATAAATTTTTAATTTGTTCTGAGTATAAGGGGGGAAAAACGTGTTCTTTTAAATTGATCCTCAAGGGAAGGATAGAAATTATAAGATGTATATAAAAATTATTTTCTTTTCTTTTTCATTAATGAACTTTTTGCAATGGAACTGTAGACGAGTAACAATAAATCCATTCGATTAAATATCCCTCCTTTTTCATAAGCTGATTTTCTTGACAGACGCGCGAATATGGTTTAAATTTCAACAACAAAACAAATTTTAGATTAGATAGAACAGAAATACCTGGATGAGGGCTACTAAAAGCAAGAATTAGAAATACTTGTAATTAAAATCGCCATCAATAACATCTCATTCTACATAATTAATATCTACTCCCCAAGGAGTCTAAACATTTTTTCAATAAAAAAATTTTGGAATTACAAATAAATTCGGCCTTCTATTTGGGCGATTTCAATCTCGATCATCCAATCTGGGGATTGGATTGCTATATTCTTCGAAATATAGCAATGATTTTGTTTATTGGTTAATGAATTCAAATTTTATTATCCTCACTACCCTTGTATCCACTCATAGAAATACAATTTATAAGAAAAATACTGCTCCCAATGATGGAACAGTACCTATAATAATTTCTTCAAGACTCAAGAAGCCTTTCCGAAAAAAGACCATTCGTTAATATTCCCCCTCAACTTTGGAATAAATATCAGCAATATTCAAGTAAGCTTATATTTCAAATAAAAAATGCTAAGATAATGTACTGGACACAATATGTAATAATGTATCTAATTCAAGAACCTTCTATAATATCCATAAGCAATTTTCTACTCATAAAAACCCAAAATCATATTCAAATGTTCTTCAAGTCAATAATAGATATATCACACAACTACAAATGCTGGCCAATTTTTTTGCCGGCCTTTTGCACCCAGTTATACTTTCCATGAGCCACACCTTTGGATATTGTCATCAAAGAAGACACAATACACTAGAAAAACTGTTCCTCGTTTCAAAATTAAATAGGGCTATTCAAGCATCCAAAAACACTACATCATGTGAGGATCAGATAACACGCTTCTACCTTTCTCCAAAATTTTAATTACAGTTAAAGTTCTGATGTTTAAAACTTTTTTAATACTTATTTGAGAATTCAATAATATCTCACTCTTGAAAGGGTACAATAATTCTTCCGATTCTTCAACTGCAAAGATAACACTCAAATACCTTCGTATACACCAATAACTATAACATCAGATTTTTTGTTTTTTAATTCAAAAACACTTGGAAGAATTTTAGCTGGGCGTATCTCTGTCTGTCTAACTATGTAACAAAAATTTTATTCTCTTCATTATGGATTCGTACTGTTTAAAGACAATAGAACCACAAATAAAACTGGATGGGTGACAAAAAGTTTTCTTCAGATAAATACCCAACGGACAACAGAGATAGGAAGATGTATTTCTGCAAAAATAACTCGAAAAGTATTGCGAGAAGCAAATTATAATGGTCACGTAGCTAGAGGAATATTCTTCAGTTTCAAAGCAAACAGAAAAAAAAAAGGATTACATTTGGGAAAAATCATATTTCTTTGTCTCAATAGTTCTAGAACAACGTAATATTCAGAGATCAGTTTAATTTAATGTTTTTGGAGGCGATGATCGATGGTGTATTGGTCGAAATCCTAATTCTAAACTTCGTGTGTAATGTGTGTGTGACTTAGAAATATATGTAACTTCAACACTTAAAACTTAGGATAGTTAAAATATTTTCCATTCACCCTTTTTACTTCTTAGTCTATAATACTTTTTTGTAATTTGTATTTGATTGTTCGTATAAATATTAAACTCAAGAATTTAATAGTACTTTTTTTCGCCTTTAATGAGAAAAGTAAGTATGTATTCAATTTTGGGAGCCATTGTATCTCATTCTCCTCCTTCTTGATTGAGAAAAAAAGGAAGTGAAGAGAATAACCCCTTAAAATTATTTTTCAAAGTAATTTAAGTCATATTATATAAAAATCATTTTAAATCATAATGTGGTAGATTATTTACCTTCATTTTAAATTGGGAAAAAATAGAATTTTTTGTACTTTTATCTGTTGTGCTTCTTGAAAATCATGCATACATACACATGTGTGTTCAATGTATATAAGAAACGGTTTAACATATTACTCAGATTATATAAATTTAAATTTTAAAAAAGTTACCTATGGTAAATGTTTAAAGTAAAAAATTAAATACAGTCAGAAAGAAACATTGCATGAAACGATGCTTACATGATTTCGAGAAAACATATTATCTACATCATCATCTCAGGATCATAACACATAGCTGGAAGAACAAACTGGAAGATTCTCCTCCCCCCCCCCCCAACTCATATTACGACGCTATCCGAATATTGCATCG
>BMAW01120975.1:2226135-2290648 GCA_019974015.1 Nephila pilipes | reverse complement strand
TTCGAACAACAGTCATGTAGCAAGTGAATCTCGTATTATTATTCTGGCTGTGAAACCTCCTGTAATTCCTAAGGTTCTGAAAGACATAACTGAACACATAACGCCTCAACATCTTGTTATATCTGTGGCTATGGGTATTACAACACGCCATATTGAAAAGGTAAGAATAAATACGAAAATTTCATATAAACGGTGACATATTTGTTTCAACAGAAGTCTCTGCGCGTAACTCTGTGGTTAGGGCAACGAGTGTCTTGTACGGCGATGTTCGAATGCAGTGTTGAGTTCAAGTTCTTAAATGAATACCACCAAAAATTGTGATAAGAAATTTTGAGAACTACAGCAAGTTAAGTTCAACTGGGTCTAAAAATTTTCATGTTGAATGGAGGGGAATTTAATAGATTGAATTACCCACTCAAGTCTCATCCTCGTAGCTTACTCATAGTAAAAAATTGTCGAATCAATTCCCAAAAGTTTCCATGCCCCATTCAGCGAAAATTTAACTAACAACATATCTAGTCACGACGTATTGCATAACCAAATGCAACAAACTTGATTATTGCATAGTTGCAGTTAATGTTATTTTTTCCCCCATAATAAAAGTATGGTCACTAAAACCATAAATTTTCTAAACATATAGAACTTCTTAAATCACACAAAGATGACCCAAATCGTGGCATTGTTTGATTACTAATATTAATTAGTTTAAACATGAAAAGTCTGCCTTCAAACTCAAAACTTCATATATTTCAACGCTAAAATTTGCTCCTGAGTTAAGTACAAACCCAAACTCTCATTATTATTAAACTCATACTGTCAGGTTAACGTAATTTTTAACGGAGATCAGAAATGAGGATGATATCTGAACCAGCACTTCAAACTCACTGTTCAAGCTGTACTATGAGAGAACTTTAAACGGTAGTTGAAATTAAACCTATTGAAATTCCCTACATTCAGCACGAAAAGTCAGATCTCTAAATCACGAACCTCCGGCCAGGTTAGCAATGTCGTGGTTTAAAATTTTAATAAAAGCAGATTATATGTTATATTTTTAAGTAAAAAGAGACAAATATAGAATATTTCTTATTCCTCTAATTATATAATTTACTTTTAATTCCTATTTATTAAATGTATTCCAGTAAAAATACTTTCATTTTATCATTCAAGTCTTTTGCAACTATTACTAATTTCCAGTTTAAATTTAATAGACATTATGTATCTTATACCCAACCTATTTTTAAATAATAAGTACTTTAATTTCTTCCTTTGATCATATTATCAATGAGTTATATTGGTAGCTGGTTGGTATTAATCCACTTTTTTTAAATATTTATGGCTTATGGAATTTACAAGTACGAGAATGGTGTCATCTTCGACTTCAGCGTTAAACTGGAGATTATATCCGTCGTGAATTGGGTCCAATGCATTTACATCTTGCTTTCCTCACTTATATTTAGTTTTTTCTGTTACCTTGTAACTAGTAGAGGCTTACTTTTTTGTACCTTTCATACTGAGAAGATTGTAATATAGCTGATATATGTGGGACACTATGTGCAAAAGTTTAGCAAAGTCTTGATAAATAAATACTGAATAATGATTATTAGTTTCAGTTAGTATAGAATTATTGATTTTACTATGGGAAAGAATCACCCATATCGTCATGCAAATCCACCCAGAACCGTTGCGTTTTAATGACCTTTTCCCTTCTTCCTCCTCGAGGCGAACCCTTTTTCGTACCAATCTCTAAGATTGCCTGCTTAGACACTGCATTCAAATGTCTCTCCTTCGGGTTAATGCTTTCCTCTGATGGGGTCATCACTCAAGTCACTGCAACAGGGCAGAATATGATACTGACATAAATATTTTTTTAAGAAAAAGAATTATTTTATTCTAACTGTTCTTTAGTGCAGTTATTCGATCCCTGTCGTTTAAAAATTAAGCGAAGGAACACTCTCGAACTCTACAATCATAGCAAATACGGATCATAGATTTCTGTTCTTCTTTTCAGGCCTTACCACCCAAGTCCCGAGTGATTCGAGTCATGCCCAATACCCCAGCTTTAGTACGAGAAGGGGCATCAGTTTTTTCTTGCGGAAGTAACACCCTGGAAGAAGATGCGACAACTGCCCATCGAATTTTCACCAGTGTTGGTATCTGTGAAGAGATAGAAGAATATTTGCTAGATGCTGTCACAGGTCTCAGTGGTAGCGGACCTGCTTACGTGAGTCCATTAATACACGAAATTTTGATCAGATATTTAAGTATTTGAGTGAGATGAATTCTTATACCTCTTTGTCGTACACATGCATGTGTAACATAAACTTTGAAACAAGGGTAATTAAGAAAATTCTGGACGGATACTCATTATTTTTAATTGAATAATTCGACAAGCTACGTTAAAAAAGGTTTTTATTAAACAAATCATATATTTTTTTATAACATTTCGATTTGATTGATTAGTATAAAAACTGTATAGTAAATTTTCCTGATTAAATTTTTTTCAATATTCTTTGTTTAACCAGAGACGAGAATATAGTCATATTTGGAAGAATATAAATTTTGCTTTTAATATAAATTTGTTTGGAAAAGTTAAGAAAACTATTATTTTGAAATGATTTTATTTTTGTATTAAATAATTTTAAGCAGATTAGAAATTATTTCTCTTCATTCAGGGAAAATATCTACTTCACTTATAGTTCTGTATTTAATTAACGTTCTGAATTTGTCGGTTAACTGAAAGTTAAAATACTTTGCAGTACATAGATTGTGTTATAATTTCTTACTTCATTACAATCAGTTTGAATTACCCGTAATCTATCCTAGAAACGGTGGATTCTTATAAATAAAATTATAAATTCATCAAATTCTGATTTTCAAAATGAATTTTACTGCTTTTTTTATTATCAATTTGTTAGTTCTACTTTAAATTACAAATGAATTAGATGTTTAAAAAACGAGTAAATTATGCTCGCTTTGTTTGTAAAATATAGCTTTGAGAATAAAATGCTCATTAGAGAGAAGCATGAATATCAAGCATCCCATACTTTATGAAATGGTTTTGTTATTTAATTTCTAGATGTTCATGGCCATCGAAGCTTTAGCAGATGGTGCTGTTAAGATGGGAATAAGAAGAGAGTTAGCCATAAAATTGGCTGCACAAACACTCCTAGTAAGTCTCCACAAGAATTTTACTTACTTCCTACAATGCATTTTTCAAAATGTCATATGATATTCCCCCCCCCTTTAAAAAAAACATTTACTGCTCTAAAATCGTATGGCGTTGACGATAAAAACTATGATACATCTTTTATCCGCTTATTATTAAGATGTATTGTTATTGAGAATTGCCTATTAAAGTTATATACTAACATTTTAAATTCTTGGTTTATTTATTTATTTTTTTTTTTTGAAAAAAAAAATATTTATATTAGGTAGTTCCTTCTCAGTTAATCTCAATTCTTATAGATTTATTACATCTCTTTCTAGAGCAAGAATTCTTTACTTTTAAGGGTGAATTCGATATCCCCTTTGCAAGTATTGTGAAGTCCAAAATCCCTTTCTCAGATAGCTTACCCTCACGCTGACGTTTTTCCTTCAGCAAATCTTAAAAAACATATATGCATAAAATAAACTTATGAAAGGTAGACATTTGTATTGAGAAAGAATAAGCATTATACAATCAAAGACAAAAGAAATGATGCACCCCAGAGGAACTGATTCTAACGCAATTAAGGATGGAAATACTTTTGGATGCATCATGCAAATGATTCCGTTTTTGCGGCGAATAATTGCATAGCTGGAACTCCACAGTATTGTAATAAAGTATGCGGATAAAGAAATCCCAAGTCAAGGCCATAATTAGCTTCGAATTCGAATTTTTAACTCCTATTTTCTGCGTCTATACCTCTGGTTTGTACAGGTTCGCGTTCAGTATAAGCAACATGTCACCATGTAAAACAGAATTTTCAATAGGGCTGGAGAAAGCAAGACAGTCGAATCGAAAATGCAACCTTCATTTTAGTCGGGGCAATGTCACTTTTTGACGATATTGGCTGTGCGCCTTACCCGTAGACACCAATAAGCGTTTTTGAAGTGGTACCGAATTCAGTCTGAATGGAATCTTCCTGACAGGATTAGCATAGTTTTTAACAATAAATCCTGCCTGGAATTGAACCCAGCTACTAACAAAGACATATCAGAGGATGTCAAGACGACGGTGGGATACTAATATGTCTCCCGTCACATAGTCGATAACCAGGAGTTACGATCTGGTGTAATATTTTGTTTGATAGCCGAATCCTTTTATTTGACATCCGTGACATCCTTGTGCATCCGTGAGCATGTAATCAATCGGAAACTTTTTACTCCTCATTACGTTGCCTGGTTTTTCACAACTCGGGCTTGCATTTCAATCGCCCAGCTCACGGAAACATTTTATTATAATTGTCTTCGGGTTATCAAACATTTCCATTCCCCAGTTTATCAATGAAACATGGTTAAATTCTGATGTGAATATACTTCCAATCATTCCAGGATCTTTCAACTGTTATGGAATTTTGAATAGAATGAGAAAATAAATCTTGTTTATCACTTTGTTTCGTTAAGAGGTGATTGAACGTCATTTGTTTCAAGGAGAAAACATGACTTTCATGATCGTCTTATCAAAATTCTGTCAAAGATTTTATTATTTTGTATTAACTGATCCATAATTTATCCAACGGTAGTTGAATGTTTTGGAGAAAATTAGTTTTTTTTAGTGAAAATAAATAAAAAAAATCTGCAATAATATATATGTATATATATATCTGGGGTAGGTGGCCTGTTTCTGGAGGTATTTAATGAAGTCTAGTAATTATTCACAAATATTAACGTTTAATGGGACGGAAAACACAAACACATGAATTCATAAACTGAATCTCAAATACGAAGACACTGCAGTAACGTTCCAGTGCCCTTACGAATAACAAAATCTAATTCCCAGATGAAATCAATTCTTTAATTCGATAACCTCCAGCAACTATGCGTTTAAGAAATATCCTCTAAGCCCCGACTCCTCCGTAGTTTTTCCTTTACTCGGTGCTGCAGCACAACACCTCTTGGTGCTCTAGAGCATCATCGGCATTCTACCACATCTTTCAAGCATTCTGACCTCCCGTGTCTTACGGCAGATATAGTAAAATCTGGAATATTCAAAACTAAAAAGAAAAAAAAAAGACGTGAATTAATATACAAATCACCAAAGTTCACGGGAATTGTTTTGCTCTTTCTGATCAATATTCAGTCCAAAGTTCCATCTGATCAGCTGATGACGATGTCATATTTGGCTCTCCATATTCTCCAATTTTGCTTCTTTGTCCTGAAACCTCGTACGTTGTTTTCCTCTGGTCTGTTTCCGAGAATTGGTATTATTTCTATTACATCACTTTTTAAGTCACTCTTATAAAGAAAAATTCCATGATTTCATGTTCCTCAATTGGGAGAGAGTACTTGTGAATTTCCTCCAGTTATTTAATTCTACCATTCTTCACGAGATTTTCTAAATTTGTGAAAGGTATCCATCCCTTCTCTTCCTTCATTTCTTAATCTAACACATCGTTTAAACCACGTATAGATAATTGAAGCGTCGCTGAGTTTACACACACCAAAAATATTCCAATGCATGTTCCTCCGCACTCAATGAAACGCTCTAATTATCCCCTCTATCCAGTACTTAACCCTTTCCACAGATGAGAAAGAAAGGACGCATTAATGGCTGCTTACTACTTGTAACCTTGCGACCATCAGCGTCTCTTCCCATCAAGCTTGTTGCTTTGATAATGTTGTAAGTATCAGAGGTTAGAAGACATGAGGGGAACAATCTTCCTGTGGCAGCAAACGATACTTGACTGAGTTTCCAGCGCTAGTAATCCACAGGCAGTTTCTCTTCCGCTTCCGATACTTTTGATACAAGTGATTTCACTTATAATATACCCACACTTGCCTATACGTTCAATTATTTTTTAAAGTCTTACTCTGCGGAATAATTTTTAAAACTCATGTGCACCAAAAATTTAACTTAAAATGAAATTCAATGGTCCATCCCGAGACGAACGTTTATTTTGTGGTGTTGCTGGTTTATGTCTAGGGAGTTTAATTAAGACTAGAAATTATTCATCTATACTAACGTTTAATGGGACGGAAAACATTTACAGGCACAAACACATAAATTCATAAATTGAATTTTAAATACGAAAACACTGCAATAATGTTCCAGCGTCCTCGTGCTTAACAAAATCTAATTCCCGGAAGAAACCAATTCTTTAATTTGATAACACTCCAGCGATCTTGCGCTTAAGAAATCTCCAGTCCTCCTTCTCGTACGGCCTCCAAGCCACGATTCTCACAGTTCTTCCTTTACACGGTGTTTCTTAGGCACAAAGTCTATGTTCCTCATTAAGTAAATTATGATTTTTTTTATATATTTTAAAGGATATATTTAAAAAAGAACATGACATTAAAAGTATTTACCCTCTGATTCTATCACCCACAGATTTTAAGAAAAATTCAAATCTTTAAAATCTCAATTTATAACATTTACTCAAAGCATTTACCATGTAATTTTGACACTATAGTATTAATAAGAGGTTAACTAAACATATTAAACTAATATAAGGTTAAAACTAATATAAAACACTGATCTATTACATTATTTATAAAGTTTTAGAAAAATTGAAAATAATTTTTGTGAAAAGAAATGATTCGTTAGAAATTTCCAAATGTCCTATTTTATGAAGCACAGTACATGCCTTAACAGTGGAAAATCTCTTATACACACAATTAGTGGTTTCTCTAATAAGGTTCCAACATTAATTTACCAACGTATTAGAGGTCCACCTGCCATGCTATCGGACTTCCATTACAGAAGAAGTCCGTCTCCAATAGGTCTCATGTTGCTTCTTAGTGCGACCATAATAAACAATCCCATCACATCACATCTATTGCAAAAGTATCCTAGTGAAGGGATATTAGAAATCCTATTGTTTGAAAATAACGACTTATTATACAGTCTTGTGGAAAATAGCTTTTTAAGAATGTTTAAACTGGGCGAATAATATATGGTGATACAACATCAGGCATAAAAACAGCATTCAGAAAGCATTGTAAAGCTGGGGGGAGGGGGGATTTGACATCATATGTTATAATATCTCATCCCATTTACGAAACATATAATGGGGCCTGTTGGTAGTGATTCCTCAAAAAAATTATGGCTCCATCATAAAAGTATTGGTGAAACTACACCACGTTGTAACTTTTGCTGCATACAATGGAGCTTGAACAACATTAGGATTCTCTTTTACTCAAATCCTTTAGCTGTTAGCGTTCTTTTTTTCAATTTAAATAAAAATGCGCTTTGTCTCTTCACATAATATTCTAGGAAAAATATCCTGTAGTAGCTGTGGTATTCTCTGAATCTTGTATAAATAGTAGCGCAATACGAGAATGTTACGCTTCATTTTTCTCACAGCGGAAATCGGCACGTGGACTTCAATTGGAATAGTTGAAAACTTCAGCAACAAAACAATACAGAAAAATCACCTAAAATATTGGTGCAGCGCCACCTTTTTACGCAAAATGTAACTAAAAGTTACTTTTTTCAATTTTCGTATATCGCATCAATCGCATTATATGCTAGTGATGTTATGTTTCGGTGAGAGCCATAGAACCGGCTCTAGGGCATTCTGAATTAATTAACTTTCATTATAATAACCCTATATATTGAAGAGCAGAAAACTTATAAAGATTTATTTTTCAGTGTGGTTAAAAGTTCAAGTTGTATCTGAACAACATTATTTTGCTTCTCCTCATACATGTTTAACTCATACCAAACGACGTTGGTTTCAGACTGAACAATGCGTATATAATATCTGAAAAATCCTATTATTATAATAAAACCAAGTATAAGAATAAACTCTAAAATATTTTATATAATTGTTATATATATAAGTGTTACTTTATATATATATTTTATAAAAATTCTGTATATAAGTGCAAAACTCTAAAATATTTTTACTTTTATTTCTTTCTTTAAATTATATATATATATATATATATATATATATATATATATATATATATTATTGCTATTTATTCTTAAGCATTAACTAACAATTTTAATTTTAAGAAAAAGAATGTATTTCCTTCCGACAAAATAGTATTGAAAACTGATTATTTTATGAAAATTGCTGGAGGAATATTTTAAAAGACGAGCAAAAAATTATTTTATTTTATTTTCTTCATTAAAGTTTGATCTCATTTTAGTTTCATTTGAGTCATTTTGCTTAGTGCATATTATTTGAATTTCGATTTGTTGAATTTCAGTTCTAATCTTCTAAAGGAATATACAAGATTCTATAGTTCTGAAGGAATCGAGACCCTTTTTCATTCAAATTTTATAATACAAAATTCTTCCAAAATCTTTAACACTGCAACATGAAATTAAAATATAATGTATTGCTCTACATAAAGTTATTAATTAATTTAAAAGGATTTACAGAAAAACTCTATTATTAAAACAATAACATTTTAACAGCGTTTTCAGTAATTACTCTAACGGCCAAGAATCGAAGCAATCTGGCTAAAGATAATAAGCTACATTTATTTCGCCACCATGTACAAAAACTTTCAAGGAATTCTAATTCTTACAATCTTTCTTCTCGATCGTGCTTTTCTTTATATAGATAAAACAAACCTGTGAAAAGAAAATTTCGTCAATATTTCTTCGGGATTTTTTTTTTTTCTTTCTCTTACCCATATCTGAGGTTAAAGCTATCCTGGTTTGTCCTGTCGTCTGTTTGATATGATAAACGAAATGGTACTTAACAAATATTGAAGCAAGTTAATTCATTTTCGAACCCCTGTGATGAAAAATCAGATCTTAATAAAATATTCTCATTTCTTTACAGGGTGCCGCCAAGATGGTTTTAGAAACTGGCAAACATCCGGGAGCTTTGAAAGATGATGTGTGTTCTCCAGGTGGAACGTCGATTCAAGCGGTTCATGAACTAGAAAAGAATGGATTTCGATCTGCTCTCATTTCTGCAGTCGAAGCTGCCACGCAAAGATCGAAGGAAACGGGAGGACTCTTTTAAAAACTTTTTAATTATGTTTTATAAATGTTTGTCGTGTTCTGTTTTTGTTTTACCTATATAAATAATTATTTAACATGATTATACGAGTTCTTTTTTTTTATCTATGTTAAAGGAACATGAAATAAAAATCAAAATTAAAAAAAAAAAAAAAAAAAAACATTTGATACATAACTGTTTACGGTATTTGTTTTCGATCATAAACAGCAAAAATGTATTGAAATTTTCTTAAAATTCAAAAAACTACTTGCAGTTAAAATTTTATTTATAATCTATAAAAATTTAGAATTGTATTTCTTATTATAAAATGAAGAAAATTAAGCATAACATTTTGATAATTTTGGTAATATTCGTATATTTATAAGTATTACTCCGAAGACGTATCAGGAATCCTCGAGATCCTGGATTCCTGGATTTAAGCTTAATTCGAACATTCCAATGGCCATTTGTAATTATCAAAGTTTCTGTAGGTATAATGGGAGATATTGAAAATATAAGTATAAATAAATTTAAGCTACTTATTGATAAAAATAATAAAAACATAACTTGTTAAGGTAACAAATCTCCTTATCAAAGGGGAAGTTACTGCCATCCAAAATAGTTATGATTTGATCACTTCCAATAAAACAACAAAATATTTTGAATCACAAAACATGTATCTTGACCTCACCAATCCTAATTTAATCAACAGAACGATTAAGCATGTTATAAAGCATCACATCTGAAACACAGGCCTTACGGTTACAGGCCATGGCTAGACAACAAGCTTTTGATAAACTACAATTAGCCTAACAAAGATTTCAGTTGAAGGCGGCATTTTACCGTCCAAATTTCAATGGATTAATTTCCTAGATCTGGTTAACAAAAAGGAGAGGATATAAAGACCTTGTGGAAACTAGTGAAAATTGAATTCTCAGATTGTGCTAGACTGATACCTGATTCCCAAAATGGATGATTTCCATTAAATTTTAAGATAAAATAGTTTCAAAAATACGTTGTGTCAAAGCTTATCACTAAATGCTACTTCTGAAGAGAACAAAGATAAAACTACCATACATAATTTAAAATTACTGTAAATTTAATGTCATGAGTTTTGACCTTAGAATTGCGCCTTCAACTTTTAAATCCTTCATAACTAAAGTATTACGTGGTTCGGACTTTGTTTTTCCCTACTTCCATGATGTGTTGATAGTCCCATCATTTGAAGAATAGCACAACATATGCATGATAATGGTGTTTGACAGACTGTAAAAATATTACCTAAGTATCAATGTTGCTAGATCCTTGATGAGAGTTGAGCGAGTAAAACGTTTGGGATACATCTTCACCGCAAACGGTTCACGATTATTATATGTGAAAATTTAAGTCGTTACTAACTACACTATTCATAAGCTTCATACATCCTTTAGCATAGTAAATTTTTATCGACGTACATTAAGGAAACTGAACAACCACAAGCACTTCTTAATGCTGCGCTGAAAGGGACAAAGAAAAAAGAGCGTAGAAAAGTGTTACGGACGAAGAAGCCATAAAAATGCGTCTGAGTTTGCCGATGTTGCTCGTTTGTCTTTTCCAAAATTTAGAATACTTTTATCGAGGAGTACATATGCATCAGATTTTGCTATTGGGTTATACTGCAACAACATAAAAGTCCTGAAAGAAGCTAAAGGAGGAATAGAAAGCATATAGTAAGTACGCGATTAAGAATTTTCAATAATATAAAGTGAAGCTTTTTAAATATTTCTTAGAAAAAGAATCGAATTTACCATACAAGCATATCATAAGTAACATGTGCGTTTAAACAAAAAAAAATGATAATCTTTTAGCAATTACATCAGTTTCAGTATATTTCCGAATTTTCAGCAGAGATTAAACTCATAACATGCAAAGATAATGTAGTCTCTCATGGAGCTCCAAGAATTAGATCAATATCAATAATAGACAATGGTATAACATCAGAAAAACAGGCATGTGATGAGGAATTATAACATTGAATGAAGAATAATTCTTTGACATTCAAGACTTGTACATTATAGTCTAGGAAAATTCTTTGGTTTAATATCCTCACTCCCAATATTAGACTTTATTCTACATAGTAATTCCTACAATAGATGTTTCAACAAATATGATTTTCACATCTGGTATCAAAACAACTTTATACAGAAAAACGGAAAAGTTGATTTGAACATATATGAATAAAGAAGTAAGAAATGGTAAAAATATGCATTAGCTGTCAAAAAGGCAAAGTTAATAAACACATTAAGTCTACATTTACCATATGTTAAGCAGATGCAAAATTTATACTCATTGACCTAATTAGCTCTCTACCAACTTCAGATCACATGATCTGAAAGTAGACCTGCATAGAACATTTTCTTGCAGTATGGAAGTGGTTCATTTTTTAGATATATTACAGCTAATAGCTATGGGTAAAGCACTTTATGAGCACTGGATCAGAAGATCTGGTGTAACTGGAGCAATAATTACAAACCTAGAATGACGATTCGAGTTCCATTTGCTCAGAAACGAGCCATATAGTAGTTATTGCAATGGGAAAGTAACGGTAGCACAGGACCTTGAAATGGGCTATCTATACCCATAAAATAATATTAAGTGGACTAAATCTTATCATCTGTGTGTGTGTCCGATCGACCTGACGTCACTATCACGTGACAACTTGAAGTACAATTAATAGGCAACAACTACTACTGCGGCGTCTTCTAGTGATGTATCGATCACATTAATCCATAGCTCAATAGTATAAATAGATGACGAGGATCGCTGCCCCAAAAAGTTGGCTAAACAGCCAAAGCTAAATGCTTCATCAAAAATACCAAACGCTAATCAGCTCTCAATTTTAAATCAGCTACCAGATGATGATTCAAATTCCCCACCACTCCCACCTCAAGATAAAACAGATAAAATCCTACTAATCATGATGAGACTAGGCCATAACTGTAATTTAATACTTCAAGAAATTACTAAAGTAGCTCCAAACACTGAAGCATTACTTGCAAGTGACTACATCAAAATCCTTCCAAATTGCAATGACAGCCATAGGCAGATAACCTCATACTTAAAAGAGGAAAAAACTGATTTTCATGCCATGCTACGATTCAAGCAAAAACCTCTAAAAGTTGTACTAAAAGGTTTACCGGCACAGACAGACATTCAAATAATAAAATCTTACTAAGAAAATTAAAATTTTCGATTGAAAAAAAGTCGCCCAATTAAAGCAATTTAAAACTAAAAGGCCATTACCACTCTTTTTAATTGCAAGTAACTAGAAAAGCATATTTACAAGAAATTTACAACCTCTTTAAATGTTAATTAGTGAATGTAGAAATAGATCAATACAAGTTGAAACGAAATGCAACCTAATGATACAGATGTAAGAGCCATTTATCAGAAAATTATAATGCAAAACCTAGATTTCTAAAGTGCGGTGAAAATCCCACTATTCGAGACTGTTCTATCAAGGAGAAATTAAATAGTCTTACATGTATCAATTGTAATAGTTCAGGACACGTCGCGTCATGGACAGGCTGCCTCAAGCACCCAAAACCCCAAAAAAGGACAAGCAACTACTGAAACAAACAATAGAACCAAGATATTTAATTCAAATTTTATAAATGATAAAAATTTCTTATACAAGCAATTGCAACCTGGATAAAACGCCACAAGAACCAGAATCTGACCTAACCAAAAGAAAGCGCTCTGAAATTTCAGCCAATTTAAACTCAGCTGAAAATTCCGCTCAAGACAACTTTAGCATCTTTGATGCTATCAACGAATTAAAGCAATTTTTCTTAATAGAATCCAGAACTTTTAAACACTGATAATGAAATAAGCAAGACTGAAAACAATATAGATAAAATGAATATCTTTTTTCAAGGCATTGCAAAAATGATTTAAACAATAATTTTCCATCTATCAGCTCCCAATAACGTTGGGACAGATAATTCATATTCTAGTCACTAGATGGCTGTACGAATCAAGGTGTTTTTGGCTCGCAGTTTAACAAAATGAATAACAATTTCCTTAAAAGTAAAAATAATTGTAATTAGAGAAATAATAAAAGAATATTAAGTATGTCATCTCAAAGAAAGTAATGTAGTTCAATACAAGCCGAACTTATGTGTAAAAAGAAAAATATCAATATTTTTTGGAGTTAAATGCATGGTTTCTAACTTGACAAAGGAACTTTATGGGTAATTCTTAAGAAATATTATCACAGGTTTGTCACCTTATGCAATTCAAAAGGTAATTTAACTTTCCCCACTTCAAGAAAATGCGTGAGTTATAAAAAGTTAGAGTTGGAGACTTAGAAAGTACAACTGGCGATTGCACCCATCAAGAACTCAAAATGGACATAGCTTAGCCAAAAGTATATAAACATGAAATTGTTATCAATATATAGGGAAAATCAAAATATCTTAGTAGTAACAATCTTTTTGAAATCTGATAACTTTCGAAATACAAATTCTCTGAAAGTTGAAAATGCAATTATGAAAGTGTTTTCAGTACGAAAAATCCAAAGATTTTAACGGTTTTTTTCCGACTAAAAACATGTTCGAGCCCTGATGTTACTAAAGATTGCCGTATGACAGGGCTGATATTTGTTATATCTGGTCGACGTCCCAAATCCTCCTATTGGTGTGGAGTAGAAATTTAGAGAGGGAGGTGCCAGCTCAGGTGTTGTCCTCGTCATTTGACCGAGGTTCAGAATTTCGAGGTCCGTCACCAGTAGCACTTGTGTTGCTTCTCAGTGTAATGGTAATGAACCATCACACCGACCAGAACCATAATTTAACAAAAATTGTAACAACAATAACAGAAAAAAATCTTCAACAAAATTGAAATGTTAAAACCTCATTTTTTTAAATGAAAAACGCAGACAATATAGTTACTAATTGTTGGAATTTCGGACATCTTCAAATATTTTGCCTAATTCACATGAAGTGCAGAATCTGCTCTCTCAAACATTCAGAAAACCCAATGCCCAGAAACCGAAAGAAAAAAACATGCAACTCTTGTGACTATGATCATGAAGAAAATTCTAAGACATCGGAATAAAATTTTTAAATCACGTGCGGGTGTAAACGAGTGAAATCAGTCCATCGCAGAGGATAACAACAAATGACCCTTTATTCGCAAATATTCAGGACAACCGACACACAAGTGGTAAAGCTTGGACAAATTAACAGCACAGTCAAGGAACACAACACTTGTACAAATTAGCGATACAGATAAAGCAACAAAAATAGCACTTGTAATGACGTCACACTTGTGTCAGCAACGTTCAGCTCCCCAGCTTGCTAGTTCACACAACTGACAAATCTCTGCAGTAATATTCTGCACATCCAAGGCAGACTCCGACAGTTACCGGTAGATTCCTTGGCAGATACACGCTGCTTCCTCATATTCACTCTGCTACGTTACTGTTAATTCCTCTTCAGATCCGTTCAGCCAATGCTGATGGACTTCAATTGATTTTCCGATTCAATTGATTTTCCGATTGCTTCACATGTCTCCTTTTTATAGCTACTCCTGCCAGGAGGGAAAAATTCAAGAAAAGTCCGTAACTTTCCTCCCAATCGAGATATCGATTAGATTCTATCATCTTCAAGAAACATTTTTTTTGTCACCAAAATGTCGCCAAATTCGTCGCTATGTTTAAGGGTTCATTACTTAAACTTTCTCTGGCTGATTGATATCTGTAAATATCTCCTTTTCCTTACAAGAGGAACGCTACAAGGAAGCGTCAGCTTGGGTTCGTAACAGCATGTAGAAAGTATCTGGAAGTAGAAATTTTGAAACTGATGGCAGAGCAACACATTTCTGGAATTGAAGCGATAGAAAAATTCCAAGCCACCATATAAGCATCATCAACAAAACATGTAATGATCAAACAGACAAAATAAACAAGCTGGAAAAAATACTTATGAAAATAGAACTACTAATTGAAGGGTATAAGAAGATCGAAAAAAAATTCAAATTGCCAAATTGCTTACGACTAATCTCGGTGATATAATAATACAAATCATTGTTCACCTTTCTACTCTTTTGCAGTTACAAACTACACTTAAACACCCTGCATCCAATACCATTTCGGTAGCAATCCCGATAGATTATGGTGATCAAAAAAAAAAAAAAAAATTAAGACTAATAGGTTGAAAAAATAAAATCCTCCCACCGTAAATACGACTGAAGAAATTATTTAAACAACTAGTTACAAATAAGTAAAACTTTGTCATTTTTTTCAAGGGCCTCTTATTTACCAGCAGTTTTTCATTTTATAATATATGCTTTCTTTTTTTTAAGCTTACCAAAAGTAACTTAATGGTTTCTTTAAAAAAAATTGTGTATGATAATGCAGTTAATTCAATGGAATGAAAGAGGAATCAAAATCAAAGAACAATGTATCTTATTTGAACCAATTTTCTTACGGACAAGGATTTTAATTTTTCGATAAACGTGGCTAAGCCCTACAGATGTTTTTTACAATTCTCAACAAGAATATTTCCCGTATCGGCGGAGAAAACAAAAGAGGAAGATGTCTAACGATAGCTCAAATACAAATTTCAGTACAACAAATGTTTTTTCACGAATCCATCAAAATCTAGAAATTTTAATTACTGATGTACAGCTCAACAGTTTCACTCATCCAATAATTAATATTTAAATTCCGCCGGGAAATTTCATGAAAACACTGTATCAGTTTTAACTAAGAAAAATGAACAGAAGCATTAGATACAAGAATTTTAACTGCGTCTCTCACACTGAAAATTGAAATATGAAAGCGGTAAACAATAGATTAACAGAGAAATCCTAAACAATTAGATTCAATCCAAAAAGTTTACTCTTACCAAAAAGTTTACTCTTCAATCCAAAAAGTTAAGGTTTGTTTCATAAATTTAAGCAAACTGATGCCCCACTTTATTCTTTTTGCAGAGCTCAGGAGACAAGTGAACACTTCATTTTAACCTGCTCAAAATACTAAGAAAACACCTTGAAAATATTTATTTTACAACATGGTGAACGTTCAGCATTCAACAGTAGCAACATTCGGATGCGACACAGCAACATGTGGATCAACGTTCTCATTGTTAACTCTGCTATACAAAGATTATCCATGACTAACAACAATTTGTGTGGTGCACTGCGCATGCCCAGAATCGTTCATGTACTTCTTAAAAAAGAGTCAAATTGCTGTACATGAAAGTCAAAACTGCTTTACATGAAAGAACACATCAAGTTAAACTGAACAAATTTTGAAAGCAATAAAATCAATTCACTTCAATTATTGCATCAGCAATTAATATGTTAATTACCAACTACCGACTCTACATGATTTAAGTCAATAACTTCAATTTTAAAAGTAAAGATTTCCTCAGACCATGATTCAAAACATTTTCTTAAAAATCACTGATCATAACATTCGAAAATATTAAAAAAATTTAACAGTATGAAGCGTATAAAAAAATTTCGCATTCAGCCTAGGGATTTTGCAGTTATTTTTTTCCCTACAGAGTGCATTAATTTAACTCTCAATATTCACATTATACTATTTATGAAGCAATGAATGCCCTTGCAATGCTATAGGTAATATGAGATAATCCTAACATTGTTAGATTATTTATTATCTTGATTATTCTGTTTTATTAATCCGTGATAACTCATGTCTGATATCTTATGTCGAGATTCGAAAATTGCCACTTAAATTAAAAGGTTTTTTTTTTTTTCCCAACAGCAAATGGCTCTCATGTATTTTCTGTCCATGTATTGATTACATAAAAGGAATTATTTAGCAGGAGCAACAGTAGAAATCAACTAAAATATTTACTGGATTATATCAGAGGGTGTTACTACTTCTTTATGTATTTCACATTAAAACAAATTTTAGCAAGTTAATGATTATTTTATGGAAGCAAATACAACAATAATTTCAGAAATGCATCGCATGTATCTGCACTCTATCCACATGCATAATAATAGGAGAGAAGATATTGTTTTGACATAATATTTTTTAAATAATGTCAAAGTATTATTACACTGACTTTGGCATAAATGTAATCTTTTAGTCCACCCTAAATGTAATAGCTATAATTTGATCAGGATCATATTTTTTTATCATGCGTGAAATATGTAAATCATTGAAAAGCAACTCATACACAAGTACAGATATCTTCCTAATGTTATTGGTCTTTTAATATAAGGGTCATTCAATAGGTCCATAGAAAAAGATAGAAAAACAAATTATTTTAGGTAGATTTTTTTCAACAAAATCTCCTTTTAGCTCTATATACTTTTCCAAGAGCTTCTCCAGCTTTTTAAGGCCATCTAAAAATTGAGATTTCAGAAGGTTCTCAAAATCGGCATCTGTTTGGGTGATGACTTCTTCGTTCGACGTGAACCGTTGTCCACCAAGACATACTTTATAATTTGAAATTTTAAAAAGAAAGTCAAAACACACACAAAAACAAACAAAAGACTAAAAAAAACATTGGGGATCAAATCCGGTGAATTTGATGGAAGAGTATCTTTCAAACGAGGACGTTTTTTTATCATTATTATTATTTCTTCACCCAACCAATGCAATAATGACGCATAATACACTCCAGTTAACTACTATATTTTATTTTTCCTACTAATCGGAGTAGATGATTCCACGCGCATCCCATTAAACAGTGGTCATCCTCTTGCTAGCCGATTTCACCATCTTTGCTTTCTTCGCAGCCGTTCGCTTTCAAACACCCAATGCTTTAACAGTCCCTTTGCCTTCTGGAGTGTAGTAGTATTTCCATGTTTGTCTACAGTTATGTATCGACAGACTCGTCAGAATTGCAACGAAAAAGCGCCGAAATAGACTCGGAGTTGACTACAAGATTGTGTTTAAATTCCACTGTGAGCAAACGCGGCTCATCTTGGCCTGGGCAAGATCTGGCCTGGCTGAAGAAAACTTGCCCAGATTTTTTTTTCACGCCCAATTTTAGTGCAAAATTGAAAACACTGTACCTTGCGATGTGCCAGTGGCCTCAACTATTTCGCGCACTATGATCTGTATATCAACTATATCGTGGATTTTGCAAATAATTCGGGGAATAGTCACTTCCTCTGAACGTCCCGAGCCATGTTCATCTTTTGTGGATGTACGGCCACTTTTAGAATCATTTACCCAATTGTAAGCAGTTGCAAACATAAGAGCAGATATGCTATGAATTTCATGCAACACAGCTTTGACTTCTTTTGGAGTTCTGTTTTTCGAATATAAGTGTTAAAATCACCGCTCCAGAAATTCACTTTTTTTTTTCTATTTTCTAAATAAACACAAGTTTCTTGCTTCAATCGACAATAAGAAAGGAAACCATATGATAGAAATAACTGAGACTTCGATCGCCTTCTAGTGAGTCATAATGCTTACAAAAAACAATTTTCAATGCTACGAGCGCCATCTCTTGGATTTTATAAGAATTCATTGAACGACCTTCTTACATCAAAAACAAAAATGTAAAACATTGAAAAATAAAACTATAACTTTTATTTGTTCGTTAATACAAAAAAATATCTTGATATCTACTAAAATAGGAATTGCTTTCTTAGAAATGAAAAAGTCATTTTTTTTTATTCTTTTATCGTTCCTAAAATTTTTCTCCGTTTCGAAAATTTTAAGAGATCGGTTTTATAAAAATGAATATATATTGAAAAAATCTTTAAATCAATTTCTTCATAGATTGTAATCATGCCTAGAACGTTTCGTTGAAAAGAAATTTCAGAATTGTTTTTCTTTATAAATAGACTGGCGTTCATTTTTATTCCTTGCGCATTTCTATATTGAGATCTTAATTTAATGAGGTGAAGAGCGTAGGAGTATAAGTTTTGGAGTTACTTTGAAAGGAAATATCTCCTCATCGTAATTTTGAATTAAAACTAATTTCAAGCTCCATAATTACTGTAATTGAGAAATCAGAAAAGTTTATCCTTTGCGGTTTAAATCCGAGTATCACTCACTCGGAGCGAGCAAAGTCCGAGTATCTCGTGGGGACGCTTTAAATGCTCCTTCGTGCAAAATTGCCTGTTAAATTCGTTAAGAGTTGATTCAGAAACAAACACTGGATCTTTTGCTTTAAATATTTTATAGAGGGATGGCAACACTACACAGATTTGATTCCCCCCCTCCCCTGAAAGAATTGAATTCGGAGCGGGTGAGTGAGTGAGTGACTGTCGATTTTAATGGCGCAAGAGCCAAAGCAGGCTATGCTGCGCCAAACACTTGTTAAAATCGATTAAAATTTAATGGCATTAAAAGAACAAGACCAACACAAGTAACACACAAAAGATAAAAAGTTAAAAATCAAATGTGGTGTAAAAGGCCAATATGACGTAAAAAGGCAAATAAATTATGGTGCGAGTTTTCCCCCACCAAGTCAGATAGATTTAAAACAGATGAATGAAAAAAAAGTCCGGTGATGATGTTTGTGTGTAAAACGAGTATGTCCAATGCGAAGACAAGTCAGTCTGACATCGGCTCTTCGCATTGGAAAAACAGGCCATTCTCCAATTATCGGCTTCACCGAGTGTAATTTGTTGTTAATTTGAAGATTCCACGATTCCTGCCATGTCTGATGAATGAGCATTAAAATATGACGTCGAATGTCCTCAAATGGGACTGCGAGCTGCAGAGGACTCGTTGCCGAACGTGCAGCCGAGTCCGCTTGTTCATTTCCTAAAATACCTACATGACTAGGTACCCAACAAAATTTAATAATATAACCCTTGTTATAAAGACAACAAACCATGTCTGCAATCTCCATCACAATAGGGTGACAGCGATCGTTTAGATTAACCAATGTTTCCAGGACGCTCCTGCTGTCAGTATATACAACGAACTTTCGAGAACTGGATGTCTCGACTAATTTCAGGGCACAGTAGATGGCGACTGCTTCGGCAGTGTAGACACTGCAGGAAGAGTCGAGCCGGTAACTGTGCCTGATGTCGTTCGAAACGACACCACAGCCGACGTATCCAGTTCCTTTCGATCCATCCGTGTATATAGGAATATAATCCTCATACTGACAGCGATGGAAGGCAAAGATTCTCTGGAGAACAATGGAACAGGTGTTGGATTTGCTGAATAAAGCAAAAGGGTTATGGAAAGTAAATCTTGGCACATTCCAAGGTGGAAATTTAAAAAAATTTCTTTGTTGAATACCCAAGTCATGTAGGTTGAGTACCTCGATGATGTCTTTCACCCTTTCAGAAAAAGGACGGATGAAGGAAGGACGAGCACTGTACAGTCTCCTTAAAGACGGGCTGATACTAATGGTCTGTAATGGGTGAGATGGGAGAGATGACATTTTGAAATGATAATAGAGCGACAGTTTCAGGCGCCGCAAAGCCAAAGGTACCTGGTTACAGAGGACATAGAGACTCTGCACAGGTGACGTTCGAAACGCACCACAGCAGATTCTCAGAGCATTATGGTGGACTGGGTCAAGCTTCCGCAAGGTAGTTTTGCAGGCAGATCCGTAGACGATGCATCCATAGTCGATCCGAGACAGAATCACCGACTGATACACTCGGAGTAGAGAAATTCGATCCGCTTCCCAAGAGGTGTTGGATAACACCTTCAAGATGTTGAGGGATTTCTCACACTTCTTCCGCAGATGTAAAATGTGCGGAAGGAAAGTGAGTTTGTGGTCGAAAATTACTTCGAGGAAGCGGACGTCAGGGACGACAGGAATAGACGTATTACGGATGCGAATGTCAGGATCGGGATGGAGGCCCCGTTTCCTACAAAAATGCACGCAACTACTCTTACTGGGAGAAATACTATGCCCATTAGCATCACACCATGTAACCAGGTTATTGACTGCGGTCTGAAGTCGTCGCTCAATGATACGCATTGACGATCCTTCGCAGGAAATCTGCAGATCGTCAACGTATAATGAACCATGAACTGAAGGTTGCAAATGAGAAAGAATGGGAGAAATGTGACATATAAAAAGAGTGGGGCTCAATATGCTCCCCTGAGGAACTCCTTCAAATTGAGTAAAAGAAGATGATAATACATTACCAACCCGTATTTAAATTATCTGAAATTTAAAAACATTTTAATAAAAAGAGGTAAATTGCCTCTCAGACCATAATCGTAAAGAGTGCGCAGAATCCCATAGCGCCACGTACAGTCATGTGCCTTTTCGATATCAAAGAAAATAGAAACCAAATGATTCCTCCGTATGAAAGCAGAACGAATCTGACTTTCGAGTAGAAGGATGTTATCTACTGTGGATCTTCCTTTACGGAAGCCACTCTGAAACGGAGGAATGCATTGATCATTTTCCATTTGATAAACGAGACGGGCATTGACCATACGTTCTAGCGTCTTACACAGGCAACTCGTCAGAGCGATAGGCCTGTAGTGGAGAGGGTTCTTTGGATCCTTACCAGGCTTCAGAATAGGAATAACGATTGCTTCCTGCCACTGGCAAGGAAACACATGCTCCCTCCATATTCGGTTGAATAGGTAAAGGAGACTGACAAGTGAATCCTCGCTCAAGTGGCGAAGCATATCGTATGTTATACCATCAGAGCCTGGACTGGTATTTTTAGCCAAGGACAAAGCCTTCCTCAATTCCCATATGTCAAAGTTACAGTTGTAAGGGAGTGGTTGCCGACACCTGAAGTTGATAGGTGTCTGCTCAGAACGATTCTTAGTCGCTAAAAATGTAGCGCTGTAAGAATCGGAGCTTGACACACTAGCAAAAGAGTGGCCAATGACATTGGCTACTTCGACAGGTGAAGAATGCACAGCATTTGCAGTTTCCAGTATCGGGATGGAAAATTCCCGATACAGGGAGTTTGCAGCTTTTACCTTTCTCCATAACTGTTGACTTGTGGTAGACGATGTGATGGAAGAGACATACCTGATCCTAGAATCTCTCTGACTATGTCGCCTTACTCTGCGAGCAATCGCCCTTGCCCTTTTAAAGGCTATGAGATTTTCAGTTGTGGGATATCGTCTGAAGATACCCCACAATTTCCTTTGTTCCCGGTAGGAGGATTGACATTCCTTATTCCACCATGGTTTACTCAACTTCCTCTGTGATGTTCCACTCTTCGGTATCGCTGCATTAGCAGCGTTCACGATAGAGTAAGTGACATTGCGGACAGAGTCATTAACATCTCGATCTTGAACCATTGTACCGGTAAAAACCGCTAACCGTGTGAATAAATCCCAATCTGCCCGGTTGAAGCGGTAAGTGGGGGGACGTAATCGCACCCCACTACCATGAACCTGGGAGATCAGGAGAGGGAAATGATCACTATTATAGAGATCATTTAGAACCTGTAAATTCAGCGACGGTAGCAGTGTCGGTGAACAAATGGCTAGATCAAGGGAATGAAATGTCCTAGTGGGAGCTTGGAAATACGTCTTCTCGTCGGTGTTCAGCAGACAGAGACTGTGATCAGAGATCAATCGCTCGATCTGCCGACCACGAGAATTTGTACCATCATACCCCCACTGAGGGCTGTGTCCATTAAAGTCACCTAGCAGAAGGAAGGGAGCTGGTAACTGATCGACTAGTTGGTCTAAATCCATTTGTGACACAACATCGTTAGGTGGCAGATAAATGCAGCAGACTGTGATTAAAGTGCGAGTGTGAATTCGCACAGCCACAGCCTGCAACGATGTGGTCAGTGTAACGACGTTATGAGGACAGTTCTGGGATGCCAAAATACAAACACCTCCAGAAGAAGGTGATGCTACATCAACATCCCGTCGTACACAATGATATCCACGCACGCGGGTTGTCATATTACTCTTCAGAAAAGTTTCCTGAAGAGCAACACAGACAGGTTGGTGCGTAGATAGTATGGATTTGAGATCCTCTAGTCTGGGTCGTAAACCACGGCAGTTCCAGGAAACAAAAGCCATTAATTGGGCGCACTCGAAGTGGAAGGTCCCGTTTCCAGGACCCCCATGGAGTCATAATCTTCGGATGATGGGAGTAATATCACCGCATCCCCATCAATGACCCTCGTTTTTTTGCGAGGAACGCTGTTCTTCGCATTTAGTTTCAGTTTTTGTCTCTACAAAGCCTTGGACCTGGCCAATGGCCTTGTCTGATTAGCTTTTGCAGAGGAAGGGGTTTTAAGAATATTTATTTTTTTATTGGTTTGCAGAGCTTTAGTGTTAGGTTGCGGTGTCTTTTTGATAGGTTGCGTAGTCTTAGTTGTAGGAACAGGTTCAGGACATTGGGTGGATTTTGAAACTTTAATAGTCTGGGTGACCGTAGCGTAGCTTTTTCCCTGTACAGGAGTACGGGAAGAAACTACACGGCGAGCCTCGGGATATGACAAATTCTGCAGCGTCTTCATCGTTGAAATTTCCTTTTCCTCCGCCCATTTAGGGCAAGAACGAGAGTATGCAGGGTAGTTGCCCTGACAGTTGACGCACTTTTCTGCAGCGTTACAGGAAGCACTATCGTGTCCTGTTGCTGTACAGCGAGCGCACGTCAACTGTCCCCTACAAGCGTTCTTGGAATGGCCATATCGTTGGCAATTAAAACATCTCAGAGGGTTCGGAATATATGGTCGGACGGCGAGTCGGAGATATGGGGCCTGAACTGTCTGTGGCAGGGTAGGATTCGAAAAGGTCAAGATGAGGTGCTGGGTGTTAAGCACCTTACCATCTCTCCTAATCGTAATCCTCCGGACAACACAAACCAGCTGGTCCTGCAGATTCTCCAAAATCTCTTCCTCCGACACGTTTTCCAAATCCCTTGAGGATACGACGCCACGAGAGTAGTTCAAATTCCTATGCGGTGAAGTTGTCACAGAATAGGGTCATAAGGTCTTCATATTCATAATCAGTTTTGCTTGATGTGAATTGCAAACTTGTATTAAAAGGTCACCAGAACGTAGCTTCTTAACTTCCTGAACTGTTCCTACCATTCCTTGTATACCCTTTTGTATTAAAAAGGGAGATATTTTTTCAATTGGTATAATTATTACAAGTGTCTGGTGTTGAGTCAATATTTACAGAATTGGATTCATACTGTTCTACTCGATCTGCCCAAGTTTTATTATTTGCTTCATTAGATTTTTTTATCGCTTTTGGAGCCAAAATCGAATTCTCTTTAGTTGTAACCATATTTGCCTTAGGAAGAAAAAAAATTCACGGAAGGACTTCTAGTTCGATGGGTCCCCGCCAGACCCACCTCCCCACCCTTTCCTAACGTGGAAACGAGTAACCTCCGGAGAGATTCGTTCCAGCCGGACAATGTGACCTGCCCAGGCAGAGGCACAGGTCCAAGGAGGATTTCTCGCAATGGGAGGGAGGTCACACAATCCAGCCACACGCAAACAAGGCTCTCCCTCTGGGAACATTTTATAGGATGACATTCCAAAACTGTAACCGACGGCGCACGCAACTCCTCTCCTCGCACACCCTTCCCCAACCAGGGCCTTTTCCAATCACGCCCATGCGGACTCCCACTAGGTACCTCCGCATGAGGGGTACTGGGGCCCCGTATTGCCAGAGCTAGGCATGCAGGAAATCGGCATTGATACGCCGTCGGCCTTTTAGTGTTTTAGTAGAGACACCACAAAGATTTTTTTTTTTTAATTTTAAATAATTTTATTCATTTTTTTTTCAACACAAGAGTTAACATAAACATTAATAATAAGAAGAAAAAACTATGTTAGTTTAAACTGTTTTCCGCCTGATATTATAAGATATCAAGCGGAAAACCCCCCAAAGCAAAACACATGACAGGAAAAAAAGAGGGGGGAGAAGAAGAGGAAAACAAAGATCACTGAGGTACCTCGGGGATGTGAAGCCCGTACTCATCTCAGGTAGATGAGCCCCCTGAGGGGTGAATTCGGAGCGGGAATGAAAGCTGTAATGGAACACGTTCGGCAGCTATATTTTTTGAGACTTTACAAGCAATTTAACGAAATAACGATATTTATAAATAAAAATGATTTCTACACTCTAGTTCATCGTTTGGATAAATTTTTGTTCAAATTTAAGAGAAATTTCACGTTAAAAAGTTATGTTTTCCTAAACAGATTTTTTTTTTCTTTTCAATTTTTAAAATATGTAATATTAAAATAAATTCTTATAAAATACTCATTCTCTGTACATTTAGATAATTTTGTGAATAATACATTTAAAAAGTTTAAAATTTTTAGTGAAAAAAAAAATTTGTTACAATATAAAGGGAACCAAAAACTTTCAGTCCATTGGTGTATGACACGGTAGAAACAGCTCAAGCAAAATCAAAGAATTTAAATGAAAGTGTTATTGTCCAAACTTGTTGGTTTACTCAATGCACGGTGAGTGGCTAATCTGGAAAAATACGCGCAAGGTGAGTGAGTTAGTTAGTAAGTAAGGGAGTGAGTGAGTTAGTAAGTGAGTGAGTGAGCGTAAAGTTTATTGGCGCAAGAACCAGTTATGGCTGAAGAAAAGACAAAAATTGGTTGACAAGAAGGAAGGTCGAAAATAGAGAAGGATCGCTAGGGTAACCCAGGGACGCGTCACCCATGTTTACCAAAAACAGTAAACCCCATAGGAAAGAAAAGGATCACTAGGGTGCCTCGGGGCCATGACGCAATACACGCAGGGTCAGGGGATAGTGCTAGACACAATTAACGTAACCGCTCGGGGCAGGACTTTATTCTATCACCGCACAAGCAATACAGTCAGGTGGTCAGCGGTAATATGAGGTATAATTAATAAACTTCAAAATACTCAGGGTAAGTCTTCTAAATATCTAATCAGTTTGAATATATGTTTCATTGTATCTCATAAATTTTCTTTTAAAATATTTGGTTTACCAATACTAAATAAAAATGAATTACTTGTGCACAATTGGAATGTTCTGAATTCCATCTACTCTAAAATCTTCATTAATGAATTGTTCCCCTAATGTGCACGAGTAAGTGAAAGTTCGGGTTTATGGCTCAAGAGCCAAACCTGGCTATGTTACTCTAAACAATGCGTATATGTGATCTGGACGTTAAAAAATAGCTTAAAAAATAAAAGAGTGGTTAATAAGAAGAAAGGTGAAAAAATAGAGAAGGATCGTTACAGTAACCTGTGGACGTGTCACCTATGTTTACAAAAGACAGTAAACTCCTCGGGAAAGAGATCATTAGGGTACTTCAGGTCATAATGCCTGTATTTACCTATATAAAATTAGCCCCAGAAAAGGTTGTGTTGCTTTATTACTTATTCTTCTGAAGCATGTATCATATTTTTATTTAAATGATGCGATTGAGATGTTTGAGGACTTCCTAGGCAGTCAACAAACGCAAGGTACCTTTCTTGACTTATTAATGGGCTTTTCTGTAACCGCAACCATATTATGTATATTTCTAAGTTAAAACGTCATAGCTTAATGAATAAAAGCAATGCGAGAGAACTGTTTGTTTGCATTCTAATTTTAATTTCACACTCGCTTACTTTTATGTTTATTTTCCAACTGGATGCAGACTTTATTTTTTGCATGCAAGTGTGGATTATATTTGCTATAGTTTAGGTTTTTAAATAAAGGTTTTATTCAGACGTTTTCAGTCGCCTTCTTCTGCCGAGACATACTCTTTGAACCTGGAAGATTTCCATTATAAATACAACTAATAATATTAAAAATACAAATTTAACATTCTACAAGTTGTAAGAGTTGCGAGGAATAAGCTTGGAAATACAAATACTAAATATAACTTAAACATAAATATTGAGAATTTCATGCTATAAGTGAGAGATTCATACTACCTTCAATTTGTTTTCTTATAGCAAAATTGTCGGATTGCAGTAGATTAAATCACCAATAAAAAAAAAGGTTAAAATTTCAAATTAATTTATTTAGAAGAACAAACTATTTCAAACGACCACACGACTCTTGTGGGGAGGGTGTGATGATGAATTTTAATAACGCAAGAGCTAGATATATGGCTATGCTGCACCAAACAAGGTATAACCGCGTTCCGAAAAAAAGGTAACAATCGGTCGACAAAGAGAATCGGAAATAGAGAAGGGTCGTTGGGTATTCCGGAGGTGCATCACCCATGCTTACCAAGGAGAGTAAACCCCATGGGAAAGGGAATAAAATCGCTAGGATGCCTCACGTGAAATGCCTGTCCTTACCTGAAGAATGTAAGCCCCTGAGAGCACTCTTAAGGAGAAAGTGAAATTGGGAAAAGAAATTTCGAATTTATACTGCAGCTTTTTTTTTTTTTTGTTGAACTGGCCCTCTGGAGGAGTATACAAGCAGGTTTTGGTTTAGTTTTTATTAACGTCTCACAAGAAGCAACACGAGGGCTATTGGCTTCGGACCTGGTAATTTTGAACCACGGTCAAGTGATGAGGACGACACCTGAGCTGGCACCCCCGTTTCTTAACATCCACACCACACTAACGGGAGGACTTTGGGCCCCGACAGATTGAACCTGCATCAGTCTCGGCTACACGGCGGTTCTTTGCCGGCCAAAGATCGAACCCGCGACTGAACGAAAACCGCAGGCCACGAATCCGAAACCATGACCACTAGGCTACCACGCCCAACAAGTAAATTTTGGATATTCCTAGTTTAATAATCCAATGTCAGCCGATTCTTCCTCGAGACTGAGAACGGGGCTACTACAATATTATTCTCAAATACTTATTTCTCTTTCTGTGAGTGCAATGGGTTCACTAGTATGCATTTATTCAAAATTGCATCCCCATATAAGATGTGTTATTTATCGGCATATAATTAATGATCCATTAACACTCTTGCTTCTTCCCCTTTTACCATATCTCTCTTTGTGTACTCATATGATTTCCACTGGGCTTCCAATGTAAGCAGTCGAGCTGATATTGAAGAAAAGTGTACGTATTACTTGTTCTTGAGGCGATTTGATGAGTAAACCAATGTGAAAAAGTAAAACCTATATAAAAGGGTTTAGAAAAAAAAGCTGTTCAATTTAAACTTTATGCTAAGACAATGCACAAAAAAGCATGAATGCTACTAGTACAGCCCATTCTACCATTTTATTAGAAATATTGATAACAAAAGTAATATCACAGAAGAAATGACTTAAATGTCATAAAAAACACAATATTGAAGTTAATAGATTTATACAAAAGCAATGAAGATTCATCGGAGCCATTTTCTTTGAGTATTGTGAACACATAAGCTAATGACAGTGACTTCGTGATGATACGTCACACCCCCGTAACTGTTTTAATGTACTTTGCAAATAAATGAATTTGTAAAATTAATAGGTCATGCAACAAGTTTCTCATAATTTACTGAGAACGAAATATCACTGTAGAATACATTGAAACAGTTTATGCAAGAAATCTTCCAAAATGCATAATGCCATGCAGGTTGACAAGGCTGTAAATTTCCAAAAGGTTAAGGGATCTAATCATCGCTAATTCTAGGAATTATTTAAATTTGTTGTTGCTGGCTTTGGGACCATTTACTTTTCAGCCAAAAAATCTTTATATTGAGATTAAACGTGAGAGGGTTTTATGATTCGCGAATTGGAATCAAATCATTAATTGAATCAAACGCAAATTCGTGCCATAACTTGATAATAACTGGGTAGTGATTTTGTATTTTTAGAACTGACCTTTAACATATTATTAACATTAGTTTCTTTAAAATGCAAACAAAATGATCAATCCTTTTTTAAGCTCTAATAGAGTTTGAATAAAATAATCTGAAATTAGAACAAACAATTTTGCGTTTCAACATGCTAGTTGAAACATAGTCCTTGAACAATGAATGATATGTAGCCTTACTTTTCAAATTGATACAGGAATTTAAAGATTTCAATAATTGCAACTTAATTTTCTATCGATGTAAACAATCACCTGCCAATTATTAAGTATATTGCATACAGCTACAAACTGACGTTTAAATAATGGCAGTTTTAACCTAATTTTTTATAGCAGATGTTATGGAAGATATTTTTAAATGAAAAATATCCCAATATAAAAAAAAAGGATGTGTGTGCTTATTATACATTAATAAACATAAGTTATACTATTCTCTTAAAATTTTAAAATATTTTTTTTTTTTTAAATTCAGTTTAGCACTAAAATATAGGAACAAATAATGGAACATATTTTATACAGGTAAGAAATTATTGAATCAAATTGGAATTAATAGTACAATAATTAGTACTAATTGAATGAAACACATGCTTATCTCAATATGATAGAAAACTCAGGATATAATATTAATTTTGAAACAATTTTGTTCGAAAAATGTTCCAAATGCGTCGTGTCATTTAACACAAAGGAGTGACAGCCTTGTAGAAAAATTGATCATGGCTCTTTATAGTATTTAAATTATATACACCAACTCTTTTTTTTTTTTAACACAATTTTGAAATAACATGGTTTATACTTTTTACATGATACCAATATACATTTTACACGAATCCCAAAAATATTTTTTTATTCTAATTTTGACAGTATAAGCAGAAGACAGCCGGTTTATGCCCACATGTGTGAGTGACTTGGTCTATTTCATGGCTTGTTTACTTTGTATTCTGGAGTTACAGGGAATACCCCCATTTTATAATCATTTTTTTTTTTCCTTCATTTCGTCATACTTCAACTTGAATACACCATTAGATTCTTCAGCCTTAAATGCTTATTGGAAAAAGTTTTTGTCAGCATACATCAAGAGTTGAAGTTTTGTAGCACAAAAATCAACTGTGTGTTCTGAAATTATAGTTCTATCAAATGCAATTGATGGTGAAGGTTTTAACAACATGTAAACGGCTGACAACTAAGAATTGATACTAGAAAGCCCTTTCTATGAGGACGATTTGATTGAATTTATGACAGTTTATGATAATAAAGAAGTGGATAACGATGAAATCGAAGGTGAAGTTCAGCTATTAACGAATGATTTAATTTGCGAGGACTTGAAATTTACTCTACAAGTATAGACCATTTTCTGACTCATGATCCTGACATAGAGCATGCATTAAAATTTCAACATTATCTTAAGTTTTGTGTAGCAGGATATCAAGATTTATATAAACAACTTGAGAAAAAAAAAAAAAAAAAAGCCGCTTATAACAGACTTTGTAACAACAAAAAAACCAACAGAGGCCGTTAATAAAGAATAAAATTGTTAATTTGTATCAAAACTAACAGTTGTGCTAGACATTTCTGATACATCTACTGATGATAGCATTTTAATCCAGTTCGTAATAAACTTACACGCTTGTTGTTAAGTAGCGATGATAGTAGTTTTATTCCTAACTTCAATTTGAATTATATGTTATATGTACTTGTAGACTGAATTTTCATTGTACACTAATTTTAATTTTTTTGTAATAAAAATGAAATATTTTTGTTTCATAAATGTGTAAAATGGGTTTCATTATTACTTTTTTTTGCACAGTTTTTTTAGGAAAATATTTAGAGTTTTTCCATCATACACGATTTTTATAACTTGTGGAACATATAAAAAAATTTACCATATGTTGCATGCATTTTTTTACACAGATTTTTTAAGAACATATCTACCATGTAAAAAAGAAGAATTTGTGTATACATCTCCCAACAGGATAACAAATACCTCAATTGATAATCATGCCTTATTTATGTCATAGCTGTTAGAAGCATTTACTTTAGCAAGCAGCTATTTTCTAGGACAAGGCACCAGGAAAAGAAAAAAAAATTAAAATATTAGCATCTTGTGAACTAACTGAAAATAATAACTACTTTTGTAAACCTAAATATCAAAGTATTAGTGTCAGAAAACAATGTCAAATATTTACTATAATTGTCTTAACATACTTTTAAAATAAAAAAAAAAAGTCATTTCATGAAGCTTAAATATGGCAAGTTATGTCTTACATCCAGCTAAAAATGCATATTCTTTTAAAGTGGTTCAGGGGAGAAACAGGATTGAGCACTAATATTTTACAACGCTTAATTGTACAATACAATCTGTAATGAAAAGAGGATGCAATCTGAATAACAAAGTTGATTTTAAAAAGCATGCTGGCCGTCTGGCACGAGTGGACGAAACACATTGTATACTTTCCAGCAAACCTATTGAAGAGCTCAGGTATGCTTTACTAGATGAAGGGAGGGAATGCATGCATCATGTGAAATAAAATCAATCTGTCTAGAAGCCAATCTGTGTAACAAGCCTAATATATTTAGCCCAGAAGAATATGGTTCCAGACAGACTGATTGCACAATGTCTTTTGATAGTTAATAATTTATCACCAGCATTGTGTTGTAACTGCAGGACAATTTTTAAAATTACATTTCATAAAAATATATTTTATTCAATAAAAAAATAATTTCCTTTGATTTATTGTAAAATATTCTTGATTTTTCTAATGGGGCTGGGGAGAATTAGTCCTTTCCAGCAACTCAACAGGCAAAAGTAATAATTGTTTTTAATGTTAGTATTTGAATAGCATTATTTTAATTTAAAAGGTGATAAAGGGTACCACACACACATAAGCATATACATACATAATGCATCCCGCCAGAATAAAATCCATTTTCAAAGTGGCCCATAAAGTCTTTTGGGTTGGACATGCTTATTTTAGATCATTAACAATAATGCCAATTTTGTCCAACTGTAATGAAAATTATTATGAATTTGTGCCTTTTACAAATGTACATAAAATTAAATGTTTATTTTAATTCTTACTATTCATAGATTGTAATTTTGAATTTGTTTACATATTATTATTTTAAAAGCAACAATTATTTATTAAAAAACTTGATGTGAAAAAAATTCAAATTCTGCAGTTTATTTAACAAAAGAATTCACGCCCAAGAACAAAAGTATCTTAGTACACGTTCAGTACAAAAGAATTCACACCCAAGAATATTCTAGAGTCACTGGCCTGGTTCAAAAATTTATTTAATAATAATTCGATATAAAAACCAACGTTTTTAAAAATAACGTTTTTATATGGTGGCAAAGTTTATTAGAGAAAATTATTGAAATATTAGTTAAAACTGCTAGTTATTTTTAACTTTAAAATTTACTTAAAAAGAGACATTTGTGAGAGTATTAAAAAATTTATAATACTCATAAAATCAAAACATGCATTTGAAAGTTTGTAAGTCATTCTATTAAAAAAAAATGGGAACCAGAATTCAGAAAAAATTGTTGTGATAAGACATGACGCCAAATATTGAAAACTTTCTTTCTTGCGAATGATTACTGACTAAAAGTCAGCAACCCTTACTATCTCGGAGATAGTATCTCCCCTTTGTGAGTACAAAAGGTTTACGATACCTCATGCGGTGTGGGGAGTGCCCGGTGCTCCCAGAGAGGGAAAGAAATTTTTTCCTCAATCCTAAAAGTGCCAAGAGGAAAGAATATTTTGACTTATTAAAATTATTGAAATATTAGTTAAAACTTGTCGCAAACGTCTAAATATTGCATTGTTAGGTGAGTACGAACAATTCCCAAAATTTCAAAGTTCTAGCTTGATGGGAAGTTGGTTAAATTAATGATCGAAAATTTGATGACACACACACACACACCAAGTGAAATTCAGAAAAACGTTGTAAAATGGAGTACATAATTTACAATGCAGAAATCAAATTAAATTTCCTTGCATTGAGTAACCAAATAAAATTTACTATTAATATTTCCCCAAAAAGAAAAGAAATGTAAAAGTCCCAAAATACTTCTCTAGAACAAGAATAAATAGATTTTATTCAATATTGAATAATATTTAGATAATTCAAATTCTGTAAGAATTTATAAAAATCTGAGACTGTTTATAATTTTTATAGACTGCCTTTGATTCTGTCTGTGGAGGAAAAAATTTCTTTCCCCTTCAGGGAACACCAGGAACTCCCCATACGCAACATGAGGTATCGTAAAACTCACAAAGGGGAGATAGTAAGGGTTGCTGACTTTCAGTCAGTAATCATTCACAAGAAAGAAAGATTCCAATATTTGGCGCCATGTCTTATCACAATAATTTTTTCTGAATTCTGGTTCCCATTTTTTTTTTAATAGAATGACTTACAAACTTTCAAATGCATGTTTTGATTTTATGAGTATTATGAATTTTGTAATACACTCACAAATGTATCTTATTAAGTAAATTTTAAAGTTAAAAATAACTAACAGTTTTAACTAATATTTCAATAATTTTCTTTAATAAACTTTGCCACCATATAAAAACGTTGTTTTTAAAAACGTTGGTTTTTATCTCGAATTATTTTCATGTAAAAGTAAAGTGTTCATTCTTATTTCCAGATACCACTCCTTTTTAACTTAATTTATGTAATCATGCATTCTTAAAAATTTGCTGATAATGCAGTTCTCACGGCTTCAAACCTATGGAAATGATCCCTACTAGACTTTCTGTCAAAAGTTCAAATTCCCGGAAGTCCCTTCACATATCACACATGATATATTATGAAAATCCCTACTATAAAAAAAGCAAGAGAAAATTCTCTCTCTTATGCTCTTCTGACTTTTTGTACTGTTTTTCAAACGGCGGAGTTGTATCTCCAGCCTTGCGTGGAAATACTCTCTATCTCTCAGCTACAAAAAAGTAAACAATAGTTAGATTTGAGAACTTGGCTTCAAATGGTTTTTTTAATTAACTAAATAGTAATTTTAAAAGAAAGGCATATATATATATATATATATATTCCCTCAAATTTTGAAATATTTTATTTGAAGACATTTGTATTGCTACTTTAATATACATTTTTCAAAACAAAATTTCAAAATACTAAAAGTCTTAATTTAAATATATAACTGTAAAATGAATTTCAAATGTTTGTTTCCATCCTATCTGTTTCTAAAGAGTTAGGAAGAAATATGTACTGCTTCCTTCAAATATGAATTATTTATTAACATTAAATATAAAAACATTAGCAAGCAATATGGATTTTTACAAGTTTTATAGAAACTGAAAATGGAAAATGTAATAAAACGATTGAATTTTTTTAAATGTAGTTGAAAGGAGTGTTAAAATCCAAATCAATTAAATTTACTTCAATAGTGATCAATTAGTTTTAAAACATAATTAGAAATTAAAATTTCTTTAAAATATTTATTTAACATTGTTAAAAACTTATTAATATTACAAGGATTCTTGGATATCACAAAGATGAATTCATAACAATTTGATAAAATATGTAACTGTACATCAATCAACATGACTAGATTATGCAACAGAACAATAAAAGGAATGACAATTGAATAATTTACCATAACAAATTACACAACCTTTGATTACAAATAATGTAATAAGGTTAATATAGTTATAAGTGATCCAGCAAAAATTATAAATGGTAACCAAGTTTTCAAAAAACCCCAAATACTGACATACTTTCCATACACTAACATAAAAAACCATAGTTTTACCATATTCCATGATGTACTTTCCTCATATAGCATAATATTTAGTGCACAAGCGACATGTGAATGACAATTATCACAACATATATTATGCATTCTTCCTTTGTAAATCTCTGATGCTTCAATTACCCCCGTGTCCCAGCCTGATCTTCCTCCTCGAGCCTTATCTGGATGCAACTGCCAATATTTTGTAGGTTTTCCAAAAGCCATATCATCTTCTGAGACATAGTATGGTCCAGCAAAATCACGAATTATTCCAGAAGACATGGCAATACCCATGTGTCCAATAAGGGGGCAAATCCATGTTATGATTGGGAGTGGTGTCCAAACAATGCAAAAAGGATATCTGGATTTCTTGTGATCCATTAGAGGAACATCACAACTTGTGTTTTCAGAATCACTATTGATACTTTTATTGCTCTGTTTCTCTCCTTTCATAACAATTTATGTTATTGTACCAATATTGAAAATTCCTGTAATTAAAATAGTAAAATAATCACAAAATATGAAAGCATTTAAAAACCAAATTAACAGTATTTTTTTTTTTTACTCCAATATGGATTCTTTGTATAAGAAATATATCAATAATAAATTTAAAAGGTATTTTTTTTTTTAAAAAAAAGGAGATTTTTCTCATAATTCATTTCATCATTCAATTTAGAACTTCATAATATTTAGAAGAAATTCTTATAGCAAGTGTGACAGAGAAGCAGCTGAGAAACTTAAATGTCGAAAATTTCAAATTCAATTTCACCAGAAAACATGTAACAGAATGAGATTAAAATTAGTAAATTCTTACATAAAGTGGAAGTAATGTAGATGATTATGACAACCTTCATGTTAACTTTAGCTGTCTTTTTTGTACTAACTATTCAGAAATTAGATATCTTGTGTCATGGCTCGTAAGATATGTACTTTACATGGGAACATTTGGTTCTCATTCAGGTAGTAACTTAAAAGAAGAAAATCCAGCAGCAGTATTTGAACTTAATGCAGAAAATATGAGGGGAAAAAAAGAAATTTCCAACAGCTATACAATTTCCAACGTTCTCTGAGAAATAAGAAATTTTAATTAGTTTTCATAAAACTTGCATTTCAGGACCATTTACTATCATATTTTGCATGCTTATAACCATTAAAACTATACTACTCAAGTTACTTTGAATTATCCTTTCAAGTTATATTGCCAAGTTTAGGGCAACAACAGAAAAGGGAACACAGTACTAGTCAGGAATTTAATTTTTTTTTCCCTCTTTATATAACTGAACTGCATACATATTAATGATATAAATCACATCACTGCTTCTTTAAATAATGTATATATTTTACATGGCTTAATTGGTTATGTGGTTTGAATAAAAACTACAGCAGACTTCATACAAGATATTCGCAATAGAAATTATATTATATTATAACTATTCATACCATAGAGGAAAAAATTCAAAATATCTAATTCTTCTTCTAATAACAAAGAGAAGAGAAAAAGTTATCTTAACTCTACCAATAAGTATTTGCTTATTATAATATCTACATATTTCAATTCAGGACATTTGGTTCCATTTCATTTTATAAACATGGCATCAGATATAATAAGAAGCTAATGGCAATAGAATGAAGCTATTGGCTAATAATTTTGAATCACAATAAAATAATAAAAGACATCTGCTCATTTTCCTGGGTTCTTCACACTCCAAACTTACACACTACATCCTGAGTAACTTTGGGATTCAGTTCTGTTTATCATACAGTAGCTTCCAATATTCAACTAGATGAGAGTTTATTTAAATCAGAACTTGAACCAGTGGCTCGACTTAAACATTGCAAACCACTAGCTCAAGACCAAGACTATTTGATTACCATAACTAATTTGATAATATATGAAAATTAGTTTTTTGAAAATTAGCTGTTACTATTTATAAATTAGCTTTTGTTGCTTATTGACTGAATTATTAAAAATTAGCAATGTTACACATATAGCTATAATATGTGATAAAAATTGCATACAAATTTTTAACTGATCATTATTTAATTATTTAAAAATAAGATATGAAAGATCTGTTATGAATTTTAAGGCTTGAAGTAAAAATAAACTTCAAAGCAATTTTTATTTATGATATTTAGTATATAGTATCAATTATTTATTGAAGAACTTGAAAGAATTTCATTGAAATTTCAAGGCAATCACTGATAAACACTTCACATCAAATGGAAAAAAAATCTAAAAATACATCTCTATTTTTAGTACCAAGTAACTAACATTTTTTTCAAAAAAAAAAAAAAAAAGCTTATCATTTGAATACAGGAGGGGGAATATATAAATGAATAAGTTTTAAGCTCATAAGTTTGAATGGATCAAAGCTAATGTAATCACCAACAACAAAATTAATCAATAATGAATCCTTAATACAAAGTCAAAGTAATAGAATTTCTCCTCATTACAGAATTAATCTTCCACTCCCAATTTCCTGCTTCTAGGATGATAAACATCTGTAACTTTCAGAATGATCTTTAGGCTGTATCTACTCTGAATGTATTTTCCGCTATTCATTCTAAAGCGATCCTGTTGGGCAATCAATTATTCCTGCCCATTGGATGTATTGAAAGTTCTTACATTCTTTCAGAATTATTTATGAATTGATCATACAGCGCTAGAAGACAAATATTTTTTCGAAGTTCATATGAAAAAGTCTTAGTTTCAAATGGGAATGAAACTAGGAAACAAAAAAAAATCTTTTATAGAATAAAATCATCTTTAACTTAAGTATTCTATTCTTTTTTCATATCTAGAATGAGTCCTGCTTTTCTAAATATGCCTTATTTTATCACAAAACATTTCAATTTTGAATATAACTCATAGCAGTTATGTTTTATATAAAACTTAAGGAAATTGCAACTGAAACGTTTGAAATAGGCATATGGAAAAAATATACATTTTTAAGTTTTCAGGAGGCACTTTTTGAAGACTATTAGAGCTATCAGACCATCGATTAACAGCAAGGATAATTACCATAAAATCTAAATCAAGTTTATCAACCAATCACCAAAAATTAAAGCACTTCCAAACCATTCTAACTATCAAATGTTTCAAACAGTTGTCAATTTACAAAATGTTATTGAATTATGCAAACTATTTCTTCTTTACTTGCTATCAGATTGTGCACATATGCTGAAATGAAATTCATCACCAAAAATCACACCAAACAAAACCCACTAATGACAGAAAATAATTTAAACATAACATAACTTTCCAAGCAAATACAATGCCATTTCAGTGAAAACCCAGTTTTATTTACCACAAAAGCTTTCAAACAGTTTGCAATTTTTTATTCAAATATAGCATATTAGATAAATATATCAATTGCCCAATCATTATTTATACATTAAAAATCATAACAGAATAATTAACATGCAGTTAGTATACAATACCAGATGGAAAAAAACAAGAAGATTCTGCATGATATCCAAATTAATGGATTTAGAAATTTTCCAAGCAATTTAGATCGACTGTCATATAAAAATATATTCTATTAAATATACGAACTTTGCTAACTTGATATTTAAATACCAATAATAATACACAAGCAAACTTTATTCATCCATTGAGAGAGACATTCAATGATGAAGTGAAGTTTACGAAGTTTAAAATAGTTTCCAAGTCATGAGAAGCAATAAAATAAATTATGTACTTGTGATTTTTATGAAATGCATAATTTATGTCAATATGTATACAATAATTAATGATTTAATTCAAAGCAACGTTTGAGTATAATGATTTTTTAACACTGTTTAACATAATTTACAGCTTTCTTTCTTAAGAAATTGTGAAAATAATACACATGTACTCATGCATTTCACACTCGATTAATGATTCTGAATTAACTTCGTTGAGATCATTGTAAAACTCAAGATATAACTAAATCTTATGATTTGAAAAAGCTTAGTTCTTACTTTAGAGTAAATTTTTCGTTAATGGAACAATATCAAATGATAGCTGATTAAAAAGTAAACCAATAATCCAATTCGGAGCGCAGCTGCTATTTAAAAACATGAATTACCGAAACAATTTCCTAGTAAGAAATCGAAGTTATAATGTTAAGCAACTCACAACTACAGTTAACGATGACAATTAACAACTTGCTACTTTCTAAAAATATTTTATTACTTTATTGCATTCTAGCCACGCAAGTACAATTGAAATAAATAGAAGTAATTAAATAAAAATAAATTTGTAAATGTAGCGACAATTAATGCGAAACAACATAATCTGGCAACCTGTTTAGTAGAAGAAGTTTTCGTTTGCAAGATATTGTCTGCTGTTCTAATCCTATATTTCGCTAGTCAATAATAAATATCATTTAAATAATAAATTAATTTTTCAGACCCTATATTGATTAAGAATTTTCACCGAGTACTCTCAACCTTACGGTATAAAAAAATTATTCAAGCAAAGAGAGTGAGTGAGAGAGAGAAAGTAGGATATTAAAAAATGCTTGCTACTTTTTTTTTAAAAAAAAATTCATCAAATATTTTTTTTTAATTATCAATGGGAAATTTAACGTGGGGAATCATCACTTAGAGGGATTGAAGGTTTTTTTCGAAACGTGCCAAGATCGCCAAACAGAGCAATTATGTTTTTGTTCATAAAACAAGACACAATATATACATTAAAGTGATTTATTGAAATAAAAATTTTATTTAAAATTATGTGAGAGGAGGGTAATTTTTGGTTTATGAATGACAGAAATAGTTCGAAAAAATTTTCTTGCTATATATCTTTAAGATATTCACTATTCAAAAAACATTTCTTCCAGTTCACATCTTACATTTACTTAACAGATATCAAATAGTATTATGGACGATTTGTAGCAGGTTAAATATTTATTTGTTAAACTGTTTTATTACAACGGTGCAACTCGCATGTTTTTCCTTATTTAATTGGAATATATTTTACTATGTCCATTAGTAATTTGAGAGAGGGGGGACTAAAATAGTCTACGACAATGACGGCCTAAGTTATGAGGCTCCTAATTATTTTAAAATTTATTTACATATCAATTTTGGGAAGTAAATGTCGACAGAAGTAAGGCGTATATTTGATTGAATTAAAATGCCAAAAATATCATCAAAAACGGAATTAAGATTTTTAAAAGTTAAAAATAAATTACCTCAATCACTATGCCTGTACATCGTATCAGTTGTTAAAATATTCAAACACACTAACCTATATGAATCTCTAACTGAGATAGGTATCTATAATTTATTTCATGATAGCATTCATGGATTTTAATTAGTATGTATTTAAGTATTTTCTAAATGTGAATTTATTTTGTAACTTTTTAGACTTGCAAAATTGCTTTTTAAGAAAAATAAACAAATAAAATGACGTATTTAGACTTTGCCTAATCGATCCATATCACAAATATGCTTAGAAATATATACAAAAAAAAAATTAACTAATACTTCTATGTGGCTTAGGAGCAAAAAAGGGAACTGAAGAAGAAAAAAACTTCTACCAGCAAGAAATCAAATAAAATTGTACTAAAAATGATAGTTTATCACCATTATAAATAAAAAAAAAAATTATTTTCAATCCAGCTGACAATTTTGTTTTACTTCAAACCGAATGGTTGTGCGCAATCGTAAATAAGATAATTAAGTAGTGAAGTATTTTTTTTTAAAATTGCATTTATTTTTTGATACTTTTTTGGTCTTTATTTTGAAAAAAATTTTAGTAAAATAATTTTTTTGTTATTATTTGTAGTTTTATAACTGAATACTGTATTGTCAATCCAACTGAGCTTGTGTGCAAATTTTCAGGGCTCTAGCTTATCGGGAAGTAAACGAAAAATGGATGAAAAAATTTATGTCAAACTGATACTTAACTAGTGTTTCAAAAATAAATTTAGTATTTTTAGATCAGCTACTCCAAATCTTTCTTAGTCCTTGTACCAGGGAATGGACTGACTGAAAATAGTGATACTTGACTAATTACCTATGCAAGAGAGAGAGGGGGGAGTTTTATGGCGCAAAAGCCAAAACAGGTTATACTGCGCCAAACATTTGTTAAATTCAGTAAAAACCATATTGTTTTAAAAATAAGAGACAAACACAAAGTGATTTAAAAAAGTTAAAAAGAAATTGCCTATGCATCGTTATCTCGTGAACTTTTAATACGCAATTGGCTGTAGACAAGAAACGTTAAGCTGCAACCTTCTAATAATTTTAAAATTAGAACCTCTTTGAGTCAGACTGGATGTGTCGTCGGCATACATTTTCGGTATGTCATTTACGCATTGATTAGAAGATGGATACGAGTGGGATTACATTCTGGATAGGGAAAAGAGGCTATGTTGTGAAAAGAGGCTATTATTACTCGCACTCGAAAATTATGGAAATTCAGACAATAGTAAATAATTTTAATTGGTTCTTTCAAAAATGAAAACCGCATTATGCCAAATTTCATCAAAGGATTTGATTGTGTTCTTTAAAAGCATATACATGGCTTGGTGTTATTGAAAATCATGACAAATCTCTAAGACATTCTAGATAACTGCATCATTCACCAATAAGCCTTGTATGCTAAGAGTGGTTTAGCATCTCTTCATAATGTAATGGCGATAATCACAAAAATAGTCAATCTCATTTCGTCGCAGGCTTTAAATAAGCAAAAGTTTGATGCTTTGTTAAATGAAGTCACCTTGGTGTATAATGGCTTGCTGATGTATAATAATGTTCACTAGTTGAGGGGCGGGAACGAACTTGAAAGATTTGTTGATTGCTGGGAAGAAATCAGTCTGTTTCCGCAAAATGAGGGGGAATTGAACAATACCCACAGTTATAGATGTTTTTTACAGACATGTGCCAACGTTTCAATGAATTGAACGTTGGCACATGTCTGTACACATTCAATGAAATGAACGTGAAGCTTCAAGGCACAAATAAAACAATTATAGCCATGACAGATCTCATTCGCGCTTTTGACTCTAAACTGCATGTTTTCCACACACACACACACGAACAATATTGTTACGAAAAACTACAAGTATTTTCCAAACTTGAAAAAAAATATTAACGATTTAGGTATACATAAAAAACCAGGCGAAGACACATTATCTGAAGAATTTATTTCTGTAATTGATTCTTCAATCAATGAATTTTCAGCGAAATTTTCTCCATTCAAAGAATTGTTGAAAACATTCAAGTTTATTATGTACTCTGATATGACTTCATTTGATAAACTGAACTTGTCCCAATTCGATTGGTTGGAAATTGAAGAATTTTAAATGCAGTTGATTGTTTTGCAGTCTAGTTCAATATGAATTCAAAAAATTATTGAAACAAGGTAAGAGTTGGAATTAATTGAAAAAGAAAGATTGACAAGCAATATAAGTAAAAATGTCAATAACAAAATTCTGGAAACATGGTATTCATTACCAGACACTTTAACTATTTGTCGTTCTATTTAACCATATTTTCATCTAGATATGCGAGCGAGTCATTATTTTCAGAGATGAATAACATTACAAACTCGCTTAGAAACCATTTGACAGATGACTCCAGCATGCATTCTGCTTAAAGTAACATCTTACAACGCTAATATAAGTTATTTGTCAGATGTCACACTAATATTACTTTAATTTGAATTACGCATATAACTGAGACATTGCAAAATGTATTTTTTTGTAGTAAATAAATAGTTTTGAGTTGATAGTATTAAGTATTATTATTTTCCTAATAATCACGAATTCAAATTATTTGACGGCAAGTCTATGACCTCATTAAACATTTTTTTTAGAAAAATTGGCATATTGATACATATAAAGGTTCGCCACCCCTACTCTATGTATTCCTCCCATCTTTCCGAGAGAATGTTTCCTGTTACCTCATAACTGAGGGCACAGAGTTCAGATTTTAGGCAGGATCCCTAAAAAATTGCCGAAGTCACAAGTTTCTTTCAACCGACCAACTATAATCAGAAGATCTAATTGCTGGACAAGGTAAGAAGCAGTGCTGCAGACAATATATCACTAGTTGTTATTTATGAGTTGATGTCATAGATACACAGATGCAAGTTTCTATATCAGAGGATATACAACCAATAGTTCCAGGTTGTACTGCCATCTAATGTTTGAATCCTGGGTCACAGCTTCAACTGAGATGTTTTCCACGAATTTTGGGGAATGGTTAGTAGACCTTGAGTGCCAGCGATGGCCATCAGAACTTCTAATCTGTCGATCCAGATAAAACTCATCCGGTCTAATATTGCGGTATCTTTAACATCTAAGCTGAATGGGATTCCTCCTCAGGTTAGGTACCAATGCATTTTAACTTCTATTCTTGACGTTAAAGACAGTCTAAGCAATATCATGATAATTTCGATTACAATATTTTTAAAAGAAAGTAATTATCGTTCATTGAACATGTAGCCAAATCTTTGTAAAACAAATTGAGCTAATTTTATTCTTATCAATTCAGAATACTAAGATTATTCAAATTATCCTCTCAATGTTTCAAAGTATCTGTATGGTAGCTTAGTTTTCCTCACAATAATATGAAGCACAAAGCATTCACACTTTACACAATAGTGGACTGTATTTTTATTTATTCCTCCTCCTCTCTCTCATTTGACTCCTCCCTCGCTAAAGTCTAGGGATACACTGAAGCTGTGAAAGCACTACAGGGTGCTTTGCACTAGTATACATGTACATTTAACAGTATCCGAGATTGCTTATTTTACAAATTAATCGTAACTCTAAAATACAATAATCATTAATTATATTAAAATTACATATTTTAAAATTAATAGAATAATTGTTTTACAAGTACAAACATATACATTTAAAAAGAAGGTAATAGATTCTTACAAAAATTATAAATTATTGTTATATTTCATTAAAAATTTACAAAGATTTTTTTTTTTTTTTTGCATCTTAAGTGTGATCAACCATGTGAAGATAAACTTATTCAATAATAATCATTCAAGGAAAAATACTGAACATTTTACATATTACCTAATGTATATATAGCAAATCTTATTGGAATGGCTTGAAAAACAAAGCTATTCAAAATGTAATCTAAGTCTATTTAAAATTTTAATTATGCATCATTGGCTCAACAGCCAACAATCATACAAATTAGTTAAACTGTAAAAATTAAAAAGAAAATATAATGTTGCCTGAAAAAAATAATGCAGAATCACTGATTTAGTTTCCCAATCAGAAAAATATAACAATAACAAAAATGAATAGTTTAGAATTAATTTATATATACTTAACAATAAAAAAAAAATACTCCGTTATAATTTCAGAATAAACATTTAAAATAAGCAAACATTTGGGAAAGCAGAACATATGGAATAAAGAAAATGCTGGTTACCAAAGATATATATATATATATTCTGATTGCAAATTTCAACATATACTTTGGATTCGGATAAGAAAATTAGTATAAAAATAAATACACATAAAAATTAAAATGCCAGCAAAATGAAAAGAAAACTAGTAACATAAATTTGGATGTAATAACAATGAAGTTCTAAACTTTTGATTCATAAAGTAATACAATAATATTTAATTTTTATAAAAACTGCAAATGCATTACAAATCCAAATCAAAATTGGAAAACAATTTTTTTTAATATAAATGGTATTCAAATGATTTATATTTAAATTATATATTGCAAGAGTTATCCAAATATAATAATAAAAAAACTTTGTATAGATATAAATTTTTATTAATTTCTAGTAACAATAACAGCATCATAAATATTTTATCACAATCTTTAAATATTATACTAAAAAATTTAATCACAACAATATTAATATATATTTAAGTGATTGTAAATTATTAAAATAAATATTTTTATTCGTTCTGGCAACATTTTGTCAGAAATCATCTATAAAACCAATGCTTCCAAAAACATAATAATAATCACACACAAACATTCAATGCACTCTAAATAATATTCAATATCATTTACTAACAAAGTTTAAGGATCACAGTTACATTGTAACATTGTACTATGCCCAGAAAATCTTTCCCTAGAATATATATATATCAATGAAATTATAATTCAAAACATATAAAAATAAGAGAACAATTTAAAATCCAAAATCAACAAAAGAAAACATTCATAGAACTATGTAAAATAAATGAATAAAAACTGAAATCAAATTTGAAACTAAATGAATAATCTTAATACCTAACAAAACATGCACATTCAGACTGAATTGTGGTGTTAAACATGTTCTATGGTACCAACCCTCCCCCAATGCATCTTGTTGGGCAAACATTGGATTACTCCAAAATGCAAATTGTAAATTAAAGGAAAGAAACACGAAAAAAAGAAAATGAAAGGCAAGATATCTCAATAACAAATTTTTTTTTTTAAAAAAAAAAAACAATATTTTCCAATTAAATAATCTTCATCTAAAAACTTTCCAGTTAAAAAAAAATTTAAAACACATAATGAATAAAATTAAATCTTTTCAGTTAAAGATATATATAGTTTAAAATTGGAATAACACATTTTGAAAAAAGTCTCAAATATTTCATAATTTAATATTATTAAAAATTATTTTGCTATGATTACTGTAATATATTCCAGAAACTTTATGATAATAAGCTGAAAATTGAATTTAATGCAAACTAAGACAATAACATGGAATAATGTATGAATTTTTTTTAAAAAAGCAGAATGCAATTTGAGACTAAAATAGAAAAAAGAAAGAGGAAGAAAGGAAGGGGGAAAAAAAGAATCTTAAACATGTTTATTTTTACTAAGTGAATGTAAAATTTTAGCAGAAAAAATGAGCTTTACAGAATTTTAAATGTTAATAGAAATTATGATTCTGTAAACAGCCCTAAAATACTTTTCATGTGTTTGTGTGTGAGTGCAACTGCATTATTAACATAACATATAAGATAAATGGCAACAAAATGAATCAAAGAAGAATATACAAATAAATCAGCTTCCAAATGATAATAACATCAAAAACAAAACAAAGTTTCTTGTGTTACTTAGAAACAAGCAACTGGAAAACCTTCAATAAACAACATAGTAATGATATGAAAATACGAGATAAAATTAAATAATATTTTCAATAGATAAAATTTTAACAGAATAGATTTCATAATAATAATAATTTTCTTTACTTTCCTTTGAAATTAATGAAAATAAATTTAAACTGGCAATTACACAAACGTCTTATACTATTAAAAAATAATTTTTTTCAAAGATGAAAATGTCAAAAAACTAAAGTGGAAAAAAGAAAACATTGAAGATGAAACATGAATACAAATTACTATACAGAAATTCAACTAAGCTACTCCAATTTTCTATTATATGTAAAGAGAGAAAAACTTTCTAAAAAATTGAAAAAATTAACATGTAACACATGTTAACAAAATGAAAAAATAAACTTTAAAAATATTTCATATAATATTCAATTCTTAAAAAATATTACAATAAATATGACAATGACATAATATACAATTGTTAATCATTACAAGAATAATTATCTACTGAATGTAAATATTTATTCTCAGAAAATTATGAAACTATAACAAAAGAACAAACTATTTTTTAACATTAAAAATATACAGTGATTCATAGTGTAGAATATTATCAAAGTATAATGACATCATCATTTGATTATATGTAAGAAAAATCGATAATGCCAATTTTTAAGACATGAATTGAGGACATCAAATTAAATTTGATCCAAAATAATTCCTGGTAATGTTCATACCTATAGAAAAGATGTGAATAGTATTCCTTTCTAAATAAATTCTATTACATAATTTAGAATTTATTTCCATGGGAATTCTCCGTTCAAAAAGTACATACTTTTATCACAGATATTGAGTATAAACCAGAAATTCAAATTGATTTATTTTTTTAATACTGTGATAAACATTATATATGTGTGTGTGCTGTAATAAATCCTTACACTACAGTAATTTTTTATTTTCAAAATGTAATAAATTATAATAGCCAGTGAGTAAATTACATCAATAAATTTAACTGATTATAAAGAAAATGAAACAATTGTTTTGACGTATTTCTTTAAAATGATCCCATCTCTTTTAGATTAGAAATACAACAAAAAGAAATGTGCATAAAAACAGAAGAAAACAATCTATAACATCATGAATAACAAATAACATATAAATGATTTCAACAACATATATAATATAAAAAATTTAAATAACATATATTTATAATTTTTAATTAAGACATAAAAAAAATTTAAAAATTACTGAAACATTGAAATATGTTTAATATTATTTAAACGAACATTTTTTATGCCCTAAACATTCTATTGAACAATTTATATAGATAAAAAAAAAAGCTAGTTTTCATGATTTTACATATCACAAAAATATTTTATTTCCATAAATTTATTAAAGTTCTAGGCCTAAATTTTTATTATAGAAAAATAGAAACCTTAAAAAAATCAAATATAAATCTATACATTATTTATTTAACTAATAAAAAGTTAACAATGTTAATAAGATGATAATGTAATATTTTAGTAGTAATTTTATTAATAAAAGCATTAATAAAATAATTTGACACAGAAAAATTAAATAAAGAATAAAAAGTTATCAATCAATAACACCATGATGGATCTTGATGGCACTTTCCTTTAAACCATAAATCCATAAATTCATTCATATATGAAGATTCCTTGTCTTTGACATAATAATGAGTTGGCAGCATCTGTATATAAAATTTTATTTTATAACCATACCAAAATTAAACAAATGACATTAATTATATGCAATTATTAAATATAAAATATATATGAGAATATTTTAGAATTTTTGATAAATTTTTCAATCTAAAAGTTTTAAAATTATACAAATACTATAAAATTTGCTTAATGCTGATATCAACTAATTTATTGAAATTTTAAGTAATAAAACATAATGCAACTAACAATTTTTTTTAATTAATGACTCAAAAGTTGTTTCATATAATTACATTTGTAAAAAAATAAAATGATAAAGAAGAAAGTTACATTAGGTGAAGGCAAAATTCTTCTGTATTTTCCTCTATTCAAAAATTCCAAATATGCTTGCTTGCTAATTTCCCTCATTTCTTTATTCATGCAATGATTACAGATTCGGCATTTCTAATGGGAAAAAATCAATTCTTTTATTTTGAAAATTGCATAAAAATATAACCCATTTTTGTATTATTATAACCCATTTTTGTATTATTAATTTTTAAAAAAATTACATGTTATTCAATTTTTTAATATCTTAAATTTATTGTAATATATTTATATTTAAAATGAAGTGTTATATTTAAAATGAAGTCTTTATATTTAAAATGAAGTGTTTAGTTTTGGCAACAATAAAAAAAATCAATTAGTCAATGAAAATAATTCTGAAACAAAATACAAACATCACATAACTTTTTTTAAGTCAGAGAACTATTGTTGTCATTAATTTTATTGCTTCATTATTTTTTAATTACACCAAAATGGGCCAAACCAACCAAAAACACTAAATTTTCAAAGAAAAGTTTTTGAAACCTGAACATGGAAAAAAAAAAATCACAAACAAATAATAGATGAATTGTCTCAAATGAAATAGATAATCAGCATCAGAAATTAAAAAAAAAAAAATGCTGTTACTGAAAATAGTGGCAGCAGAATCAGAATTGATGGTACATATATCAACATTTGAAATTCATTACCTTATCAATTAAATCCCCCCACCTCCTTCTATTTTAAAAAAAGCTTTATACTATTATTTCAGCTTCAAATTTCATATAACTATACATACAAGTATTTAAAATCAAGCCAAACCAAAAAGTTGTCAAATGAATATCATTAAATTGTTGCTTATCAATTTGCTTAATTGATCATATAAACTTAATTTGAATAGAATATGTTACAATACTGAAAACACCCGGCTAAGCGAGATTAGAAAATATAGTTATTATAACAATCAGAAAGTATACAGTCATGCTAGTTTCTATCGGTTGAATAATGTTATCAAACAAAAAGCAGTACCTTTCACAGTTTTCTTTTGAAGTTCAGTATAAAAAATATGTTGACATACTACATTAAAAAAATATGGAAAAGCTTGTTAAAAATTATCAGTAAACTTAAATTAATAGCATATTTGAGGAATCATCTCACAGGTCGTGCTCGTGAGTGGTACTCGGTAATAGGTGAAAATTTAGTTAGAGGTAGAGATGGGGGTATCGACAATTTAAAGCAAGCCCTACAGCGTACTTTCCCTGCAGTGAGAGACCGCTCGGAATTAGAGGCAGAATATTATGGATCTAAGCAAAGATCTAGTCAGTCGCCAGTAGCATTTATCTTACGAATGCTTAAGGTTGCTCAGTTGCTGAATTTTGTGGTTACGGAGGCGACAATAGTGCAGCACATAATGAGCCGCTTGGCTCCAAATGTGCTGGACTATGTGGAGCTTAGGAATCCCACTACTAAAGCCCAACTCTTGGAGGTAGCGACAACATACGAGTCGCGTCATGCATCTTATAACCCACCACATAGACAGGAGAACTGTTGTCATATCGCGGTAATCAAGCAGAATTACGTTTTCCGATATGACGTCATCCCACGCATCTGGCAATGGAATCGGGAATTTGCATTCGACGGTGTTTTTTTCTATTACGTCATATGAAGTTGTTTTTCATTGGATGCCGATTTTTAACTGTCAAGTTGACGGTATCGAATGCAGATTCCCGAATATATATAAAGGAGATCTGATTAGATTTGGATGATGACTGACTGGCTAGCTGGCTTCTTGGAAGTTTGGCTGTGATTGTATTAGACCGTAACTATGATAATAGAGATTTTGGCTGATACTGTCTTGTAAATAATGTAAATATAATAGTGTAAATAAAATAGTGATTTTAAATATTAGAGTTTGACTTTCTGTTGATGTGGCATTATATATTAAATTAAATTATCAAAGGCCTACTTTTGAGGAAGGCCAACAAGAACTACCAACGCGCAGAGTATCAGCAGGGTAATAATAGACCGAATTTTGATAGAAGGCGTTCTCCAGATAGAATACAGGATAGGAGGCCACAATATAATAATGGATATCGCCAGCAAGGAAACAGGTATCCACCTTCAGGGTCAAGGCAACAAAACTACAGGAGGTTAAACTAGTAGGCGATCGAATAGATGGAGGTCCTCGATCGCGTGCATGGCAAAATCCTCCGGTTATGGCTAACACCATGAAAGTAAGACCCATAGATATTCCTCATATACCCGTTATACTGCATGATACATTTATAACAGCATTATGGGACACGGGAGCTGAGAGATCATTTGTATGACTTGAACTGTATAATCGCTATTTTCACTTTGTTAGAAAGCTAGAGTCAAACCTCACCGTATTTACGGCGCAGGGAGCTACATGTAAAACCCTGGGGCGCGTAACCTTATCAGTATGCATAAGAAATTTCAGTAAAAAGTGGCAGTTTCATGTAGTGGAAGGATTGCAGTACCCTTGCGTTCTGGGTGTGGATTTCATGAAAGCGTCTAAGATTAATCTGGACTTTGAAACAAACACCTTAAGTATACCTGATGAGGAGATACGACAAGTTGACAGTAAGGAAGAAAAAAAGGTCGAAATCGACCTAACTAGAACTGGTTTGCTGGGAAACCAACAGCAACAGTTGCAACAGCTCTTCAGGAAATACGTGGAGTTATTCTCGGATCAACCAGGTCTCACTCATGTGCTCTAGCACGAAATTGACACGGGAGATCAACCTCCGGTAGCATCACAACCTTATCGCTATGATAGAGTCAAGGAAAGCATAATAGAACTTCACATTCAAAGAATGTTAGAGGAAGGAACTATTATGCCCATTCAATCCCCGTATGCTTCCCCTGTGGTGTTATGTAGAAAGAAAAATGACAAACCGGTCGATTCCCCTGAAGCGTATAGGTTTGCAATGGACTATAGGAAACTGAACGCTATCACTAGGTACCCTAAGTATCCATTGCCAATAATTGATGATCTATTAATGAATATCCAACAAAACTGTATAATGTCTACGTTAGACCTCAAGTCTGGGTATTTTCAGTTGGCTATCAATCCCCCGGACATACCTAAGATGGCGTTTGTCACAAAAAAAGGGACGTACGCCTTCAAAAGGATGCCTTTCGGATTATCAGGGAGTGCACCCACGTTTCAGCGAGCGATGGACATCATATTAAAACCGGTAGTCGGAAAGTTCGTGTATGTTTATATGGATGATGTTATAATTACATCAGAGTCGTTTGATGATCATGTCCATCACCTAGAGATAGTTTTTCAGCTGTTACGGGACGCTGGGTTGACTTTAAACGCTGAGAAATGTCATTTTGGGCAAGAAGAATTGAAATATCTAGGAGTGATCATAAATAAGAATGGGGTGCACACTGATCCTAACAAAATTAAAGCTGTTCTTGACATACCCGCACCGAAAAATGCACGACAGGTTTCGAGATTTTTAGGGATGACGGGATGGTACCAAAAATTTATCAAGGGGTACTCCGAACTGTGTGAACCATTGTACGCACTTAAGCGTAAAAAGGTCAAGTTTCAATGGACTCCTGAGGCACAAAAGGCCTTTGACACATTAAAAGGAGCATTGACTTCTGCGCCAGTTTTACAGTTGCCTAATTTAAATGACCCGTTTGAATTGCACACCGATGCTAGCTCAGTAGGAGTAGGTGCAGTTTTGATGCAGGATGAAAGGCCCATAGCATATGCTTTGAGAACACTAAATAGAGCAGAAAGAAACTATACCATAACTGAAAGGGAATGTTTGGCAGTGATTTGGGCTTTACAGAAGTTTCGGTCATACTTTGGGCACTGTCCAACAAAAGTGGTAACGGACCATGCAGCGCTGACTAAGTTAACAAACGGAAAAAATCTTTCAAGTAGGATGATAAGATGGGCATTAAAGCTGGCGGAATATAACATAGAATGGGAGCATAGGCCAGGAAAACAGAATGTGGTGGCCGATATGTTATCTAGGCAACCCTTTGAAGGACAGGCACTGGAGGGTGTCTCTTGCGCCATAATCAATTCTCTAGTATTAACGTCGAGAGAACAGCTCAAAGGTGAACAGAGGCAGGACTCGGAGTTGGGTCATATTTATCGATATTTGGAAAACCCGGAGGATTCGACAATAAACTCGGGAATATGTGAAAATTGGTCCCAAGACTTTAAACTAATTGATGGAATTCTTTTTTATGCAAAACTGCTAACTTCTAAACACGAACTACGAGCTTATATTCCGCAAACTTTGCGTGAATCGGTATTGAAAGAATTCCACGATAACCCATTGGCGGGTCATTTTGGCATAAGAAAAACCTATGCCAGAATAAAAGAGTCGTGCTACTTTCCTAAAATGAGGAAAATCGTACGCGAATATGTTTCAACGTGCGACATATGTCAACGCTATAATTATAAAAACGCGTTTCCAGCTGGACAATTAATTTCTGTAAAAACGACGTACCCAAATGAACAAATTTCTTTAGATTTGCTAGGACCGTACCCAGCCTCGAATCCCGAAAGGCATCGTTTTCTTTTAGTAATCGTCGATAATTTTTCTAAATTGGTCGAATTAATTCCTTTACGAAAAGCTTCAGCTAAAGCAGTGGCCACTGCCCTTTTTAAAAGTTATATATCTAGATATGGAGCTCCAATTAAAGTAATTAGTGACAACGGACCCCAATTCATTTCTGAAATATTTGAGGAACTATGTCGCACCTTGAGCATTGAGCACATAAAAATTACGGCTTATAGACCGCAGGCTAATGCTTCGGAAAGAGTCAATAGAAATATTGTGCAGATGATTGCCAGTTACGTGCAATCGAACCACACTTATTGGGACCAATTTCTACAACAGTTTGCCTATGCAATTAGAACGGCGGTGCATGAAACAACAGGAAAGACACCAGCCGAACTGTTTTTAAAGCGTAAATTGATAACGCCCTTCCAAAAACTGATACAATTCCCCGAGCATGGAGACATGGTGTGCAGGGATATTGAAAAACTCATGGCAGAGGTTCAGCAAAGAACGAAGATGCAGCAAAATAGACAGGCTCGGTACTACAACAAGAGAAGAAGGGAATGGACAGTTAAGGTAAGTGATCTTGTATTAGTGGAAACGCATCCAATTAGTTCAGCAATTCAGAAGAGGGTAGCGAAATTCCAGCCCAAATTCGAAGGACCCTTCAAAGTGGTTCGAGTGATACAAAACAATGTAGTGATTCTAAAACATGGGAGAGAGACCACGGTCAATATTGACCAAGTCAAACTCTACCACCAAAGAAAAGGTAATAGAGAGGGGGAGTTGGTTGAACAAAGTGTCTATAGGGAGGATCGAGAAACACAGTCAGGACATAGCAGGCAGGATAGATATGAGGAGAGCCCAGAACCTCAATCAGTTAGATGTAAGGGTAATTCGAGGCTAGACCGCCGAGTGCCACAAACGAAGCGGAAGACCTCAGTTGAAAGTAATGGGAGTGGGACGCAAAAAGAGCGTTTCTTAAGGAAAGCGATAGGTCCCAGCCAGCAGGGAAGCAGATACAGGGATAGGCCAGGCAAACGGCAATTATCTAAGAATTCAACCTCCTCTCTAAACTCTCCGCCTCCAAAAAGGAAAATGCCCTTATAAGGTTGGACACGAGACGGAAAAGGCAGCCAACGTCATCACTGCATAATTCCAGGCCAGCCAAGCGTACTCCAGTGCAGTTGAGAAGAAGACGAGAAGATACGGCAATCCGAGAGGAACAGTCAGAAGGAACCACCTACATCCGACAGAGGGAAGAGAACCTCGCCACAAGACGAGAGCAGACCACAAGGAGTCCTTACAATCTCCGCAGCAGGAACAGGCATCCGATATTTCAGCAGAGGAACGAGCCTTTTTAGAAAGAATATGGAATGGAAAAGAGATTCAACTGCCCGAGAGCCTAGTAGGAGAAATAGCTTCACACCAAAGCTGAATCGGATCCGAGATTTCTTGAATAGCAAATATCAGGTTGTATTATTCCTTGTTATTACATTTGATTTGAGGACATTATATTGTTGAGACAACAAGTCTTTAATTTTTACGGCTTCAGTTCCAATACGGCAAACGGCATTGGCTCTTACTCCACTAAGAGCTGAGAACTTTAATGGAAGGTTTGAATTTAGTTAATTATAAATCGCCAGGTTGGTGATCTTTCCCGAGGGAAAGTATTTTTTGTTATAAAGATTGGAACTTTTAAATTGTAAACATTTGTTAGAAGTATAAAACTTGTTTATTCATTGATTTGTTTTTTTAAGAGTAGATGTCTTGTTATTTTGCATGAATTATGTATAATCATTTCATAACTGTATTTATGTTATACATCTGGTCACAGCGTTGCGTAATTAGGGATCGCGACTAATATTAACACTTAGCGCTGCGTAAGTTCGTATTTTACATTGTTCTGTCTCTTGACCAGATCGCGTCATTCATCAAATTCTTGAATTTTATGTGGAAAATTGTGTATAATTGTATGAATGATGTTTAGTAAAGTTTAAATATTTGCAAAATGATGTACACGACAATCCATTTCTGGGTAAAGACCCTGAAAATGAACTGCTAATGAAGTAAGACTAAGAAAAAAATTCTCCGGCTGAGAAGGAAGAAGAAATTGAAAATTGTTAATAAAATATTTTGTAGTAATAGTGTTTTTTTAAGCTCTCATTAGGTTAAGAATTAATTCAAACTTTAGGAGTAGCCAGTAAATTCAGAAAGTTTCAAATTTACTTATTAAGAGGGTATAAATTTAGAGGCAATTTTATTAAGCAGCTTTAGAATTCAGAACGTAACCAGGTTCAGGATAACGTCCAATTACGTAGGCATTCGGACTTTAATCGTAATTTCACGCTGGGTTTTTTGTACCCAACGATAAATCACGTTTCATTTCTGGGGAAGGGTTGTGACATTGGGCTATTCGCGGTTTCTCTTCACTAACCTTGGGGACTTTCAATTGAGATTGATTGCTTTCGCTAAACAACCTTTGCCCAACCAAAAATGAAACGTGATGAAGAACATTAATATGTAAAGCAGTTAGGAATGAAGTGAAGCGGTGGAGTTGAGAATTATATAAACTCCATCTGAAGGAGTAGAGTATCCGAAAGAGGATCAGAGAGGCGTTGTAGTGAGAGGAGGTGGAATCTAAGTGCTATAGTATAGAAAGGCGGATTTACAGATTAGTATTGAGGTCCGAGTGTAAATCACTCGGATTGAGAATTGTTCTAGTATTTTCAGCAGTTGTTCCAGATTCGGAGTTGCAGTTGATAAGAGATACTGGTAAGAAGCTGTTAGATTATTATTGGTGGGTTGAATTAAAGTGTTAATAAACTTAACCTGGAGAGCACTATTATTGATGTCATAGTAGATATATATTAATAAATGATGAAAGCTGTTTTTGGTGGTTCTGTAATTATTGGTGTCGTAGTGTTTAATATTTAAAATTAGTGATGGCACAAAATAACGCCCGGGTCGACTGGGTGTTATAAAGTGACCAAAACTTATGGAAAGAATAATAAAGTGTGACGAATCATGGTTTTTTACTTACGATTCTGAAATGAAGCACCAATTCATGCATTTGGAAGAGTCCATTTTCCCCAAGAGCCAAAAAAGCTTCAAAGAGCAAATCAAAATTCAAAGCAATAATAATTGGGTTTTTCCCCTATATTTACGGGATTGTGTACTTTCACTGGGTTCCTGATAGTCATACTATTAATCAACATTACTACTATCATGTTCTTGTTGAACTTTGTGAAAGAATAAGGAAATAAAAACACCCCGAATTGTGGAAGGACAAGTCATTCTGGATTGTCTGTCAAGATGGTTTTTGGCCAACTACAGCATCCCAGTGTTATACCATCTGCCTTATTCACCATACTTTGTGCCATGTGACTTCTATCTGTTTCTTAAGGTGAAATCTGCATTAAAAGGAACAAGATTTGAGTCTGCTGGTTGAATTTTTTCTGTTCCTTGAGTTTGATGTGAAAAAGAGAACAGTATGCCTCATGAAGAAGCTGACAGAAGACTTCCAGTGCTGTTTCCAACAATGAATGATTTACAGGGAGCATTGTAGGGAGAGCAGAGGGGTGTGCATTGAAGGTGATAACAAATAAATATGTATATCAAAATAAAAAATTTTACATCATCAGTCTTGTTATATAATAGCTACACATTGTATATTCATTTATTATACTGCATCCTTAAAATTTAGCACTATTTTTTTAATATATCATTTTTCACTTTAAGAAGTAAAATTAAGAATCTATTTAAAATGACATTATAGATGACATATCAAAATATTCATATAAATATGGATGAACTCTAACAAAAAAGAGTTTATATATATATATATATATATAAAGCATTTTTCTATCTGAAAAATACACAAAAAAATTTAAGCCCAGTTTTTTAATAGATGAAGACAGCTTTAATATATTTTACTTATCCCTCCCTTTTTCATGTTTTACAATATTGACATCTTTATAATTTGAATTCCAAGGAGAATATGAATTTTCAGTGAACATATGACATAGAAATACAAGTGACTGTCAAAATAATGAAAATACCACAAAAGAATATAAAAAGTTTTTCTTCATTAAATGTAACCTGAATATGTCAAAGAATAGTATTGAGCAAACTCTGTATATTTTTTTGATAAAATATTAAGACACTCTTACATTATTTGGGAACCATTTCTTATATCAGGGATATAAGGAAAGGGTTCCCAAAATAGGTTGGCAAAGGATGAGTGGCCCAATAAAATTGAGATACAAGGGTAGGGGTGGCTAACAGAGATGAATGATTTTGTCTGCATGCTTTTCTAACAAAGCTTGAAAGGTTTAGTTGTAAAAACTATTATTGTTCTGGTAAATAACTTCTCTTGGAAGAAAGAATGTACATAATATGACGCATCTGGTAGGTTGAAATATCCACATAGTTCCATGCAGTGTGTCAGCTTCTAAGGTGACAATACAACCAGCAGAAAGCAATGAAAATGTAGTCTAAATCATGACATTTGCCATAGGTTTTTTTTGTTTTGTTAGTGAAATTCCCTTCTAAGGATACTTATTAATATGGACTTATGTGTTCACTTGGGCAACAGTAGTATTCTTTATTGATGCCAACATCTGAAGTCCTCTTTCTTCCAGCTTTTACTTTCATCTACAGTTGCTCTTAGGAGAGGTCATTTCCGTTTTAATGTGGGTTCATGACAGGATTTTCAATACCATAGCTCAAGAAGGAGAAAAAAATGGAGTAAGATTATGCTTGCAGATGCACTGACTAGATACATTCCCACATTCTCCCTAAGTATATAAGGTCGAAAATTCTGCCCAAGATGACAAAAAAAAAAAAAAAAAAAGTCATGCCCACAGCTTTATAACAGATAGCTAACAACAAAAGAATATATAGACACTAAAAAAATTCTGGTAATTACATTTGTGTAGTATTTGTGAAACCATTTCACAAATACCACACATATTAATAACTATTTTCATTATTTTGATAGCCACCTGTATCAATAATACAGTGAGAGAGTGAAATTAAATTTTTTTAAATGGATGAAACACAAAATTTCATCATAAATTCTTAAAATTCTCCATTTACAGAATTAAAAATATCGAAATTCACATAAGAATTAAAAATTTTTTTTACATATTTCTGTAAAAAATTATATAATGTGAACATGATATGTTAAAAATTGAAAATACAAAGTAAATCATAATTTTCAAAATTAAGTTAAATTTTTTTAAAAAATAATTTACCAGAAAAAATAAACTTAAGTATTATAAATACTTATATATAAAAAAATCTTACTAATTTCTTGCAAGAAAGTTGACAAGTTTCAGATGCACACTGCTCAGCAAATACCTGAATATCCTTTTCAGAGACTTCTGCTTCACCTCTGTATGAAAATAATTTTTAAAATCTGTTATTTAAGTAGACATTTATTTCTTTTACTATATTAGTTTACAAAAGAAAGCATAATATATAACCCAAATCAAAAATAGCAACCATCACCTCCCAGCAATCAGGGATCCAGAACCATCAAGAAATACATGCTAATGCTTTGGAAATGTTCATAATGAAGAAAATTATTGCCCAAAATCAATCCATGCAAAGGTTATAAATCTAATCAAGAAATACAAGAAAGTAATTATTAAAAATGTAAGCACCTAACATCATTAAAACTTAGATTTGTCAAAAAGCAATAATTCTTTCAATATTGATGACATTTATTGAAATTATAAAAAAAAAATGGGTAAGCTTACTGCTAAATAAAAATTGATACAGAAATGACTGAAATTAAATCAATATATATTCAGATGAAACATAATAAATTATTAAATAGTTTTGAAAAATTATGAAAATTTCTATCTCATCAGGTTATTAAATAAAATCATACAGATTTATTTAAGCTAAACTAAATAATTGGTACTAATTCAAAATGTTAAAAATATTATGTTCGTCGATGTATTTTTAAAATAAAGTAGTTTAACAAATAAGGGTAATATCCCTTAACCATTTTGGGATGGCTATCACATGTATGTGCCAACATGAAATGCACAGTTACTGACTGGCATGCAGGTGTGACAGAACATTTACTTGTTAACTGATATGTTTTAAAAACTATTATTCTGGGTACAAGATAGTATTTTATGTCCATAGGATTTGAGAAACATGTAGATTTAATCTTCTACTCAAAATGAAACAATGAAGACTCACATGTACATGGATTTTGATTACATAAACATAGTGTAAAAGGCATGTTTTCAATTCGCTGGTTTCCTGATAGCATTTTAAATGAGTATGAGGCATTTGTTGATAGTTGGTGGGGAGTTTTAGTTTTGCTAAAGCTTTGGATGTTTTGGCTTACAATTAAGTTGATAATTGAAAGTTCAATACTAAAATTCAATACTTTTTTGACTTGAGTGCAGTGCATATTATCTTGTAGATATGTGAGAAGATATGTGTGCCTTTTGGAAAAAAAAAAAACTTAGATGTATACCAATGGTGATGTATGTCTCTGAACATAAGCTTCCTCCAATATATGAATCTCTACTAAATAAAAAGAATATATAAATATGTATTATTAATATTATATAAATTATAAATACACATAAGTAGTAACCTCTTGATAATTTGGCAGATATCGGACTAGAATACTGCAGCATCATTGAAAATGCCAGATAATAGGAAATTATTAAAAATAATGCATACAAACTAAAGCTATGTATTTTTAGCACGAAAACTTATTGTTTTGTTCAATATTGTGTCTGCTAAACATTTTATTTGCATATATTGTATTATTCAATCTAACATATAAAATAACTTAAACTACAAAAAATATACTGTTTTGTACCAATTCTGACATTATTTCATTGAAAAGTAAAAGGTATAAAAATAATTAATAATATTAATATAAAATACTTAAATAAAAAATATATTAAGCATATATGCTCTACAGAACATTATCAAAAAGTGTGTTCCTTTTTCCATAATTTCATGAATTAAAGCTTAATAATGAAAAATACCCCAGTCAAATCAAGACACTTATAAAAGAAATAGCTAGTCCCTGGGCATTGCGCCTACTATTGTAAGACAGTCAATTGGGAGAAAATGTATTACATTAACACTTCTTTATAAAAGTACAGATTCATATGAGCAGATTGAATTAACTAAAACTTTGATCACCTAAGGATAACTGATAGATTATTCAAAAAAAAAAAAAAAAAAAATCAAACAGGAAATAAAAGAGAATCTCACAATTTTATGTATCAGTATAACTAACAATGAAATAATTTTTCCTGAAATATAATTTAAAATAGAAAACTTCTAGAAATTTAATATTATATGTAAATGTCAACATTAAAATATTTTATGAATCATTCATATAATGATCGTTATATAACAACTAGTATATCCAGTAATGCTTCGCTATTGCAAAATTTGTATGTATACACATATGAATTAAATATACAATGGTGGCCAAAATTGTGGGCCCTTTTGGAAATTTTTATGTTTTCGAACTTTGTATGTGTATAGAAAACATGTTTCACAAAATGCAAAGTTGTATACATCAGTTTGAAGAAAATTTTAATACTGAATTCAATACAAAAAACAAAATTCAAATATTCGTAATACAAAAAGGGTTAAGCAGTAATGATTATCGATACACATTAGATATTGACGATTGCTGTGAGTTATCAGTACTTAGTAGGGTAGCCTTTATTTTTTATTTCAGCTTCACTTCGATGTTTCATTGAGCTGATGAAAGTTTTAAGCTCTTCCTTTATTATTACATGATGCCAGGTAACATTTATAGCCTCAATTAGTTCCCTTTTGATGAGTGCTTCATTCGGATAAAAGTTTTCAAATAGTGTGCAGTGTTGTAAAAAGGTTAATTACACCACTTTATAACTCTGGGCTTAATTTGACTGTTGATAACTGGTATACATCTTACCCACTGTCACAGGAACTTTTGCAAAAAAAATTATTATTTTTGGGACCATGAGAAAAAATAAAAATAAATTCCTCTAACAGTTTTGGTTTCAAGGAACAGAAACGTTTATTCCTTCATGTTTGGTTTCCAAAAAGAAACAATAATTGTGTCATATACACCCAAGAAAAATAGGAATGTTGTTCTACTCTCAACAATGCATAATGATGACATAATAGATCCATCTACAGGACGATTGAAAAAGTTTGAGATCATCACATTTTATAATTTAACTAAAGGCACAATTGATGTTGTTGATGAAGTGGCTAGAAAATTAAATTGTGGGCCCATAGTTATATTATCTATGAAGAAACCCCTATCTCAAAATCAAACCAGACACTCATTTTTAAAATGTTTGGGATTCATGCTTGTAGAAGAATACAAGAAAAATAAAAGCCAACAGGCAATGCTTCCAAGAAACTTAGAAGAAAAACTAGGATCCAGCACTGAAGACATCACACCACCTGCTAAAAATGCCAAAGTACCCTATAAAAGATGTGATGAATGCTCTAATAAAAAGGACAGAAAAACTAAATTTATTTATAAAAAAAGTGAAAAACACATGGCATGCATTTACAGAAAATTCTAGACTAAGCATAAATGTTATTTTATAATATATATTTACAATTGTGTTCTTCTACTTTTATGTTTGCATGGAACGCATGGCTTGTATTTGCAGAAAATATGAAAACTAAATGTGAGTGTTATTTTTAAATATATATTTACAATCGTATTCTCCCATTTTTATACTTTTCGCAAAGATTCTGAGGCATAAAACAAAAGTAAACACCTATGGGTATAAGATATCCTATGCAAGTAACCCTGTTTGATTTTGTTGCACAAATAATGCCAGGTTAATCTGAAAGAAATACCAACATCATTCAGATTCGCTTCTGATGGCCGTTGATGAAATTCTTCATCTTGGAGACAAAGTCTTTTTTATTCTTCATCTTCAACAAATGTGGTGCACCTTTTTCGGTCTTTTCCTGCTTTGTTTTTTATAGGATTAGCCTGCTGATTTCATACACAAAACTTTCAGACTCCAGATGTAGTCACTGAATCACCCACCTGTCTTGCAATTTCAGCATAAAAAAAGACTATTTTCTTGTAATACAATAATCTTGCATCTCTTTCTAGGTGTCCAATCTACTCTGTTATTTGATGTCATTGTTTCTTGACTAATAGTAGCCCTTGTATTTCTTCTAGAGTGACATAATAAAACCAAACCAAAATTAAAGTTTTTGAACTAAATACTACATTTTTGTGCAACAATTCCTACTTGTAATTTGATTACATAAGAAACTGTATTCTTTCTACAGAACAAAGCACAATAATGACTTGTTCCAACAGCAAACATGATGTCAGCTCCTACTGGCAGTTACAACATTTGATTGGTTTTCTCAATTAAAGTATGCACAGCTTTTTGTGTATTGCAATTATTTTAATTTTGTTTTTTGAATTTTATTCTATTTTAAATTTTCTTTAAAATGATACATACGAATTTGCATTTGTGCAACATTTTCCATAAACATACAGAGTTAAAAAAAACATGAAAATTTACAAAAGTGTCCACAATTTTGGTCACCACTGTATATACATAGATAATTGAAGTTCAAAATTTATTTATTCAATTAAAATGACATTAATTATGTGTAATTCTTCCTATATCATTGCTGTTTTACTTTTAATATATTTTTCTTCTTTAGCTTGTTGAATTATTCGGTTCCACATGGGAATTAAATTTTGTTGTATTGCATTCATTAACTTTTTTTTATATTGAATGTCTCAGTACAAAATACTTAGTTTATTTTAATGGAAATAAAGTTACATCTGAGGAATAATGATAACAAATTTTAATATTATTGTTCAGAACTGGATATTTTTCCAACAGATACCACAGGACTCCCACCAGAGAGTGCTTTGATTGGAGAGAGCAGCAAGAACACAAAACGAACTTTAATGAGAGAATGCTTTTCTTTTCCTATGTAACCCGTGTTGAGTCTTGTAGTGCAATGAGTAATTTAATGTTATATATAAATTGATGCTTTTACATTACAAGGGAGTGATGATTTTAGATGTTGCTGATTATTTTATTCTAATGGAGTATTGTTGCAGCTAAAAAGGAATTTATTGCACCAGCTTCCCGGAACAGAAAAGGTATGTCAAATTTTGATATTCTTAATGAATAATTACATACCAATTCTGAATTAAATCAAGAAACTAATTCTTGACAATCATTTTGGTTTCTTCCTTTTTTTGTAACATACTCCAAATTTTACAATTCAATCAACAAATACTGAATGAATATTATACAATCGAAATGAATATTGTATGAATTATAACCAATGTAAATGATGATTCAAGTGGTGCATTCAATACTATCATTTTAACTTTACCATTCAAACAGCATATTCCAGGTGCTTCATATTTGAATTTTAATGTGTACAAACTGTATTCATACTTTCAACAACAACTAGATGCAAGTTATATTCAGTTTCAGAATTATACTGAAATGCAATGCAATCAACTATAACCAATTTATACAACCAATTCATTTTCATGAATAATCTATAACTTTCAGGCTGTTCATTTTGGTCAACATATGACAAATTTTATCTTAATTCTCTATTTCTTACTTGATTTGCTTCATTTCAAGCTTCAGGTTATTGTGATTATTCAGCAGCATGTGCTAGTGATCTATGTAATATATTTCATCCATTTCAAAGTGCTGTTTCTTCTCTTTTATTCCTTTTTTGCAATATTGGCTATATTTGTATGACAACCAATATTTTGTCATTTTGGCACCATTGTTATCCAACAACAATAAACCACTCTATAACCAATCCTGGCACTAATAAGAATAAACCACGAAATTTTCAGAAAAGTCCATCCAATAACTTTTGAGTCTACAAGGCACACACATATCAAAATTATAATTTAATAAATGAATATCAAAAAACTATTGTTTCATTTTCTATCAAATTTACTAATAAAATTGAATGCAATTTTATTAAATTCACTTAATTTTGGAATTCAACAGCAGTCAAAAAATGTGAAAAAATGTAGTCTTCATTTAACACTGCAGAAATAACAGCACTACTGTTTAAAGTAAAATATAGAGTGTATGCCATATTTGGTAATTTTCAGGTTAGATTTTGATTTTAGTCTTGTGAACTTATATTTTGGTAATTCATATAAATTTTCTTTTAGATTTATATACTCTAATTCATGTGTTTGCTGTTTTTAATTACTATTTGTTAGTTTACAGTGGCAGGTATGTTTTCAAAATGGCAAAGGTTTTTTAAAAAAACCATTACTTTGTATTTTATAAATGAGGTTTTAATTAAAATCATTTTGTTGCTTACTATTATAACTTAACGATATGGAGTATTCCATCCTTTAATTATTCTATTAATTATGTCCGAAAAGTATGATTTATATATTTTTTAAAAAAAATTATGATTTGGAGCAAAAAGATAAAATACAGGAGTTTAAGTTAAGCATGGAATAAAATTTTAATAGCAAAACAGATCAAATGTTTCAGTTTGCAAGGAAGCATTTGCATTTGGTTGAGAAAAAAAGAATCACAACATAGTTTCATAAGAGAATAATGCAAGAATGGAATAAAAGAGGAGAGAGGGAGAGTGTATTGTATTAGAAAATCTGTAAGTAAAAATATCTGGTTTGAAATGAGCAAATTAAGGATGCTACAGATTTTTGTCATGATGAATATATATGTAAAAAATTGTTAGATGATTTTTTTTTAATTGATGTCTCGGTGATAAGTATAAGCTATTTTGGATCTTTTTTAACGTGAAAAAAAAAATTATACGTTTTTAACTACAGATAGTTGAAATTCTAAAATAAGGTAAGTTTTCCCACTGCTTAATCTTATTAGAATAATTTGATATTATTTATTTGTATTATATCATACATGTATTATTATTTTTATTGCATTATATATATATATATATAATTTTATTATACATTATATTAATAATATAAATAATTCTATAATAAAACCTTATTAACCTATAATTCTATAAATTACAAAAATTCATTAAATCCTTATTTAATAACAACAAATTTGGCAGTTATCAAAGTTAGAATTTGCTTGGTTTATATATTTAGCCATTTTTAATGCCACACAATAAGTAATGACAGTTTGGCAACATAATTTAAAAATTGTCAAATTTATCACTTTGATCACCAGCTTGTATCAGCATACTTTAAATGAAATGATATATTTAAAATGTGAATCTATCATATTTCATTCAAGCTACTCTAAGATTTAAAAGCATTCCTTTCTCTAATGAGAACAAGCTGTGTAATTTTCAGCAAAATTGGACAATACAATAAAGTCACAATTTTATTAAAAATAAATATCCCAATTTTATTAGAAATAAATATCACAATTTTATTAGAAATAAATATCACAATTTTATTAGAAATAAATA
>BMAW01120975.1:2101312-2225875 GCA_019974015.1 Nephila pilipes | reverse complement strand
AAACAATATAAAAGACATGTTTCTTTTAATTCTAGTAACATTCAATAAATATCAGAATTTTTTTTCTCTTTGAGCTTATCATATATTTTATGATAATTTCAAATTTACCCGAAAACTTACCAATTCTAATGTTAAGTCTCAAAAAAATTTAATTTGAAAATGCAATGGATATAAAATACAGGAAAAATAAGGAAAACAGTTAAGAAATCAATTTAAAAAAAAGCATTAGCAGCTCATTACTGATATATGGTCTCAAACAATATTGCAACTCAAGCTTTAAAAATAATAGAAAATAGATACAAAAAAAATTATCTTTGAATGATGTATTAAATCTCAAAAATAAATTGTAATTTTATTAATAATTGTATACCAACAACCTTGATAACTATGTATTTTATAATTTACTACTCACCTGTAAGTAAAAGAATCATGAAACTTTCTAATTATCCCAACAATACTTAATGAATTATAAACAATCTGTTCATAAAGTAATTTATTTTCAGGAAAGTGGGCAGCAGAAAGATTTGGTGACATATTCACCTATTTTAATGAAAGAGTTAAAATAATATTTTAGCAAGATATTAAAATCTCATTAAATATAATACTTCAATAAAAGAACAATAATTAATATTTATGAAACTAAAAAAACAGCTTATATTCTTAGTTCATTTCAGGTGCAATTGATAATTTTACTTAATTTAGCACAATTCTTAGCAGGTGTTTATAGCTCAAAAATACACATGTAACAAATAACCATAAAAATAATTATAAATTTTAACATCAATTTAATAAATTTGAATAAAATCACTATACTTAGTGTCACAAAGGGATTTAAAATTATGAAATAAGTTAATAAAATAGATTTTTTAAGAAAATTCTGAATAAGTATTACATATCTTATTGAAGTACAAATTTATACTCTATTTCAGTTCATGAATAAAATTAGGTTATAAAATTTAAAACTACATAATTAAAAAATAATGAATAAAAAGAAACTCTCTAACATGAACTAGTTTGAGAGCAAATGTAAAGTAAAACAAATACCTAATTTCTAAAAACTAAAAAAAAAATTTACCTCTAGTAAAAAAACATTCAGATCTTCATCTATTATAAAGTCAAATCTTACCAACTCAAAAAAATTCCTGAAAGGAGAAAATGACTTGCAAAAGGATGAAATATTTAAGTTAATATATTAAAATAATTAGTTATTAATATTATATTATGTATGTTAATATTAATAAAATAGACTTTTCCATAAACAAAATACAATTTTTTAAAGTTCTACCTCAGACTTCCTAAACTCATAGTACTTTTTTTCAAATCACTCTCTGTTTGAAGATAAACATCTTTAATTGTTTCATTAATCTGATACCAAATTCTCTTTGTACTTTTTCCTAAGACAAAAATTAAATAATTAATATATTGAGATAAAAATACCCATGAAAAAAAATTCAACAAAAAATATTTAAAATCAATACATAGAAACTATATAATATAATATACAGTTAATATTTATGATAAAAAAAAAAAAAAAAGAAATAAGGAAGGAAATTTTATAATGAAAAATCTGTTCACTAAATACAACTGAAACTACCAAAACATAATTTAATAAATATATTTTGCATTATAAAAATTTCTTAAAATTTATTATATATAGAACTTAAATGTATATTTCTAAAAACTAAATTATATATTAACCTAAAATTGTTTTCATGTTTTAATTTTATTCTTAACGACAGAAAATAAATTATATACAGTCTTATTCCTGATTTTTTTTTTTTTTTCAAATGCAATTTAATCACATTTTTAATTAATGTTGATATAAGAATACTTGCAATAAAACAGTATTAATTATTGCTCCTTAAAAATTAATATCAATAAAATTGAATCATTTAATAATCATTTGTAGACCAAAAAATAAATTGATGATCTACCACAAATACTTAAATTTGACACTGATTCTGATAAAGCTTACATTAACAACAGTTTTCCATTATTGAGGGAAAAAAGGACTTACCTTTGGATTCAAGATACTGGTTTAATGATTCTTTAGCAGTGTAGTTCAGTTCTGAATAATAAAATTTTAAATCTGGTACCTATAAAATTAACAATGTAACTAAACTAATGAATACAAGTATTTACATTTATTTGAAAAATAATTTGAAAATACTGAATAATTACAAAAGAATTATAGTTAAATTTTAAATGTAAATTTTGATTGGCATGAAATTGAAAAAAAAAGATATGAAAAAAAAATTAAGCAAAAAATTTTTCCTCATAAATTAATATGTATAACTGATTTCTGCAAAACACAAAATACAAATTTTCAGAAAAGGACAAAATTTTTGTTCTTGTTTTGCTACTCCAGAAATTATTTTACAAATAAAATTTTCGAGAAAATAGAAAAATACCTCAATCATTAGGAAAAGAAAAATTAATTGAAGCATGAATCATGCTTGCATATTCGGACAAATAATATAAAATACGTCAGACAAATAATATAAAATACGTCAAACAAATAATATAAAAGTGATGATAAAAAAAAAAAAAGATAAAATACAAAAATGCAAATTGCATTAAAATATACTACAAAATAAATAAGAAAAAAAAAATCAAGAATTAAGATATAATGCATAAATTTTCAATTCTACTGAGCCATCAAAATTAACAATGTGCAAGAAATATCTTAAGAAGTACAACTTTTTAAAAACTGAATAATTGTTTAAAACAGATGGTAAATGGTTCTATTTTTATAAAAAAGGCATCATCAAATTGGAATCATGTGACATCAATACACATAATATAATATTATGCAAAATTGAAATGTGTAGATAGTTAATATTTTAACTGTTTATATACACTTTTAATTTTAACATGTTTTTGACATTTCTCCACAACTGATGCTAACATTGAGAATTTTTAAAAGAAGCAAACAATAGCAAAGATACTGTAGCCAACTCACGACCATGACATAACGTGAATCAAGCCAGCATGAATAAATAACAATCATTCTCAAAAAGTACGTTAATTTTATAATCCAAGAAAAACATCATAATATGCTACACGAACAACACTGATATAATTGCTAGAATAAATTTACAAAACATTTTATTTTGTGTACATGAAAATGTACTTATAGTATGCATTTAATTATATATATCCTCTGATTATGTAATTACAAATAGCTAAAATTTTGTAAACCAATATTTTTACAAAAATCCTATTTAAACTGCATTAAAACAATATTAATTATTTTAATGAGATAATTTTTGCAAATCCTTATTAATTTATTATACTTTCATAAAAATAAGAAATTTCACAATAGTTAAAAGTATAAAAAAAAAAAAAAAAAACACGAGCAAAAGAATGACATCAGAGCAATTATTACAGATGCAATCAAGAACTTTTAACATTGTTATCCTATTAACCATTAACACATTCACAGACAGTTGTAAAATGTTCCTTCTTTGAATCACTTTTTAGCACTGACAAGTATTCAGATAGAATAAGTTATTTGTATTTTCATATATTTAAAACATAATATTATAAATACTCATGTCACCGTTTATTTACTAAAAGAAATAATCCTGATGGTAGGACCTACATAATTCGAGAGACCAACCCCCCGCTCCGCACATAGTGCACTACGGGTTGGTAGGACCTACAGTTGGGATACAAATATTTGATGTTTGTAACTGCACTGTCCATAAATGTGTAAAAATACACTCTATAACAACAACAAAAAAACAAAAAAAAACTAATGCACCACGAAGGAGTAGTCGGATGGAGACAAAAACTGGCGAACAAGAAAATTATGTACAGAATAGAAAATGATTCAAATTTCAGAAAATTATGTACAGAATAGAAAATGATTCAAATTTCAGAAAAATTAAAGGATCTATTTAAGAGTTACATAGATACAAAGTAACGAGCTCAATAAGGTGTTGAAGCTGCCACATGGCGTGGCATAGTGAAAAAACTCCCTGATGGTCTACTATGGTATTTCTTGCCCAATTTGCTCCAATTATTGGGCTAGGTCATCAACATTCCCTGGTAGACGCAGTCACCTTCCCATCATATCCCAGACATGCTCAATTTGAGAGAGCTCTGGCTGGCCAAGGAAGTGTTTGATGAGCTGTAAGATAGTTCATAGCAGCATGTGGTCTGCCATTATCTTGCTGAAAAATAAGGCAAGGGTACTGCAAAAGGAACAGTAGCAAAACAGGTCTCAGAATGTTGTCAACGTACCGCTGTGCTGTAAGTGTGCCTCTAATGACAACCAAAGGGGCCCGGCTATCAAGAGAAATGGCACCCCAGACCATAATTCCTGGTTTAGGACTTGTGTGGCATGCAATAGTGAAAGCAAGATTGGCACACTACCCTGGATGTCTCCAGACACATCTTCGATGATAGTCAGGACACAGTTGAAAGCGGGATTCGTTGCTAAATACTATATGTCTCCAATCAGCCTCATTCCAACCTGATCGAGCCAAGCACCACTGTAATCTGGCTAGACAGTGTGCAAGCATGAATGGCAGGTGGTGTAGTAATAAGTATGAGCATAGATTTTGCTCTATCAGCCATCTGTGAATGGTCATGGACACTCGTATGCGGATCGCATGTCTGATGGTTGATAACGATGAACAAGGCGCTGTGACAACTGAACTGACAATCCCTCTGTCCTCCATATCTAATGTGGTCCTAGGTCGACTACTACAATCATGACACTGAAATCTGCCATTGTCCACCCATTCTTGCCAGCATCTTCTAATCGCTGCATCACTTCGATCCATATGACAAGTGATTCTCCAATTTGCCCAACCTGCCCCTTTCAATCCAATGATATGACCTCTTTCAAACTCTGACAGTCACTTGCAATGAGCTCCAATTTCGGCAGTGAGACATTTTTTCAGTCATTGAAAGGTATCCTAAATCTCAATGCAACAAAAAAGTTGACCATCAGATTGAGAATCGCTTCTTATATACACCTGCTGAGTGCGCAATTCCGATGTGCTGTAGCTCCTGCTATTCATTCATTGGACACAAAATTTTAATCATTTGCATGTCTGGTCAAAATGCTTTTGCATACGAAATTTCATTACAATCGGTAAACTTCTTCTTGGTGCGTTTTTTTTTTTTTTTTTTTTTTATAGAGTGTATATGTAATATAACTGAAAAAACTTTTAAACATATACACTAATATCTAATCACACAACTATTAAAAATATATACTACTACCAAAATTATTAAACATACATATTATTAAACAATCAATTATTGAATATAAATATTTTCACCCAATCAACAAATAAAAATAAAAACTGTTTAATTAAATTTATATACTACAACATAACTCATAAATATATATTCAGTTACTTAATCAACTGTTAAGCAATTTACAGAACATTTTTTTTTTTTTTTTTTGTATTGATCAATTTACCTCCCAAACTGGCAGATAATCATCTCCAACAATATAGGATTCAGGAAGATTGATATTTAAAGGAAAATATTTCTCCTTGCAGAACCTAAAAGTTAAATTAATGTAAATAAAACAAAAATAGATTAAATTATTTTTTTAAAAAATTTGTAGAAATTCATCTAGTACAAGTGTATGCCAAAGAAACAATTTATACATATTTAGAATCACATCAATCAGCAGTTATTAATCTTTTTTCTCTGAATACCCTTTAGTCAATAACTAATTTAGCCCCTAAATAAAATTTTATCAAACAGTCACTTATAATATATGTACTTTTATGATGAGAAATTTGAATGTAACAAGTAATATAATGCTCACAAATTGAACATTATCAGAAGTGCCAAACTGCCAGATATTATTTCATAAAAACTGCTGTTTTTGCTTTTGAGTTAAAAAGCTGAACAATTTAAATTTGCAAAAAGAAGAAAAAAAACTTATTTTATGACATTTGATTCAAATGCTCCTTTCTTTTCCAAATTTGATTCAAATGTAAAAAAGGAATATTCCTTTTTAATTAAACCAGTAGCCTATTTTGGCTGAAACAGAAAAATGTTGCCAAGCAGTGTGATAGTTTGCCAATAATGGTGTGTGTTGACAAACAAAGCATTATTTTGCCAAAAGCTGAAAGTGTTGCCAAAAATATTCTGCTAATAAAGGAATGTGTTGCTAAAAGAAGCGATATTTTACTAATAATGGAAAGTTTTCCCATTTACCAAACACCATTTATCCCATTTTACTATTTGCCATAATTACATGCTATTTCATTATTTACCACATGGTTTTATGTTAACTTGTTTAGCTCTGATTTACACCAGGGTTCTATCAGCTATTATCATTAGTTGCTATTTTTTATTTAAACCTTTCAAAGTTAACCAATGATATAGCTTTGCTAATTTTAAAACTAGCATGAATACACAAGAAGTAGAAAGACTGTAAGCATCGACCAAATGGCATAATAAAAATCACTGGTAACTATGCATCAGCACTTAAATTCATATTCATATAGATGAATCTATGTTACAAAATATTCACAATGAAAAGAATGCATTTTTTGCTATCTAAATGGAATTGGAGAATTTTTGCCACGGAAATTATTGGTATAAGTTCAGCTGAAGTTGTGCCAACTTTCAAGACCAATGGGATTTTACACATAAACCAAAATTTTGCAATAATGTAAAGATTATAAATTTAATAGTAATAAAATTATAATGCAAATTTAATCTGTGACACAAGATTTGAACAATATATTCCAGCAATACACAAGTCTAACTCCTCTTACAATATATACTATGCAATACAATAGAGCTGAATTCTAGAACCAACGACAATTATTCAGAATATGTCAGCCATTTTTTTTTAAAAAAAAATAAATGCTGTTCGATTTAAAAAAAAAAAAAAAAAACCGAACATGGTCCAAAAAATCGGTAAAATGATAGTTAACCACTTAACAAACCAATTTTTAATGAGCAGGGTGACTCAAAATTGCTTTTTTTTTTGTTTAAATTTTGAAAGATAATATAACAAAATACATTATACAATTAGCAAATTTACTTAAAATTGTAGTGGTGAATTGAAATCTAGGAAGAATGACATTTAGAAAAGTAGATTGAAAAAAAAAAAATCACCACTTTAGAACATCTTAAATATATACATATGAATAGAAAAAAAAAAGTTTTTACCAACTTATTTAAACTTTTAAATATAAAATTATCTTCTTTTCATGTACAAAATCATTAGTTGCTAGAGAATTGTTCTGCTTTAAAATTATTTAGCTTTTACAATTCGGCATATTTAAATACTAATTGGTCTCCTAAATACCAATTTTCTACAAATGCTCGAAAAATTCAAATTAATTTGATTCTGATTTTTTTTTGGAAAGGTTAAACAAACATGGACATTAAAACACTAAAAATAATTTTGTCTTATTTTTGTACTTAATCAGTAACTTACTTTAATAATAAGGGGTACTAATTATTACCATTATTTTATTAATCGGTGAGAAGGCCTATCTATGTCATTTTATATATATATATATACACACACACACACATGCACCATTTTTCTTTATAACACAACTTTTAATGCATTTTGACTTTAGATTTCATTAGCAAAAACGGTTTTTTTCAATTACAACTACTAGGAATGAAGTGATATGAAATATAAAATTTGCAATATAAACTAATGAAAATCCCATTACATTTTTTTGAAAATGTAATACAATTAATTTAATTTCCAATTTACATAAAAAGATTCATGGGAAACCATCCAAAATACAATAAACTGCATCGAGAAAACATAAAAAATAATTTAAATGCAGTTATAATTGATACTTTAAAAAAAAGCAAGAAAATTTGTCTATATTACTTTGTTTTCCAAACAAAGTAAAGTGTTTTCCAAACATCAGTAGACAGATATCTAAAACCTATCTTGGTGATCAAGATGATTCCCATTTTACAAATCTTACATTTTCTCAGCAATGTGCTTAGAAACAAGAAAAAGTCACCCTGTGAGCTCATATCGTCTTGAGTTTCTTATTTAGCTTTCATGTACCTGGCCTGGGATACATATACCACAGTTTGAAAGTCATTGCTACATATATTTTCAATCAAAACAGAGAATAATTAAATTATAATTTTACCTTAATAATATATCTCCAGAATACATATATACACGAAGTGGATCAATACTGGTGAGTATGACATAAACTCCTACATCAAATTTCCTATAAAAAAAATTTAAAAAAATTATGAACATTAATATATCTCTTTAATACAAATATTACTCAATATATTTTAAAGAGATATATTTAATTATTTCAAGATACACATTTTATATTTCTTAAAAATAAACGAGAAAAAAACCTGAATAAAATATTATAACTATTTGAACTGAGTTTAATTTTATGATTTTAATGTTTTTTGATAGTTCAACACCACAGTAAATTAAATCTTTTCCATCTTCCTTCCCAACAAAAAACAAAATAAATGTAAATTTATTTAAATAGATATAAAAATAATAAATATGGTAAATATAATAAAATAGATATTTTATTCACAAACATTTTTCAAAATAGTTCATTCTTGAATGGAAGACTGCATCATCTATTTTTCAAGTTTAATTTCTCAAATAAATTTACATCTTTCATCATCTAGAAGCCATCAAATTTATTTTTATATCATCTGGCAGAGTATATTATACAAACAAATTTTAAAGACTCTTATTTTTACTCTTTTTTTTTTTCCTATAGCCACATTATGTAAAATTTAATTGAAAATAAAATAATGAATTGTAACAAAAAGAATTCTCAGCAATTTACAACTTTTTAAAAATATTTGGTAAACTGCTAATTATTTACATAGTAAAAAAATTAACTAACTTTCCATTAATAAGTAGAGGTTTTTTGATGAATTCTTGTACATATGAACCTGGACTATCAAGATCTTCAGTTCCATTCATAAGCTTCATTCCTCTGTGAGTAGAACTCTTTAAAATCCAAAATTTGATTGGATTCTTTTCAACCTATAAATAAAATTTTTAATTAAATTATAAGAACTGATATAACTTCATAACAAAACTTAACAAAATAGTATGCTCTATTTAAAAAATACTAATCAGCATTATAATTGAAATAGAATAAACAAACATTTTAAAATTGATTAATTTCTTAACCATGCTATATATCTATGCAAAAAGTTCAAAATTCGATGATTTTGAAAATTAATTACATCACCTTTATTCAACAAAATTTATTCATTCAAATGCTATAAAATTTTTATTAATATAGATATATTTTCAATTTACAAAATAATTGCAGTTATCAGAGTAACAAATTTTAAAACATATGTAGAAAATATGAATTCATTATATTTATGATATAGTATGGGTACAAAAAAAATTTCACACTTCAACTTTTATGTAACAAAAAATAATAAAATATAAGTGCAATATGATAGCTTCCTCTTCATTGATTATCCAAAATACAGGCTCAAATTAATATCAAGAAAATTTTAGTACCCAAATCTTAATTTCATTTAATAAAAATAAATACTTACATATTCTAAAAATGTTTTTTTATCTTGAGGCAAGGCAAAAGACTTTGGAATATGATTGATAGATAAAGTAGCTAAATTAGATTTCTGGGTGATGAAGCCACTACCTGGAAAATGATTAACCTAAAAAGAATTTCTACTTTAAAAATTTAAACAAAATATTCAAATTGATATAAATTAATCAGTAAAACATGTACCTTTTGATTTGGTTTGAGGAGTACCATCTCTTTAGCTAAAGTATAAAAAGGATATGTGTGAGACCACAAAATATCCCAATCCATATGCTCATGAGAATGAATACGATAGCCCATTTTTTGAAAAAGATTCTTAACAATATCTAAAATTCTTTCATTTTCCTGTAAGATATCAAATGTAAATAATTTCAGAATTATTTTCAAAACATATAGAATGTGCAGAAACCTTATATTTCTCATGACTAGATTTGTAAAGTAAGTCAGTTGTTCGAATTAAATTTTACAAATAGAATATACTTACATTTATACCATAAAATTTCACAACTGGCATGAAATATCTACAACTGGAGAATGCAGTTGGTAAGGCAGGGTTTATATTTTTATCTATGTTTGAAAATACAACGTAACATCCTAAAACCAAAGATATCAAACAACATAAGCCAATAAACAGACGAATGAAGTTAAAATTTCTAGAGATATGAAGGCAAATTTTAAGCATAATTTTTATATGTTTGCAACAGAAATATTTATTAGTTTTGGTGCTGATGTGTTCGTAGTCTGCAAAATTTTCAATCTCTATAGAAAGCACGATAATTAAAAAAATAGTCGCCGAAATACGAACAAAAACTTTTTGAAACTAGTTCGTTCCATTTTTCACTTCATAATAGTTAGCAAAACTAATTTTTGGGGTCAACTAAACCTGTAAGTAACGTTGTACATAAAATTCAAAAAAGGGAAGAAAAACGAACAGATGGAAGGCGGCGAGTTGATTGACATGCACCTGTTTATTTACTTTTTCATCCAATACTTGTGTTGCCAATCGACTGTTAGAAATATTTACGAAAATATTCTCGAAGCTTATAGTACAAGTCTCAAAAGAACTCTTAAAACGAACAGATATTTATGAAAAACCTCTCAAATATATCTTTTATTTATATTTACAACTTTTTGCTTTAGTGTTCGCTTCTCGAAGTATTTTGATTGCCAAGATTTTCGGCATTTATTTTCAACAGATATGAAACAAATGAGGTACAGAATCTTTTAAATGTAGTCAGATAATTTTTTGTTACATTCTTAGCAGTTTTTAACCTATATGTTTTTCAGTTTTGCGTGTGTAGGATATATTCGAAATAGAATTCCAAACTATATATTAGAACTCATATTTTTAGTGTGAAGTACAAATCTATTTTTTAAATCAATAACTGAGAAATTATTGTTTGATCATTTCACGTTTCAATACAATTTCTGATTTTATTAAGTTTATACTTTACAATAAATATTGATAGTTTGGTGAAATTTTATTATGATGAAAAATTTATTTATAATTTTGTGAGAAAGAATGAAAAACAACTCTATTAAGCAAGCTGTCACAGAATGCTTTATATTCTATTCGAGGCTCACAATATATTCTGGATCCCCAAAGTAAAAAAAAAAAAATAATGAACACATGTTCTTAGTTTTTTATTTTGTAGAAAGTCTGATAAAGGACTTTTTATTTCACATCTTTTTTTAATTCTTCATTTCTTCTTCGCCAAAACTATTACTGAGATTAAATCTGTTAAGCTGTATTATATATTAAGAACTTTAATGAATCGTTGTTAGAATTTTGGTTAGAATTAACTTATAAACTAAATTATATGGCACTGGATTACTTTGCTTTAAGTAGAATTTTTTTTATTTCGTTTATCTTAGAATTAGGAAAATTGGGATCCTCACTATGAAATTGGGAAGGAGATATGCTGTAAAACCTTCTAACAACATTTAAAACTTTTTATTAGCAATAACTCCTCCCAGCAACACTTTAAAAATTACATAATTTGTAATAATAGCTGTAAGAAAAAGATAGTGTCTTTTATTTCCTAAAGCCAATTTGGGAGCAGCTTCAGTATTGCCTACCTGCCAAATTTGATGCCATTTTTTTACGCCAAGTATCATATTTTGAAAAAGGGTTACCATCAAAATTTCCAACGAAATTCAATGTCCAAAAAATAAAAATATGTATACAAAATTTATAGACATTTTTAGGGTACTAGGACACTAGGGTGAAAATAAAATGCCAAGCTTAAGATTCTTTCTTTTTGTGACATTTATGTTTTAAAAATTATTCATACAAATTAGGAAATTTTTTTTTGTGTATCTAATAATGATATTTTGGCTAGCTTTTAGTATTGCCCATCCAAATGTTTCGCCTAAAAATACTGTTAACTTTGACAATAAATGATAGTTTGTGGCAACCCATACCACATCCTATTGGGTGGCACTCTAAGCAATACCTAAGTTGTTGTTTTTTTTAAAAAAAAAAAGAAAATAAATTTCCAAAGTTGCAAAACTCTATAATTGTTTCAAAGAAAATATACAATTCTATTTTTAAAAGATTAGGTTCACTATATCTTGTGAATTGTTTTTTATATGATGAGTAAAATATTTTGCATATATATATATATATATATATATATATATATATATATATATAGCATCTAAATGCAAATATATTGACTAAATCATATCTATGTTCAACTCAAAGGGAAAGAAAAAAAATTTGAAGAAAAAAATTATTTTATAGTTCACTAAAATGGTTGAAATATCATTATTTGGTATACACAAAAAATTCCTAATTTGTACGAATAATTTTTAAAGCATAAATGTCACAAAAAGAAAGAATCTTAAACTTGGCATTTTATTTTCACCCTAATATCCTAGTACCCTAAAAATGTTTATAAATTTGGTATATGTATTTTTATTTTTTGGACATCAAATTTCGTTGGAAATTTTGATGGTAACTCTTTTACAAAACATGATACTTGGCGTAAAAAAATGGCATCAAATTTGTCAGGTGGGTGATACTAAAGCTGCTCCTCAGTTTGTATCGCTTTACAATAAAGGGTACTTCTCTATTAAAAACATATAATGTTCTTTAATCAGTACCCTAGTGGTTAAGGTTACGAACTTGTGGTCAGCTTTGCTTTCGTTTAATTGTGGGTTATAGTTCTGACCTACTATTAACCCACTGTATAGGGAGAGTGATGCACATTAAACCTGTAGAAGTTCCTAGTCCTATTAGTATTAGTTTGAAAATGTAGAGAGGGAGGTGGTAGTTCATGTATCATCCTCATCACTCTACCCAGATTCAAAATTATGAAGTCTGTTTCCAATAGTCCTGGTGTTACTTCTAAGTGTGACATTTATAAATAATCAATCAAAAATGTACTTTCGGCACTAAATAAGTGCATTTGGCTTATTTTTATTCTTTTGACTTCGATTCAGTGTTAGAAAATTTGTTTTTATTTTTTATAAAATTAATGTTGTAAAGTTACTAATTCACATCCAACTCTAAAAAAACAATTTTGTTTTCAAAGCCTATTTAATCTGATCTGATTTGTGGTTTTTGAATTTTCACCCAAAAACTGATTGTTGATTTTAAAATTGCTTAATTTTTATAAACATTTTTTTTTACTTGGAACTAATATTTTTACCTTCATTCATTTTCAAATGAGTAAGAATACATGCTTTCCATGTTACATGCTGGTGCTAAATCAATGATTATTTTATTTCTTGGTGTTGAAATTGTTTATTGAAATTCATGGCGTTGAAATTGTAAAATTATTGTGAAATAAATCGAGCTCAATCAAGTTAAGTTCTTTTTTTAAAAATAAAAATTAGTTTAAAAGTATTGTATTTTTTTAAAAATTAATGCACAAAATATTTTTGGTATTGTCTGTATATTTTTCCAATCTATAATATCATTCTTAGAATATGATTCTTTTAAAATTTTATAGTGATAAAAGAGAGATATTCACCTTGAGATAGGTAACATTTTGATATCTGACATCAAAAATTTTTGTTTATCATATTTTCATGAATTATTCTGTTATTGTCTTGGAACAACATATTTTACTTTTTAACACCATAATTGAATTATGCACTTTGAGTCTTACTTTTTTTACAGTATTTTCATTATAAGTGAGTAGTAATAAGCATAATTTTTTTGAAAAAATTTAAAAATGGTAAATTAAATAATTTCTAAAAATAAAGCGAAATATTGAATTTTTTATTTCTTTTTTCTATGCCAGTTGTTTACAACATTCTTGTGAAATACAGTTTGCATTAATTCTTTTATAATCTTTCTTGTGTTATTTAAATCTAGTATTAAATTACATATTGTACTTCACTGTTAACTAGTTGCCATTTAGTGTCAATCAACATTTTAGATCATTATTCAATCATCTTGCTTAATCACATTCATGTGATTAAGAAATTATGCTTGGCATGGAATAAAATTGTAAAAACATTACTACACTGCTTTGAGCATAGAATTGTAATTGATGTCTCATGAACATAAAAGAAAAGTGTTCTACATCCTTTATGATACATATCATATACTTTTTGTTTTAGAAATTTAAAATTCTCTTTCTTCTAATTTATAAAAAATAATTTTTAAATGGATGCTGTGCTACTTATTGGTTTTGGACGTTGTAAATTTCTATCAAAACTTGATTTATTTTTGATTATCTAAGCAATGATATTTAGAATCATATGTTTATTTTTTATAAACAAATTTTATTTTATTTCATTGCAAATGTATGTCTGTATTTTTACCTTTTATTTTATAAATGATAAAGTTAAATTGTAATTTTTTTTTTGTTTTAGATATTCTGTCTAATATCAGACGTAGAATTAAGCCTCATACCTTATGGCAAATCAATATTATACATCAATTTCATTTGGGGTTTTTATATCTGCCCTACTCTTGCTGTATCAGCTGTCTACAGATGTTACAGTAGATCAGGAAAAGGAGTTGGAAAATGCAATATTCAAATATGACCTGGAGAAATATAAACCTTTTATTGAGCTATCAGGTATTTTGTTTTTAAATCTCCTCATAAATTTAAAATATGCTTACATTAAATGACACTTATATATTTCAAATCTTGCTATAGGGAACCGGGGATATAATACATTTTTTTAGTGATCCCAATTGAAATCCTTTTTATTGGAACTATTTAACTAATCTAAATTTAAAGGCTTATAGAGAACTGTGGTTCCTCAGATTTTTTTCCAGCTTTTCAAAGGTAATTTTACATATAGATTAGAGCAGTGCTCCGCAACCTTTTCTCACCTACGACGCACCAAAATTCTTTCTAGAATTCCGCGGCACACCAAAAGCTAAAGTATATAGATATTAATTGATACACAAATTTTACAATAAATGTTTGTTTTTTATTTGAAAAGTATACATACATAAAACCATAACATATTTATTTCTACGCAATCATAATAATTATTAATGTGATACCTACGCTTGTTTCAATGAACACAAAAGTTTTACATTCGGCTCAATATTTGACAACGCGACCCGAAGTTCTTGGTCAAGATCTTTTAAGCATGACCGCTTATCATTTTTAATTAATACAAGAGTTGAAAAACTTTGCTCACATAAATATGTCGTCGAAAATGGAAGTAATGTTAAGATTGCTTTGTAGGAAATGTGAGGATATTCTTTTTTAACAAAAAAATCCAGAAAACATTTAATGGAACTTCGGAGAAGTATAATTTTAAAGTCATGTCATTATTTAAATCTGTAAATTTCTCTCGAATTTGTAGAGGCAGTGCTTCTGTAGAATTTATTGCATTGGTTGCAAAAGAATTTCGAATCCAATCGTATTGATCCGTATTAATGGAATAAAAATATTGATCAAATTTCTGCTGAAGCATACTTAAATGTTGTTGGACCAGATCCAAAATTAATTGGTTGTTTTCAATTGTAATATGATTGGTCCTTTGGTACATTTTCAAACATCCTTTTTGCAACTCTTTCTGCCAAAGTTAGAGTTTTTTAATAAATCCTTGTAATTTGTCGGAGCACGTCAAAATATTCTCATTTCGACCTTGCATTTTTTTATTAAGTTCATTCAAATGCTCGAATATATCAGCCATGTATGCAAGTTTGGCTATCCAGTAATCATCATCGAGGTGCTGGCATATTTCGAGCATATTCTGTGTTAAAAGAAATTCACGCACCTCGTGACGAAGCTCAAATAATCTAGCCAAAACTTTGCCTCGGGATAGCAAACGAATTTCTGTATAAAATAATAAGGATTCATATTCAGCTCCCATTTCTGCGCAAAGTAATCCAAAAATTCGCGAATTTATGGCTCTTGATTTAATTAAGTTTATAATTTTAATGCATTTATTCATTGTGTTCAAAAGTTCTTCCGGCAAATTCTTGATCATCAATGTTTCTCAATGTATGCAGCAGTGTGTAAATTGTATCGTCGGATTTTTTGTTTTACACAAGAGACAAAACCTTTTTTACGACCCGTCATTGCCGCAGTGCAATCTATGCAAACAGCAATGCAGTTGCTCCATTGAATATTACATATTTTGAAGAAATCATCGGTTACTCGAAAAATTTCTTCACCTGTAGTTCGCTCTGGAACCTCCTAACAAAATAAATAATGTTCTTTAATAAAGTCCTCGTCAACGAAATGTACAATAGCTATCAGTTGTGCTTTATTTTTAATATCAGTTGTTTCATCGATCTTTTTTTTTATATATATATATATAAATTTATTTGCAAAACTCTTCATGCTCCACATTGCATAACATGAGGCTTACAGACGTAAGTGGTAACAACATTTTACAATAATAATAATAAAAATAAAAAAAACATAATTAAGAGGGGGAAAAAACACAAAACAGACAAATATAAATAAAGGAAGGGAGGAAATATATAAATAAAAAGAAAGGAAGGTAACTATAAATTTTAAAAATCTATACAGTAAACAAATTTTCTCAAGACATTAAGGCTTTCAGAACAATTGACCAACAAAGACAAAATAGTTGGCCAGGAAATACCTAAGCGTTTTAACTCCTTTTTAAAATTTTCTCTTTTTCAAAAATATAAATTACAATACAACAAGATATGTTCCGCGGTTTCAGCGTCCAGACCACAAGAACAAATATCATTACCAATTAAGTTAAACCTAGATAAATAGCTCCTAAAATTTCCATGTCCTGTTAGAATCTGGGATAACTTAAAATCAGTAACACATTTTTTACATTTTAGCCGTTGATAAATGGTTGGAAAAAACTTTTTAGTCCACAAAGCTTTAGGTGAGGCCAAGAATATGGAGTTCCAGTCAGAAACAGTTCTTTCCCAAGCTAAATGCTTCCAGTGGGACGATGGCACAGACATCAAAAGGCTCATATCTTGGCAAGTTGCCTCTTTAGCCAACTGGTCCGCTCTATCATTGCCGAGATTTCCTCTATGGCCCCGATCATAAGAAAAGTGGATATCACAGTCTTCTAGGTTGTACAGAATAGACTGAACCTCCACAACAAGTTTTTCTGTAGAATTTATATTGCACAGAGAAAGAAGCGAAGAGAGCGAGTCGGTGCAAATAAGAAAATTAAGAGTACCGCCCTGACGGAGAGAGTCCTGAATCACTTTTACGGCAAGATTAATGCAGAGTAGTTCGGCTTGAAAAAGCAATCTCTCGCAAAGCGATCTGAAGCGCAAATTTTTCAACCGATAACAGTTTTTTAATCAGTGTTCCTAAAATATCGCTTGGCATATCGTGAATACGTCTTTTAACAGTATCAGCAGACAACGAAACTTTATTCACTTCCTTAACTTCATTAGGCCCAAGCATAAGTCTAACAATTTCCCTGCATGCTGGTTTAATAAGTGTTTCGCCGACAGTATGTGGCTTCTTCTGACGTAAAATTAATTTTGCAACATGATAGTTAGCTTCTAATGCCTTTTCAGAAACTGTTACGGCCGATTTTATAAATTTCTTCTGTTTTTTATTTTGTTCTAAGCACCTCTTAAAATATTGTTTGTCTTTGTTGGCGCAACTAGGATGGCCTGAATATAGATGCCGCTTTAATTTACTGGGTTCCATTGACTCGTTTGATAGCTAATCGCCGCAAATGATGCACTGTGGTCTTGGTGCCGTTTCGTCACCACACCACGAGAATCCATATTTAATGTAGTCTTCGTCGTACTTTCTTTTCACTAACTTCTTTAGGTTTTTTGTAACACTTGTGCTGGGTTCTTCATCATCTGTACGTGAAGACGAATCTTTCCGATGTAAAAATTTATCCATATTTAACCTTTACGAATCGGCTGAAATTGAGAGAAAATTTCCTTTCCGTACGGCTGCTTATTCAACTTAGGAGACAATTTCTTACCACCACTTGAATGTTCAGCATGCTCCATGAGTCATTGTTAAGGTATTAATTTTACAATGGGGTGAGGGGAAGGGTTGCCGATTTTTAGACAGGAATCAAAACAGTGTTAGACGGGATCCTACATTTGGCTACATATGTCACGATAATTTTTTCTAAATTCTCCTTTCTATCTTTTAATTGAATGGGTTTTACAAGCTTTACGCTTTGAAATACTTATTTAGTTTTTATGAGTATCGTTCATTTTGCAAAATTTATTTTTTTAAAAAGAAAATTCTAAAATTCAAAGAGATATTTTACTAGAGTTTGAACAACAGAATTTCAGGTAAAAGAGAGAAAAAATTATATAATTGTGATATTTAATAATAATCATATACGAGAAAAGGGTTTTTTCTATTTCTTTCATTCGTAATTTTTTCTAAATCTCCACAAGTAATTGCAAAATGTTTTCTTGTTCCTTAAAATTATTTAGTATTTAAGAATAATTAATTAATATAATTATAAAGAAATTTATGATAACTATGAAAGTCTAGTAAATAAATTTCTTAAATTAAAAGTTTCTGTACTCACATAGATAACCTGCCCCGAAAGTACAGCAAACAGAGACAAAATTTTGAACTAATTTCTTATAAATTCGAATAAAAATAATTTATAATATTTTTTGCAGTGATAAAAATATTTTTCTGAATTTTATTCTTAAGAAAAAAACATGAATTTATATTTTAATTTTAGAAGAATTTTTGCCCCGAAGCTTAACTGAAATCTTAAATTTAAAAAAAAAAAAGAAAAATTTATTATATGCATTGCTTTTTTTAAATATGCAAAAAAATAAGTTCTTCATTTAAAAATTTTTGGCTCTTAAAAGAGGCCCTTTTTTTTGTTTGTTTGTTCTCCATTTAACTTCCCTGCCCATTGAAATTCCATCGGTTCAATTTATTATTTTTATTCTTATCTTTTCTTTTCAGTTATTTCTGTGTTGTGTCATTTTTAAATAAATTGTGTGATATTCTTCAAAAACAGTTCTGGTCAGTGTAAAGAGCCATGTTGCATGCCTTACAAATTATAGTGGCTCTTCTTTGTAAATTCTTTTTAGCACAACATACGCATCGTCTTTTTTTCTTTTCATCAATTGACCAATGAAAAAATTTTGTATTCTTTGTTTTCAACTTTTGTGTCACTGAAGGCTCTGTAATTTCATGAGTTATATTTCCTATCAAAGATGTTATTAAATTCATTCTAAATTCTTTTAAACTGAAATTTGACGAAGTTTGATTTGACTTAAATATCAGAAACGCATTTAAAACAGCAATATTAATGCTGGCATTTATAATTGCTGGTATGAACTTTTAACCCGACTTTTCCCAAAAATGGTAATACATTTTACGTTTCCGATCCATTGACCTCTTTCCATGAAAATAAGCTCTTTCTGCTTTCTCAACAAAATTTCCTGATGTATCCAAATCAACCACATTATCTCCCAAAATGTTATTTTCTAATTTTTCGTATTCTGAATCACTATCGTCAAAATTTTCTTCATCTAAATTCTTCATAACAATTTCAATCTCCATTTGCGTGAAATATTTCTGAGGCATTCTTAAAAATTTGAGAAACAAACCCGAGAAAAGAAAAATTCTTCTATTATGGACTGCGTAAAATTATCGAATGGAGAATATCTTTAGCCTTGTAAGTTGTTCCGAAACATCGCCAACCATTTGAAATGCTCGCGCAAATGATAATATTGGCGAAAAAGTTCCCCACCCAATTACGGACAAAGTGACACCGAGTGACAAAGGCATCGGAGAACTTCTTCTGAGAAAAGGGGGGGGGAGGAATATTCTCTTAATCGCATGGTGCAGCATCTGTACCGAAGCCGAAGTCAAGGGATAAAATTTTTATGGTACAGCATATGTACCGCCGAAGGGAAAAGGTTAAAGGGGTATAAAACTTAAAAATTTTTATACGAAGAACGTTAACCAAACATAATTAATAATAATTATCGTTAGTGGTCGGAAAGTGTTTATTTAACTTTGTGTTGTAAAATGGTGACAACAATGACATACGAGTGAACGTGATGTACCACGCGCAAATGCAAATAACACATGCGCATGAGTCTTCAACGACGAGCATAACGGTCATTTTGCTTTATCTATGATTAATTTGGTGGGCCTTGGTGTTTACACAACACACTGTGCAGTTTTCAACTGTTCTCACCAGGGGACCATTGAATAATTATTTAGTTATAATAATTATCCTATAGTATATTTAGAAAAATAGACATTATTATGAAAAAAATTGTCATTGTGTATTAAATACATGATGAAAAATTGTAAAATGTCAAATGTATTTGACCGCGGCACACCTGTATCTGGCTCATGACACACCAGTGTGCCGCGGCACACCGGTTGCGGAGCACTGGATTAGAGAATCCATGAAAAAGAACATTCCAAAATTTTGTCTCAAATCCCACTTTTTCTATTCTCCCCACCATTTCTAAGAATCGACCATTGACTCATTACTCTCAAAATAGTATTTCTTTTTTCCCACTCTTCTCGCCATTTCCAAAAATTCACTTGTCCACTACAAAGTCTCTATTCTTCAAAACACCCCTTAAAAAATCAGAACAGTAGTGGAATGGAATATAGAGTTTACGTCTGATATCCCCTTCTTTTCTGTCTACAAGAATAGTTCACTTCTGACTGTAAGATATTTTACTATCTCAGAAATATACTAAAAATATTGGTAAAAATGACAAATTCCATAAAGAGCAAAATATTTGCAATGGAGAATTAAATAAAAATAATCAAACATTAAAAGAGGGAGCCGATATTTGTGCTGCAAGGAATTTTGCTTTTAAAATGTACAGTTTTCAACATTTGGAAAAATTACTTTGGGATCATCACTGATTTAAAAAAAAAAAGTCTAGATGGAGCAAAGAAGTTACATAAGATTAAAAATGAGATTGTAGAAACTCTTTTAAAATGGTTTACCATTTAAGTAGCATAATGATTGTGTTTGTTTAACTTTTCATTCTGCAAAGGTTCACTATAAAAGGGTTCAATTATATTATATATTAGCTGATACCTGTCCGCTTTGCTGGACAGACGATAATATAATATTTTGGAACCTATACGTAAAATATCAAGAAAATTTTCAATTTTTAAAACGTTAATGATAATCTAAATTTAAAATTTTAAGAAATTGATTGTCTGTAATAATGGTTATCCACGACTTTCAAATATATGAGAAATATAAAAAAAATTAGTAAAAAGTCACTCCATATATATATATATAATATGGATAAAATTCATTTCACCATGTACTTGTTACACCTAGTATTGCCAAAGATGTAACCTTTTGACAGAAGATTCATCATGAGCTTACCATTCAAATGAAATACCCTTGCAATGGCATCGTGTGTATCATAAGATTTTTGTCCTTGCCTCAAGACATCTTTTATTTAGGATTGCAAGTGACTGCAATCCTTAAAAAAAAAAGTTGTGCAAGTTGGGACGTCCAAAACGTCTTACATATGTCATAGCCTCTTGAGTTCGTTCATGCTTGTAGCGAGGTCCTCCAGTAAACGAAGATTGTCTTGCATGTGCGCTACTCCATAAGAAGTCGCCATTTTGGTATTTTTCAAAATCCTACTAAGTTTTAGAGCTAAGCTACACTTTCACCAACTGCGGGATTCCAAAAAGATTTATTTCTATCGCTAAATATGTACCTTTCCTATTTTCGATATGCACAAAATTTCGCAAGAAGAGCCTCTTCATCAAAATCTTGCCAGTCCTCCATCAGCGCTTCAATATAAAATTATTCAGTATTTTTCCATTTCGCATGCGCAAATCTCACCAAGTAAACTTAATTCGTTACAAAACACAATATACATATAAAAAAATATATTCCATTTGGCGTCGGTCATATCATTTTTGGCGATAAAGTCGCCAAAAATTACTTAACTGAAGGATAAGAGTAGATTAACGGATGAAAATTACATTTTGGATAAGACTTCCATAAAATCCTTTCTTAGTGAGTGTCTACATCGCAAAATGAGTAACTATGCTAAATTTCAAGTCAGTCAGTGGTATTTTGCTTATATAGAGAGAGATTGGCTGAAAATTAAACATGGTTATTGAATCCCTAATTTTAACTTCATATGTTTAAGGGTTTTTTAACAATGCAAGTTAAAAATTAATTGTTTTTTCTTATTTAAATAAAGCTTTTTAAACTTCACTTAAACAAATGATATGTTGTACTTTTAACTTTTCATAAAAAAAACTTTATTATAAAAGATTGCAGTTTCTTTTATTAATTTGTATATGAGAGGTTTTTTTAAAAAATCATGTATGTGTTAGTTGAGCTGTACATTTACAAAATTATGCTTATTTTCTATGTTCAGCTAGAATTCAATGGATGTTATTCTGAAATGGTTTTTGCATTTAGAACCAAAATTGTCACATGAAATATTTGAAGGAGTTACTGCAAAATAGCTTTATTTTTCTGCAACACTGACTATATATCTGTTTAAGATCCAAGACATCTCACCAATATGCACTATATTGCAAAATGTTTTGACTTTTCTTCAATGAATTATAATTCCATTTTCTTGAATTTCTGTTATTGGTGAATTTTGAAAAGCTATGATTTCTTTTCATTATAATCAATAAAGCTATTGTCATTTTTAAAATTCATATACTATGGAAACATTGATTATTATGTATCAAATTATTTCAATTTCATGTTTCTGGTGGGTTTCAACCAGTTTGTACTGGTTTTGCTGATCTGTTATCAAATAAAGGGCAGTGTAATTAGTATTATCTCTAAGATGGACATCTGAATAACTAACCTAATATGAAATTATCAATTTTACATCTCTTAATTTTTTTTAATGATTAACTGTACAACAAATTGTTATCTGTGTATTGGTAGATAACAATACATGGATATTGCTTATCTGTGTATTTCCAGAATCTGAAATTTATGAAAATGTTCAAAGATCCTATTTTTAAAATTATTATCAGTGTAACTGAAAGTTCAACACTAGTTGGAAAGGGTTTTTAAAGGATGAGCTTAAAGTTTGAATGTTTTATAGCAGCCTTAGGAAATATAAATTGTGTATTTTTGTATATATTGAATTTTAATGATTACAAAGTAAAATATTTTATATAATAAGCAGTCACATGCTTCTTGTTCCAATTACAAATGGTGATCCTTAACAGTTTTATTTTTGACATAAGGTATCAGATTAGTGTTCTTAGTGCATGATTTTTGACAAGATTGCTATTACACTTAAGTACAGAACATAGTTTATTTAGTGAAGAGAAGTTGCTTAGCTCATTCTACTAATATAAGCACAATTATTGTTAGTTTATTTGATTAACATACAATTTGGATAATTTTTCAAGTATAAAAAAAACATTATGAAGAATAAATCCCATAACCACGCATACAATGATGTTCAGATGAAATTGAATATTGCAGTGAAGAAGCAATAGTAAAATATTTTAATAATAGACTTCACTTAGAACTTTTTTTGAAATATTATATATTTTTTCATTAAAGTTTTAAAACTTCATTTTATAACTCAATTTAGCTTTCTGTTCCTCTTTTGTTATTCATATATAAGTATTCAACCTGTGTAAAATAATAAGCTACCTTTCAGTAAATCATCTTTTACACTGGAAATATTTATTAAAGGGATGAAAGCAGTTGTTTAATTACTTGAATCTCAATGGTATTTGAAATGTTTGATTATAGCATGTAACAAATTACAGAAATTGTGGTTCTGAAAACCTCATAGTCAAATTCAAAATAAATGAGAATTACTTGTATATATTTTAATATATTATGTAACTGTTTAATAACATTTAACTTTTCAATAATATTTAGATGCATTAGCTAATTTATTTTAATTTATCATTAACTCCCTTTTTCAGGCTGCTCTTCTGTTGTAACTCTTATCAAAGTTTGGGGCCAAAATAATCATGAGTCTTTACCAAGTCTTCCTAATGCCAAAATTGAGAAAGATTTTACTGCAAAGGTTCAAAAACTCAAACAACATCTTATTTTGCGTCGCTGGTTAAAGAAAAAAGATCTTTTTGAACTTAAAGAACTGTAAGTTTTATTTATTTATTTATATATATTTTTTCAAAAATAAGATTTTAATTTATGATACTATATTGCAAATACTGGTATGTAGCATGTCAGAATACTTGAATAATATCAGTTTCTTATGCTGTTCCTTATTGTTTTCTTTAATTGGTGTAATTCTGAATGGTTTTAAAAAGTTTCTAATGTTTAATGTTTTCCTATTCTTAAATTCATTATTTTATTTTTTTATAACAGTTATTTCAGACCAATAAATGTATGCATAAGTTGAGAAATATGAATTAAAATTTAAATGATTTTGAAAATTATGTTAATAATGTAGTAATTAAATAACTATTATTTATAGTGTTATGTAACTAATAGTCATATAAAAACACTCAGATCTCAATATCAAATTTAAAGGTTTCTGGGGAGAAAAGAAAATTCAATATACAGAAATAATGAAATACACATTGAACATTTTCCCCTAATATATACATATTGAAAATTTTCATCGGATTCTTTTTAAAAACAATTATGTATGATTAATTTTTAGTTATAATGGAGACTTTAAAAACATTAAACTATCATAAAAGTTTATTTTAAAAAAGGTACAAAAATTTGAATGTTTGTACACAAAAAGCAAAACAATTTTTTTTATTTTTTGGGACAAAGTAATGCTTTTTATTTATATATATATATATATAATTCAGAAAGGTGAAAATTTCTTCAAAAATGTTACAATATTACTTCTTAATTTCATTGGATTTTTTATATAGCTCTTCTTGGAATACTTTCTTTACTTGTTTCTTACTGGTTTTTCAGTTAATTCTTTTTGTGTCATTATCTTTGGGTTCATCTTGATCAAAGCTGTCAAACAATATGTCTTTGGGGGGGGGAGGTAATCAGCTACAATTAAATTTTCATCCACTTGTAAAAATTCCTCTAATTAAAAAATTGTTCAAATCGATATGTAATTGTATAAAAATTTTGTTATATGTATGCAGGGACTGTTTTTATAGTGAAAATTCAAGGTTCCTGAAAGAGCTTCAAAATGTGGAAGTTTGACTGTTTTTATATTGAGAATTTTTATAGTATAATTCATATTATTTTACTTCTTATTATTTTACTTCTTAATTTCATTGAATTTTTATATAGTTTTCCTTTTAACGTATTTGGGTTATGAAGAGTGTTTTTTTATTATTATTATTCATTTGGGGAAACAACCTTTTTGGAATTTAATTTATTATTATATTTGGGATGTGGTTAAATTTTGATTTATGATTTTGATTTATTTATTTATTTATTTTAACCATAAGATGAAATTTTGATTTATTTTTTTAAACCATAAGATGTATCCTTTTACAAAGAAAACTCAACTTAAAATTAGAGGATCTAATGGTTTAAAAGTAACATTAAAATATTGTATCAAAACTCAAATACAGGCACGATATGTTAATATAATTCATACGCACATCAGTGAAGATAGGTAAGAAAAGTAATCTGAAACAACAACATGTACACATTATGCACACAAAGCACATTTTGATACCCCAGGCACATGAGAAAATTGCTGATTTACACTCATTGTTTATGATATCAATAGCTATATGTCTGTGCACAAGTGCCTTTTGTGTGTTTCAAACATTTAATGTGTAAGTTAAACAAAATTATTTTTATAAATTCGAAAATTTTTACTCAAAAATTAAAAATAACTCTTAAAAATAATAAAGTATCCTTTTATAAAAATTATTCCATAAATTTGCAGTATGTCTTATCTTTTGATGCATCTTTTGGTGAGAAAAATACTATATATATATATATATATATATATAATTTTGAAGAATCAAATCTGATTTTTTTCATTTGCATAGACATTGTTTTATGCTTTTTTTTTAAATGTGATTTTGGCTCTTAGGTCTCCACTATTTCATCAGCATCTGCTATTATTTTTATGGTAATAATAAATTTTGTAATTTTAGATTGTGAAAAATTATACATTCAATCCCTACTATTCTGTAAACAGTGTCTAAATGTTTCAGTATTTTTATTTATTTATTACTGTTTTTTTTTTTTTTCCCAATATATTTTCCAATAAATACTACAAGTATCAATGTATATTATATATAATAAGCTTTCATTTTCATCTCTAACCATTTTTACTAATCATTTTCCCCATATTTATGAAGAAGGCAATCTGCTTTTCATTTTGCTTTCTCTAATCTTCGTTCTTTGGAAATTATAATTCCAAGAATTTTAATGTTTTTTTTTTTTGAAAAAATATATTAAAAGTGTTTTTTTAGAATATACATATTATATTATATTATATTGCATTATATTATATTTAGCTAAATATTTTTAGTTTAATGTTATGTATTGTAATGGGGGTTTTAAATATTAATCACAATTTTAATAGAATTTTCATTTAGAATTAAAACTTTAGATGAGTAAAAAGTTTAATATATGCATTATATTTTTAGACTAAATTGGGGAAATTTTTTTGGAAAAGGTTTGATGGCTCAGCATCACCTTTTTTAAAGTAATACTATAAAATAATAAATCAATGGTAATATAATACAATTAAGAACGTAATATAATGTTTTCATGGAGAATTTTTCTTAGAGCAACAGTTATTAAGAACAAGAATTAAAAACAGAAAAAATGAGTTATACAAAATTTTTTACTGTGTCATGATACTTAATTGGGTAACTTTAAAATTACTTACAGCTATACAATGATTTTCATAGAGTAAATCAAGTATTTTAATTTTGCTTCTATCATGATGTAAAACCAAAATTGAATAATTACTTGCAGATATTATTGCTAGGCTTTAACTGAAAAATCTTGGTACTTATGTAAAATTCTGTCGGCTATTTTTGCGAAACTATAATTATTTCACCAAACTAATCAATATTCTGCCAAAATGAGAAAGTGTTGTCAAAGGATGCAATAATTCACCAATAATGGCAAATGTAAAGTCAAACACTGTTTTTCCTATTTTGCTATTAGACATAATGAACTAAGAGCTGCAAAATTCAAACATTTCAAAGTTAACCACTATTATGACTTGTAGCTGATGTGCATAAATAAATGGTTGAAACTAGGACTCTGTCAAAAGCATCATGGAACATTGCACTGCCATTTTCATTTATGTGAATTTAAATGGCAGATTCACAATAAGGAGAACCCATACATTGCTTAAATTCTTGCTTTATCAGATTCTTCATAATTGTAGCTTGATTCATTTAATAATATTATTTTGCATCACTTTCTGGGTGACCATTCAACTCTTTGCCTTTTTTTTTTTTTTTTTTTTCCCATTTTATCAGCTTGATGAAATAAAGATTGCATGAACAAAATATAATAGTTAACTATAATATTTACTGCAATACATGATCTTAATAACTGAATTCTTTTGTGACTTGATTGATTCATTACTTAATTTAAACAAGATGAAACCCAATTGATATTCATTTTCATTGGCAACATTCAAATGTAAGAAAACTGTTTATATCAACTGAAATAAAATTGTGCTGCCATTTCTACCTCTCACATAACATTAACTTTAGTTCTTTATTTACTTTAATTCTTATGCTGAGCAATTAGATTAGCACTTCTGCTTCTTACACTTTATTTACTCCCGTTATTGAATTCATTTTATCTTTTTTTTTTTTTTGTTAGTGTTATTTTTTCTCCTATTCTACAAACTAAGTGTATATAGTTTCCACTAAAATTTGCAAAGTAATTTAATTTTCATTCATTCATGTTTCTTTTTCTGTATATTTTAACTATAACATTGTATGCAATATCAATAATTATTAATAAATGAAACTTTGTTGCATTTTTTATTAAATTATCTATCTATTGACTTGTAATTTTATAATATTCCAAAGGCCAACCAACCTTTGAATTTTTGCTGTCTCATGAATGTTACATTGTGTCACCTCTTCCTATTGAAGATATTTTTTAAATATTGACTTCTATTGGTAAAAATTTATAAGGTAAAAAATAATGTAGTATTTTTTGTATGTTAAAATAAAAGCAAGCAGTGGTTGGAATCCCAAGTTCAAAATAAATATAATTATTTGAATTTTAATAAATTATTTTTTAAAATATGCTTCCTTTCTAAAAGCGAAAAAGTCTTCTAAATTAAAGGAGAATTTGCAATCAGATATAAATAATAACATTTGTTCTCTTTACAAATTAACAAAACCATAAATTTTAATTTCATGTAAGGCATTTATTTTTTATAAAGGGAAATTGAAATAATTGATTATATTTCCATCATGTGCAAACATTAATGAAAGAAGAATTATGAAAATAATCCTTGATGCAAAATCTGTTTTAAAAGAACATACTCACTGTAGGCAACTTGCTTTTTCCATGGATCATTTCATTCTTACATATTAGTGAATTAATTGTTTAGCACTCATCAGAATCTGCTGCGCCAACCCTTTATACACAAGCTTCCTGAAGTAAAGTTTAAAATCCTCCTCTTATGAAAACATTAGTAAAATTTGTAAAAAACATTCATGAGAAATAATATATCATGATAACGATATAGAACAAAAAAAAATTTCATGTAACCCTTACTTTTTGAAAGAAAAATGTCTTTCATACGAAATGCAGAAATTTTTCTTTAACAATTTCTTTTAAAAAAAAATTCCCTCCCAAATGTGTGTCATTATATTATTTTCAAATTATTCTATTGTTACTATTTCTATAGCATTTGCTTACATTAGCAGTTCTAAATTGGAGACTTGTTTGGGGTTATGCAAAAAAAAAAATAATAATAAACCATATATTTCCACAGATAAGATAATAGTTAAATTATAAAAAATTGTCTTCAAAATCTGTGATCATCTTATAGGACAGATTCAAAAAAATTAGATAGAAATTTATTTAAGTTGAAAACCATTATAAAATAAAGCAAATCACTCACCAATGTATTAAAAATAATATTGCAAAACCCTTATATTCATCATCTGAGGCAAATAGCTCCTCAAGTACATCCTTACTTTCATTCTTGAGGAGCTCCTCTTACGGGTCCATTCTATACCTAGTGAGTAAATTTTCACTTCATCAGTATCCATAACAAATTGTCCCTAGTGCTATCCATAGCATTAGAAATCCCACCCTTTTTGAAGGATTTTGATTACTATCTCAACTTCCATTTTTTACTATTATTTGATTACAAAATCACACAGCATATCAAACTGCTGTGGGCATAACTACACCTTTCATTTGCAACCTTTTGCTGCTCATCATCCAATTATTCCGATGTTCATGCATGTGATCTTTAAATGGTTTATTCAAAGATATATCTAAAAGTTGTAGCATCAAAATTATACCACCCGGTATAACAGCAATCTTAGTATTTTGCCATGCTAAGCAATTTTTAGTGTTTTCAGTTATGGAACTGCAAAATATATCCCACACCATCAAATTATGTTGATTTATTAGAGCACCTTATTTCCTCTGTTTCACATCTTCTAGTCATAAAATGTTTTCATCTTTCTCATCCATTCACCCCATTTCATGAAAATGTATGAAAGTGCCTAGTAAGAATGTTATTTTATGGATAGTTTTCCTCTTGAAAGTGACCTTGACCTTCATTGAACTTTGTTCCTTCTGCCATCCATGTTATTATAACTGTAATCCTGGTATTTTCATAGCCTGTACTTCTAACTGGAACAGTTTTTACACCTTTTATTTCCATAGCTCTATAGTTTATCTAGTCGAAGTTCATTAGTATATCATCCATATTTCCAATATTAGATAATAGGAACTTGTAATTTTTATATTTCTTGTAACAGTATAACAATTCTGTCATTTTTTTTAATGGTTTAAATCTAAAAATTCTGTTTCTATAAAATGTATTTCAGTTTATCTACTTGTTACAATATTTTCCAAAGATCATTTCCTGGCTCATTCTCTTTGTAGAAATAGAAACATCATTGTATCTCAGCTTATTGGAAAATTTTTTTGTTTGGCTATTGAAAGAAGAATTTTAACTACACTGTTCAAAGGCATCTTCATATTCAGAACATGTAACTATGCTAGACCAATTGTGCTTTCCCCTTTAGACAAATAAATTTCAGCAAGTGCCTGATTAAATTAGGGTACTAATTGTATCATTTGTTTAAGGCAGGAATGACCATTCTATAATCAAATGAGTCCAAATTCTCAATCAAAAATTATTCTTGTTGCCTTATGATCACATCATGCAACTAAACCAGTTATCACTAAACCCAACATAACTGAAATACATGTATAAGTAGAATTTACATTGTTTATGTGTCAGCTGATTTCTCTTTGTGACTTGCAAAGAGAATCCAGTTCATTTGAAGAAATCCGAATTGTTAAAGGTGTCAGGATAAAGTTCTCAATGAGTGAGACCATATTCTGGTGGTATTGATTATATATTCATTATAATATACTGTAATGCATGGCCACACTAATATAGGCTTATCTATTAATACTTTCTTGATCAAGGAATAGGCAAATGGAATGTTTATCTTATACATTCACCTGACTTAAATTTGATTAGAGAACCTTTGGTCTATCATGGGAGTGAAATTGTAACAAGATTTTTCATGCCTATTCTTATATCCAAAAACTTGATTTCAATAGTGGAAAGTTGTATTATGGCTAGCGCCGGACATCCCATACTTAAATTCATGATTTTATTTCTTTTCTAAATTGGGATTATGTAATTTATAAATTATTTGTTATTCAAAAATAATGTTTGACTCAAATTTCTTGAATTTATATTCAGAATTTCTCCCTCATAAAAACTGTCTGTACATTAAGTTCATAAGCTTGGGAATTTAGACAAATGCAAATACATCTCTAAAAGTAAAAAAAAATAGACTCAATTTTTATTTTATTAATGTTTAATGTTGCAAACTTTTTTTAATCTATAAGAGAGATTTTTGTCTTTCAGAAGCAAAATTTCACGCATATTTTATACAGGCAAGGTAGTATTAAAATGTAATCAAAGTCATACCTGATATTTTTTTAAATTTATACATAATTTCCTATAATAATTTTAACAGACTTTCTTCAAAAATAATGTAAGCAAATTAATTTATTCATATATATATATATATATATATATATATATATATATATATATATATATATATATATATATATATAGTCATGAAAACCATCTCTTCAAAACCAGAGCAACAATGCAAAACAATGAGCTGCAGTTAAAAGGAGAGAAAAAAATGGCTTCCTTATTTATTAAAATTTTACCATTTGTATTATTTTGTTTTAGTATACTTCCTTGGCACTAGTTTGATTTGCCTTCTCTCCTGAGTGCAGCAGTTGAAGAAAATTTTCCAATTTTGAATAATCCAGTGTGCCTAGAAAAAAAATGATAAATGTGCCAGAAGTGCCTGATATGGTTTTCATGGGAAACAAGTTTTAATAATGATTAAATTCACATAGATAGTTTACAAATCTTATTGAAGGTTGTCTCATTAATTCCTTGAATCATCACCATAATGACCAATGAAATTCACTTTCCAATTTTTTTTTCATTTGAAAAAATACTTCCTGTAGAAATAATACAATAATGACCCAGTTATGAAATTGAAAATATATATATATTTATAGCTGAGACTATCCTATGCAGTATGATTTTTACAGAATTTTTTTTTCTTTTGTTAACAAGTCTACATATTGAAAAACATTCAAAATCTGTTTAAAGGTTTTATTGAAACATTATAGAAGAATTAAAACCTATGGGGGAGGAGGGGAATTGTTTAAATAAAAGAAATAAATAAAATGAATAGTCAACATCATTATTTATGTATGTTATTTGATATTGCTACGCAATATTATTATTGTTTAGGTTTACATAATTTATGGATATTTTAAAGGAAATTGGACTCTCCCTAAATGCTGAAATAATATCCTTTTTTTTTAAATATCAAGTACTTATTATTTATATTAATTAATACTAGTAGAAGTACTCATTCTTTGCAAGGGGGAATTCTTAAAGCAACTCCACAATCCGGCTAGAAACACATTTAAAAATTGTATAAAGGTCTACGTCTAACCAGGACAAAACAACACTTCTATATTTTTTTTTTTTTTTTTAAATTTAATGAAGGGCTACCTCCTAATAATCATCTAATAAATTTTCAGTGAACTTCAAATTAGTATGCAATGACAGAAGGATTTAGCAAGTATCATGTAACAGTCAAATATAGAAATTAGACTCAATGAGAGACATTTACAATACTCCAACCAAAAATAAAGCATCATTTCCAAAATATCAGCACTTGCAAGATAAGTGTATGAAATTCCATCTACAAAGAATTAATCAATAGTCTTAATTTATTGTTGGTAATAAAGATAGATTGTGACTACTTAATATGCACCTGAGCTATGTATAGCAGAGTAGTAATCATCCTTCCTTAGCCAATGAAGGAAAATGTGAAAAAGCACACAAAGTCCCTCACTGGTTGTGTAGTTAAAAATCTATGCAAAATTTACTGATTTATAATTTCTCTACCTATTCTTTTTGTGTAACAATGGCTAATGTTCATTCCATATAAATATCATATCATTTGGATCAATAGATTTCTAGATGGACGGTTTTAAAAAAATCAGCTAATTAGCTTACACATCCACATCAAAGCCTTTAAAAATCTGGGTCTCTCATATGGGCAATAATCATAATTTTGAGACTTTCTGTTTGAAAGTGAGTCTGCATATTATCCCAAAAATTGCTTCAAATTGCACTTCATCTTCATACATAATTTTAGCATACCAAATTTTATGCATCTGAGCCTTTCCATCTTTGCACTATACTGCCCATACACAAATGCAAACACTTCTTTTTAAAGTTAAATTGCTAGAAGTCTTAAATAATGAGTTGGGAAAATGCAGTTATAAAAAATTACTACTGAAAATATTACTTTGAATTCGAACAGTGGAAGAAACTGCTGTTTCAATTATTTTTGAACAGGATTGAAATTGTAATAATATCATTTCAATTTTTAAAATTCTGCTTATTTTCTGTAGAAAAAATGTTTTACAATGGAAATCCAATGGGAAAAAAATCATATTTATAAAAAATAAACTTGATAGGAAAAGGTAATATTTTTTTTAATTAATATTTCAAATTTTGTTATAATTTTGTTGTTAAAGAACATTTTTAATGTTTGGTCAAATTTGATGGTGAATTGCATAAATTGAAAAACATATAATTTTGTATATGATATTCTATACCTGTATTACGGCATGGGAATGAGAAAAGGAGGCTATTCTATCAAATTTATCCTCAAAAAGCAATAAATATTTCTGAGCAATTTGGATAGCCCCCACTTCTCCATGAAAAGCTCCCTGTATAAGTTTGAAAAGACTCCTGAACCTGCAGTAGTGAAATTTTAATAACAGGAGCCTTTCTGGTTCTCTAGGTACATTGTGTCAGTCATATCTAGAGCATAACACCTAAAATCGTCTGTTGAGTTGTTCATCTTAAAAAGTCCATCTATAAGACAAATATTTGTTTTAATCTGTACAATATTATGTGGATTAGATGGATTTGCAACCCATAAATTTTTTATCATCTGGCATTTCAAAATTCTGTCTGACAAACTGAACAAAACCTCTTTTGAGTTTTAAGACTTCTACTGTTTGTTGGATAGTTAATTTCTCATAAAGAATCGCAATCTTTCAGTGAACGAAGTTATTGTTTGTCAATAAAAGCATAGCATCAATCGATGTTTATTTGATGATCCCTGTAATATATAAGCCACAGTGATTGATTTTGTAAAAGTTCTAGTTTTCTCGAAATTTGATTATCAGCCTTAATGAGTGGTTTGCAGAAATAAGTAATTAAAGGTAAGATAAAATTCTTAGAGGTTGTATTTAAAGTTGATTTATCACATCCCCGCGTTGGGATCCAGCTAGATGCTTCAGAATATTCACTGTTCTTTGAAAGCAACTTGAAATTGATTCAATATGTGACTTCCAGTTCAGCTTATTGTCAAGTTACTCCAAAATAATTAAACTTGTCAATGCAGGTAAAGACAACATTCCTTAATTTTAGATCAGGGAGGAGTGCCTGATGGGTCAGTGAAAAGAATTGGACGGCAGTCTTCTCCAAATTCAAAGTCATATTATTTTCAATGCACCAATTAATAAAATATTAAGAGCCTGTATTAATTTTCTTTTCTTTCAAAGATTTCGCTTTGGTGCCCGTGTCCAAGTGACAAGATATTCTGCAAAGAGCAAACAATAGACATATTTTATAGTTTTTAAAGCAGGAACTAAGTCTCTGATATAGAAATTAAATAGTGTACAACTTCCAACTGCACATTGAGGTTCCACTGTTTGCAAATTATAACATTTAAAGAAATCATTTCCAAATCTGATTCTGCAAAAACATTGGTCAGTAAAGGACCTAATCCACCTAAACATGTTCGTACGAACTCAAATATCAAGTCATTTTTAGGCAGTTTCTCTCTCCATACCAAGTCGTATGCACTTTTAAAATCAATAAAAACTGTTGTTAAAGTATTTCGTTTATCAAAAGCATCCTTTACAATTTGGCCGAGGTAAGTCACCTAATATATTGAATAATTTGTACGAATTATTCATTATGATTATTAGGGTTTTTTTTCTTCCATAAACCAATTTAACCTATTAAGGATTAGTTTCTCCATATTCCTTCCAAGGATACTATTGAGATGTATTGGTCGATATTTTCTGAGCAAATTTATCAAAATCATAATCCTCAGAATACTTATCAAACAATAAAATTTTCATTTTGCTGAGGAAAACCTTCAAATTATATCCATCAAAATTCTGCCATGTCCCCTAAAATAGAGAAGTTGAAAACGATGCAGCGAGAAACCAAATTCTGAAATCTGAAGAGTAATTATTGAAAATCAGCAACTTTCATGAAAGTAATTTTAATTTTCAACGTGGTAGATTGTAAAATCTGCAAAAAAAAAAAAAAAAAAATCTACCTCCTAATATAGTACCAATAATAGTTAAAATCATCTGGTCCATCAATAAAACGTTTCTGATACGAAAATATAATATTTTACCAGTCCACATTGTCTGTAATCCCCTAAGCACAGTTTCTCATCGTATAATTTTATGTTTATCAGTCAATGATGGCGTGTTTTTCCTTTTGACACATTTTGAGAAATTATAATTATTTAAAACCCATGTAACTGTTGACCTTGAAACTCGAACTTTTCAATCAAACTACGATCAGTTTCGGCATCAGACATTCTTCGTTGAACAAGACGGATAATGCGCCGTCGATCTCTGTAAGACAGCTTTGATTCTGCACCAGATCTCTTCCATACTGAACCACTATTTCCACAATTGATCACATTTTCTACTGCAGTTTTAGTTCCCCGAGTTTCTTTAGCTGTACCACTTTTTTCGTAACCGTTGTTCTTTTCTCATTTCAGTTGCTTAAAGTTTTTTTCCTGGAGACATTTTGACTAATGTCTATTGAGAGAATCCCCGAGCTTTTATATGAATTTGATCCGCAGTTAAATTTTTATATCGATCTGTAATTATTCGCCCGTAAATTATGAAAATCTAGAAATGTAGAATTTTTTTTTTTTTTTTTCCCCATTAATTTTTTATATATATATTTTAAAAAAGCAGCTGTTTAGGTTTTTAGAATAGATTCATTAAATGTGTTTTTCACATTTAATTTTCGTTCGTTTTATTTGTTCATTCACAAGTTTATGTTGAGGTTTTTTTTTTCCAATATATATATATATATATTGGAAAAGTCACTCATTTAGGATTTTAGAATAAATTCATTTAATGTGTTTTGCACATTTAATTTTCGTTCGCTGTATTTGTTCATTCACAAGTATTTTACACATTTTTTCAAAACCATCGGTTGTCCTTATAAATATGAAAAGAGTATTCATTTTTCCTTGCTAGTAGTTGTACATTCGGGGCTATTTTTTAACTCTGACATTGTCTCTCTATGCATATAAACGGTCCGAGGATAAAATCAGAAGTAAATCCTAACCATACAGTCACGTAATCGGAATGCAGTGGTTGTTGGTGCAGGACATTAGGAATTAAAAAAAAACATATGCGACAATTTTGATTATTCACTACTCTATCTAAAGAAAAGTGTGCCTCATCTGAGCATAAAATTTTCCAAGGCCCGCACATCATCAACCTCCGCTCTCGCCAAAAATCGGCAAGCAAAATCAGAGCGTTTTTAGTGGTCTTGAGGTTGCGGCATTTGCCCTACATACCTGTGCAAATTAAATGGGACAAAATTTTAAAAAAATCATTTTTTTTTTTTAGAAAACTATGCTTTCATTCATTCTGTACATTTTCTAGTATGACATCTTTTGTTGTACAATCCATCTTACCTAACCGCCTCTTCACAATACTCCACAAGTTCTCAATGGTATTTCGATCTGGTGAATTTCCAGGCCAATCAAGATCTTTAATTTGATTTTGCAGCATAAAAGTCTTTATCAGTTTTAAATTGTGACAAGGAGCGAAGTCGTGTTGAAATGTTTCGTTGAAGTTTTCGTGAATGAAGCAATCTTGTGCCTAAATATTTTGATGTATTTAGTTAAATTCATCATGCCTTGAACAGGGACTAAGCTTCCAGTGCTATTTGCCGTGAAAACGCCTAAACATCTGCTTCAATGGGTGTTTTACAGTCTCTTGGATATGATCCTGTCCCAAATGTTCACAATCTCTTCGTCTCGCAACATCTGAAATCACACATCTCTTCATCATCGTCATCACACATCTCTTCGTCATCTCAGCACAAATAAATGAGTTTTATTAATGAAAACTACTTTCTTCCTGTCGTCAGTAGTTCATTATTTGTTCTTTTTTGCACATGTGAAGTGCTTTTTCTTCATGTTAGGAGTTAAAAATTGTCTTTTCTTTTGGTCTCCTTGCCCTATGGCCAGCGTCCAGGTGCCGATAAATCCCTTTGAAGGTCTGGACTTAATTCTCTTGGATTAATTTTGCTATTTCTCATTAGAACTTTATCAGTTTTTGCAGTATTTTTTCGCTTGCTCCCACATCTTTCTTTCCTTTTTGGAAAGGCTGATCCGCAATTTTTTAATGAAGCTAGGAAACACTTGATTTCCCTACACCAACTGCAGAAGTTATTTCTCTAACTGTCATAGAGGTGTGATCTTTAAGCGCTATAATTTTAGCACGGTTCCTTGGAGTTATTTCTATTTTGGACACGTGAAAGAAAGAGAGAGCAAACGCTAATTACTTCACTCAGAAGCTCACAACTGAAGAATATGTAAGTTCTTCTACACTACAACCAGTTAGGTCGATCAGTCACGCTCACTCTCAGCAGATAAATCCGGTTTGAGGTGGTTCACACATAGTCCAAGCAGATAAAATCGGTTTGAAGTGGTTTCAAATACATCTACAAAAAAAAAAAAAAAAAAAAAAAAGCTTGTCCCAATTAATTTGAACAGTACGGATACCATTTCATAATGGATCACAGAATTTTTCGTGCTGTCGACCACGGAATCTCCTACTCTCATGACATCGAGCACTTGCTGAAGAATAGCTGGAATTGGAGGCTCAACCACAGAAGTAGCGATTTCTTCGATAATTTCATTCGCAACCGGTTTCCGCCCTCTTCCTGGCAGTACCCCCAAGTCTCCAGTCTCTTTAAATTTCATAATCATCTTTTTCAAGCCATTCTTAGACATGGGCCCTTTTCGCAATCCCTTTAAACGATGATATTTACTCAGTAAAGCTAAGCTATTGCTGCCATTCTGATAAAACAATTTTACCAGTAGAGCTGGATCTTTCTTCTCTAAGGGCATGATCAACGATGACAAAGGTACGCAGAATGATTTTTTGGCCCTGACTGCAAACTAGCGTCTCTAGATAGCCGAAATATCCTACGGAAGGCCGATAACGGGACGAGTCTACTTGAATCGTAGGGATATTGTCAGTATGTTTTGGATGTTGGTGGAATTTAGGGAAAGAGAGAGTTTTTTTAATCATTGTCAGTACTCCGTCGTAGGATATTTTTGCATTCTTTGGGATGTTAGGGAAAGTTTTCCAAAACTCGACAAGTTAATCATGCTTGATTGGAATTTGTAATTTTAAGTTAAAACATTTTTGGGCAATTAGTTTGTAAAACTATGGTAGAAGTTTTTCTGCAGTTTTTGAGCAGTAGTTAGACTTCAAAAACTTAGAAGCAATGATAGTGCAAGAATAATGTAAGGAAAATTTTTGGAATTATTTTCTTGTCGTAATAAAGGAATTGTGTCAGACTTGAAACAGGAAATTTTTTTAAGAGATTGTCATGTTTAGTTTATTTCTACTAAAAAAAGTATGAATTGCATATGAAAAATGTATTTTATTTTAATTAATAAGATTTTAGGAAGTTTAGTTAGTGTTTGTAAGAAACAAATTAGACTTTTAATGAACAATTAGTTTTTTTTTTTTTTTTTTGGAAAGAGGTCTAACCAGAAAATTTATGGGGAATTGGATATCCTCAATAAATCAATTCATCTTATTCTTAGTAATTAGCCTTGTAATTATGATAGATGTAATAATATCAAAATATTTCTTTTATTTTTCACTTGGGATAAATACGAACTACGTGCGATTCTGTAGTTGAATAAATGTTATGGTAAGAAATTGTTTCTATTTGTTTTTGAGTTACCTATTGCCTTAAAAAGTTTTCTTAGCAATTTTATTTATACATTGAGTAAACTGCTTTATAATAATACTTATATATAAGGAGTACAAAGCATGTTCATGAATTTAAAGTGTAAGAAATGCATTTAAAAAAAGTTAGTCGTAATTAGAATCTTAAAACACACTCTCATCTGTAAATTTTAAAAAAAAAAAAAAAAAAAACAAGAAAAGCAATATATTTCATTTGTAGCAAAAATCTTTTATATTTCAAAAATGCTAATTCCTTCAAAATGCATTTGGTAGGCTATTTAATTAAATATTTCCTTTATTTAATAAGTTAAGCATTTTTTTTTAATTCTGTGAATCTCTCTCAGTTTGAATTACTCGACCCGAAATAATTTCACATTTTCAAAATAGTTTAAAAAATATACGGAAACATTTTTGTTTAACAAAGATGTCACCATAAAGTTTTAAAACAAAAAAACTCATTAGTTATGTTTGTAGTTTGATTCTATTGTGCAAGTACTTTTTACACAACCAAAAAAATTGAGAGAATCCATAAATTATTTATAAAATGGATCTTTGCTCTTCACAACTAATCAAACCAAATGTTTCATGCATTTAAAAAAAAAAAAAACATTTCTGCATGATACGTTTCGAAATGAACATGTAATTAAATACCATTGTGTAAAAAGTTGAAGGCTTTATTTCATACTTGATAACTGTTGTAATTGGTCTATCAAATTTAGGATGAATAGAGTAGTAATATTTTGTTTTTGAATATTGTAGTGCAATTTTCATCATGTTTATTGTTTTCACCTGATAATTAATAATTTCTAATTTTATTGGAGAGATTTATCCACTTTAGGAACAATTTTCATTTGATTTACCTTTGGTTTTCTGTTTCCAATAAGATAATCCTAGGAATGGGGGGAGGTTTGAACAAATTATGTTTCTACAATATTTTAAGTATCTAATAAGACAGGTTTTTTGGGACCATTTTCTTGAATGCAATTTATTTCATTCTATTTGTGTGTACATGAGAATTTGTCATTTGTTTTCCTGTAGGAGAAAAAACAATATTGGGATCTTTATTAATCCTTCATCTGTAATTTCTTAGGATTTAAATCCCATTCAAAAGTAGAATTGATATTAAAATGCTTCACAAATTTTCGATTTATGTAGAATTGAGATTATTATATCGTGTTATCTAGAGTTTATACCATCAAATAATGAAACTGACTACTGAATTCACAATTCAAAAGATAAAAGAAAATATTACAAAGAAACTGTTACAATTTTTTTTTAAAAATTAATTTTACCATTCTTGGTCGTAAATACGACTTGTTACTCATTATAATTTTGATTGCTTTGGAAAATATCCACCATCTGCATTATAATATATGTAATCCATCGAAAAACAAAATAGATAAAAGCCTGTAAATTCATAAAAAAAATATTTACAAAAAGTGATACATCATCACATATTGAAGAATGATTCATCACTGTATAAGAGGATAGCATCTTTGTTAATACAACATATTCAGTGAGAAAGGTTATTATATGATATTATTCAATTGGCACCATTTTCCATGTTACCCATGAGGTATAATACATAAACGCATTAATAACCCTTTTATCCAAAAAGGCAAGGCGGGTTCCCTAGTGGTTCTGTATTCGTTATATACAGTGGTGGATCCATGAAGTGGGTACAGGCTCCCATTATAATTTCACATGCAGACAAACTAATATACCTGAACAGGAAATTTCAACCAAATTTAAAAGTATTTATTTTGTTGTTTTACTTCAAAGTTGCTTGTTGTATCCAAGCACAAGATTAAGCTATCTATTGTACTGTAAGTTTTCAGTTCTTAATTTGAATTTGATCCTTGAATTTATGTTTAGTTAATCTTTACATTAAGGATTAAGTAAGCATAAATAAAATAAACTCATCAAAAACTTCAGAAGACACATAGACACGATTTTGAGCTACTGAACGTTTAGGACCTGCAACAAAAAGGAATTTTGCACAAGAAAAATATGATATCTGTTCATTTTCAAGTGCGAAAAATGAGAAATAAATTCTACACTTCTTTATTAAGATACAAACAGAAAGACAGTTATAAACGCCAGCTCTGGTTTATTGTACCATTATGTTATAAAATTTACCAGTGAAATAAGAAGTTTCAGAAAGAAAAAAAAAAATCTCCAAACCTAATATCCCTTCTTTCCTTGGTTAAATTCTTCCCAACCCCTATGATTCAAGTAGATTCATCTCGTTATAGGCCTTCCGTAGGATATTTCGGCTATATAGAAACTCTGATTGACGGCAATTATCTTTATATTTGACTAATTTGCATAAGAAAATTTTGAAAAGCGCCATCGGTGGTCAAAATTTAATTTTTTTTTTTTTTTTTTTTTTTTTAAGAAATCTTTTCCCCGTTGTCCGTATAACGTATATACCAAGTTTCATCAAAATCCAATTTGCGGAACGGGTTCCACAGACTTCTGAATAGGGTCACTTTAATTATAACCGCCCTATTCATATAGACAAAATCGTTTGACATAGCACTAGTACACTATTCGTTCGTTCCATTTGTTTTTAGTTGTTAAATTTCAATTTATATTGTCATAGAGTAAAAAAAAAAAAATGTTTTTCTCTAAATATGTTTATTGAAAATATTCCTATACATATGAATCATTTCATAATTTTAACCTTTTTCAAATAAAAATTTTATGGGTTGTTATATTATTATAATTTTTTAATTTTTACGATTGTAAAAATATTCTCTGTAAAAACTTTTTTTTTTTTTTCCAGAAAAAGGAAATCTAGAATCAGCATTTATATTGTTTGCTTAAAGCTGTAAATTTTCGAAACACTTCCGTATCCATAGCTTTGCTGGCCTCAGATTTTGCATGACGTTATTTGAATAATGTTTTTGAAAAAAAAGATAGAAATCTGCAAATGTAAAAGCAGCTCATAAGATAAATGGCGTGCCGTTGCGAGTTGCGTGAGTAATCTCTTTGAACAACGCATTCAAACTGCGCCTACCATGATTCAAGTTATACTTCTTGGTACTTTCTACTATTATGAGATTCCCACGAAAATTTTTTGTGTTATAGTACTATATGCAGCATGCAACACGATTTGAAATTTTCGAATATAATGTTTTATTTGTCTTAATTAAAAAAAGGAAAATTAATCTTGCATAACAATAAAATAAAAGGAGTCGTTAAACATTAAAATAACTTCATTAAACTCTTTATCTTTCTTGATTTTCAGATTGCTTTTTTATTGATTTAAGTCATAAATTAAATTCTTATTTTTGATGTGTTGTTATGAAAATAATTCATATTAGTAAGATGCTATAGATTGAATTTTCGCAAATCATATATTTTTCTTTTCTTTTCTTTTATATAGTGTAAGATTTTTTTCACACATAATGAAAACTAAAATTTTAATTCATGGAAAACTACACATTGTGTGTTTTTATGTGTGTGGTTTTCGGTCCTTTTATATCTCGGAGGACATCAATCAGTCTTTTTCAGATAAAGTTAATCTTTAACTAATCCTAACATTAAATGGTATGTTAAAATTTTGATGTATAAAAAAATGAAATATGATAGTCTAAGCTAGTATCATAAAAGAAATAAGTTCTCTCGAAAAAGACTTCAAATAAATAACTAATCTCTATCTTTGTGAAATTCGAGTCTCCCTGATTATAAATATCCATAATTCGGTTTAATTATTCATAAATTTGTTTAAAACAAATGCAACTATTGTTTTATGGTTTGTTTATTTCATGTAGAGAGCAAAGACCTTATTCCATAACTTAGTGTTCCATATTTTTGCATCTGTTTTATAGGCTTCTCAATTGTTTAATTTTTTCCGTATCGTAGTATATCGTGTACATTTTCACATAATTTTTATGGCTGTATACCTTAATAACTTTTATATATATATATATATATTATTAATAATAATATTTTTAATTTCTAAATTTTATGGTATGCATCATATCTACGATATATTTATAGAATTATAGAATTCCTTTAATACTAAAAATTATTTTAGTTTAGATTTTTATGCATCTGCAAATGAAGCTTAAAAACTCCTCCAATCTCTAAAATTGTATTACTGCTATCCATTGGAATTTGACTTTTTCAGTCAGATTTAAATTTTCATTTTTATTTTAAAAAATTGTGAGTCTGTTTACTTATATTTTTTCATTGTTATTCATTTATTTTTCTATTTTATTTTATTTTATTTTTGTAAGAGCTGTGTATGCACTTTTTTCCGTTCGTTTCAAAATTCAATTGCTATATATATTTTTATGCAAAGATAATATTCTGTATTACAAAAATTATTCATTGATTTATTAACGTCACTCTACGAAGCAACACGAGAACTACTGGCAACGGATTTCGTAATTTTGAACCCATTTAAGAGACCCCATTTCACTCTCCAAAATTCGTCAGTGTTTATAAAATAATGTTTGATGCAAAGGTCCTTGGTAGCCGCATTAAGTGATCATGTTCGCTAGTTCATTGACAGCATTTCCTTCGAGTAGTCGTGTTAGCGAGGCTGATGCACGACGTTACCTGAATTGACATCCCACTGTCCAAACTTACACACCGTGCCTCGTGAGGACCCAAAACCTCGGCATATTTAATGTGCAACATCCCTACTACACGACAGGTTTTTTACGACTTTAAGACTCGAATCCACGGCTCGACAGAAGCAATGCTGGTCGCGAGAAGGTAATCGTTCCCTGTATTCAAGATATTCTGAGCTGCTTTTTGAATGACTCTTGATTTATATCACTGATTCCAAAAGTAAATACTGATTCTCCTAGGTGTAACGAATAATTTGAGCAACCTCACAAAATATTTATTTTTGACAAATAGTCTCCGAAGTGTATCTTCGTGCAGAATGTTCCCTGAAAGATATATAAAAATACTTGCTTTTGAAAATTCTGCAAACAATTGTAGTGGATTCAAGGATTCATTTATATGGGGAAAAAACTGAAATAATATTTAGCTTTCTACTAAATATCTGTATTTTGATTTATTAAAAATTTCAGTCAAAACTAAGCGAATGTTTAAGAGAAGAAAATTATGACCAAGTGGTCATTTGAGCGAAAGTTTATTAACCGCTTCTTTATACAATTGACTTTTTAAATATTTTTTACGCACGTGGGATATTTGATCAAATTACTTTTTGGTTGTGAGAAGTGGTGCTTGCAGAATTGGATCAGAAGTCATTCATTTTTACTATAAATTTAGGAGATTTTTTTTTTTTTTTATCATTTGATGAATTAAAACTTAAACATTATTTGACTGATTCGAATTCTATCATTTTATGTGTGCGATAAATGTATTTTTATTGTTGAATAGTCGCTCCTTTATATAAAAGTTAAAGTAATTTATCTTGTAATTTTTTTCAATACGTTCGTAACAAAGTTAAAATCTTTTTTAAAAATAAATTTTAGTGAAAGTTTGATCTTCGTATAACTAGTAATTGCAGTCTGAATTTGTAATTATATAGGAATTTTTTTGTATTCATAAATGCAAAAGACATTATTTTAAATTTTATACTGTTTTGAAAACCTTACCAATTTAAAAGGAGGAGAGAAATCTTTTTAACTTCCACGTCAAATAATACATTAAACAATGAATTTGCGGTTAAGATTAAATATGTTCTATCCCATGTTAGCGTTTAATTATTAAATTTGGAATGTGAAAGCCATTCCGGTGACAGAATATCCTTCATCATTTTCTTTCACTCTTAAATAGCAATGAACGTCATGAAATGTAATCTTCAATTTGCGGTAAAGAAAGTTGGAGAAAAGGTAATTTTTTTTTATTCTCCTCAAAGGGTTTCATTCATCAGAATGAGATCTGCTCTTCGTGGATAGTTGGAAATTATTAAAAAACTTTATTATGATGTATTTGTAAGTAACAAGCAGATCACATATAATCATTTCGTGATAGCATTAGTCTGGCGTGTTGAGTCTAAGAGAATGAGAACGGTTTATTGAACTTCAGTGTTGCCCGCTGGAAATTGGAACTAATTAAAAGATAATCACTATTTTATATATTCATTTTATCTTGCGCGACTGATAATGCACTCCTTTTAGAATCAAACTTGAAAGATTTGAATGAATTATAAGTTGTGTCGAACTTTTATTAATTTTCACCCCCTTAATAAATTGGAAATGTGTGTCACAAAAAATGTCAAGTGTCGCCTTATTAGATAATTATAAATGAGTTTTAAAGCTTTTTTGTAATGGAAATTTTTTTCATCATCTATTAAATTTTAAATATTTGGATACTGGACGGAAGGATTTAAAACAAAATCGTTCCGTCGTTGATCGAGGGGAGGGGATGAGAAAATTGTTTTATTGACAATTTTCTTTTTAAAAAGGGTATAATATAATTTCGATGCTTCAATCTCATTTCATAAACCCGTAAATGGCTGCTAAAAGTAGGTGAAAATAATTCGATTTTCGTAGTTTTCACAAAAGGTTTTCCTTAAATATGAATGCATATTAACTTTTTTTTTAAAAAAAAAAAAAGTTTGCGTTGCATTAATTCTATGTAATGCATACAAGTAATTTTTCGGGAAGGTTGCAGATTTGTTATCCGGTTTCTCTTTAACCACCTAATCTATTTAGAATTGTGTTGGTAGCATTAAAAATAATACAAAGTATTGTACTTTCATGCATTGGATTTATTATAACCTGAAAATATTGACTTTTGATGCAAATACTTTTAATTGTAACTTAAAATTTCTCAAACGCTCTATATTTTTCTATCTATATCGTTCTATTGTCACTTTTTTCGTAAATAATGAGTATAAAATCATCATTCATTGCACATGCATATATTTTAAATCTTATTTATAATTTATGAATATTTTGAATATTTTTTTTGTGTGTGTTGTGTGTTTCATTAATCAACACTTCACCACATTTTCCTCCCATTTTAATCCAGTCCGAAGACCATTTCCAAAAATGGCGATTCATCGATAAAAGAGATTTTTTAATAATGCCGAATTTTAAACAATGGATTTTAGAAAGCGGATTACATCATGTTTATCGATAAATTATCTAGTTGTAACTCACATGAGAAAATAACTGAAAACAATTTTTTGATTGCTTGAAAACTAATTTTTTAAATACTAATCGCTACTTAGAGCTAAGTTGGCTTATTCCCTTTGGAATTAGTTCTACGTCGCATTTTTTTTGTTCTCTGCGCCAAATGAGATGATTTAGGGCCAAATGCTGGATTCACTCGGCTCAGGCTCCGGGTTTCTATTGATCGAAACTTAAATTTTCGTTGCAGCGCTGCATAGTTGACCTCATGTAAACATTGCAGAGATCGACTGTAACTCGCTCCCATAGATCCTTTAGTGAAATACCCTTCTTGCTTACTTCCTTAGGGATTAGAACATTTAACCCCAATGTAGTTTTCCAAATCTGTTGCATTATCGCATCCACTAAAAAATATAATAGAAGTTAACTGCAGAATAATTAATCTGCTTATGTTTTATCAGTAATTGTTACCATTTGCCTTTATTATAATTTCCTGAGGTAATTATATACACTAATTCCTTTAACATATTTATTTCTTCGTAAGAATCGGTGTTATTTATAAGAATTTTTTTTTTTAATTTGCATATTTAAAAAGCATTGATACACTTGTAATTTTTTTTTATAAAAATACTTTATCTTTTTGTTTCTTCCTTATCTATAAAAGTTATTAATATTATATAACATTGATTAATTTCACTTCAAAAGTTTGTTTTTCAGTATCATGTTATTTTACATATTACAAAGGATGTATTTCCACGTTTTCTTTTCTTTTTTTTTTTTTTTTTTTCTTCTTTGTAAGCCATATTTTCTAATTATTTTAATGTAACAAATTAATAAATTTTTAAAAATCTCTATATTTGAATTGATCAATAAGTAAATTACACATTTTTATGTTTTCTTTTTAAAGTACTTCCCTATAATTTATAATTTTTGTAATAAAGTTTAATGAGATATAAAATTTGCATTTTATTTTTAAAATATCAACTATGTATTTAAAAGTATATGCAGTAGTTTTTTTAACAATTGAAATTTTCTTGTCAGTTTTTTCAATCATGGTGTTCATAGTGTAAAAGATTTATATGAATTTGATGACACCCAACTCACAACCAAGTTAAACATCAAACAGTTTGATACATGGATGAAAGCCAGAGACTCTCTTTTACATGAAGAATATTCTGACCTGGTTGAAAGTCTGTGGTTAGCCATTGAAGAGGAAGCTAAACAACCATGGACTACAGGTATTTTCTGTTATTTTGTTTTATTTAATTAGAAAAAGTAATTTTTGAAATTCAATGAAATTAGCAAGTCCTGTTAAAAAGGAAGAATCTCAAGGATTTAAATTCTTATTAATTGACCCAAATTTGTAAAAGTATTATTTCTTAATTCAATGGGGAAAAAAATATGATTAATTTTATTTTTAAATCTTCATTCAGAAAAAATGCATATTACTGTCAATCAGAAAAATCATATGCAGGAAAAATCAGTTGTTGCAAGTATTTATTATATATAAGCCTAGAACCCTTTATACTGAAGCTTTTTTTTAGAGGGGTGGAAAACATCTTTGGTTTTATCTCCTTATGTTTCATAAATATTTTTATTGTAAGTTTAGATTTAAAAAAAAAAATCCTTTGTCATCTTTGTCGTGGCATATATGTTATTGGTGCAGATTTAATGCTGGGTTGTCATTGAAACTTTTAATTTATCTTTTCATATTTTTTAAAAAATTTATTTTAGAATTTAAATCTGATATTTGTAAAATATATTTTTTTTAGGTGTGATTTTATAAGAATAATACTTATTTCTTCATCCTTTTAAATTTTAAATTCAGTTTCTTAACATGTAAAAAACTGAAGAAACAACTTTAAAAGTTATTATACATGTTTTCTTTTCTTTTATTTCATTGTTTATTTTAATTTTCCTTTGCAATGCAAATCTCAAGTTTAGAGGCCTTTATTTAATATTAAATTGATGTCTTTATAAGTTATTTTCATTTGAATTCAAATAAAATTCAACTTTCTCTTTGATATATGTTTGCTCATATATTGTTTTTCAACTGCAGAGATGTTTTGTTCATGTAGGAAATCAAACTTATTATTTATGCACATATTTATTTTTATGTGTTTATTGTTGTTGAATTTTATACTCTGATTGTAACTCAAATTTCTACTATTTAAACAAATTACCTCTAGTTGTGAATCTTGGTATATGGCTTTTAAAGAATGCTTAATTGCTTTGCAAGTAGTCATCAAAATTAATTTAAAATGACATTAATTTTTTTTTTATTAATACATTTTAACTTTTATTTTTGTACATGGTAAATAAATAATAAGTAAGGTACACTAAAATGATGTTTCATTTTCTCCCCAAATTCTTGTTTTCAATTCATGATAAATAGATATTTGTCATTCAGAAAATATTTAAAAACTCTAAATGTGCACTTTTTAAATATTTTATTGGGATAAAGCTCAATTGTTAAAAGGATGTAATGCAGTTAACATATTGTAAGTGAAAATTAAACTGACACAAATTTTTTATAAAATATTTTTCATTACAGAAAAATCAACAACTTACTTTTTTCATTGAAATATTAAAATCCAATTGAGAGAGAGTTTAAAATATGACGCAAAAAAAATTCTAGAATTCCAACTGTCTTATGATCTGCATTATTGATGATAAAAAAAAATATATAGAAGTTTTTTTCTTCTCTGTTATAAAAAAAAAAGTTTTGATAATCTAACTTAATCAAATGTTGTAGTATAGTTTTGTAAGTTTACTTACTTACTTAACTCTTTTTATTTTAAGTTTTTCCTCACTTTATTTTTTTAAATACAAGTTTAATTTTATATCATTTTGCATCTCCTGATGTGAATTTAGTTAGTGATTATTTTTAATGATTAAGTTATAATATTTAAAATGTTATAGCTATACAAAAAACTTAATAATTTAAAGAATAAAGGTAATTTTAAGAAAATAATAAGCTAGATATTTTTATTATTAAGTTTGAATTTATTACATGTAAAAAATTTAATGTATCTTTAGTTTTGTTTTAACAGTGTAATACTTGAAAATTAAGAATTATGATGCACATTTGTTCATGTATTTTTTTTTTTCCAGCTGGCATATTTATCTTGTCACTTTGTGTAGCTCTCTTCACGGGCATGGTGCTAACCATGTCCCAGCCTAGGTTGGAAGCTGGTTATGGAAATCAAAAACTTGGTTTTCTTTCTTATGTCACTGGAAGATATCTGTCCCCTTTGAAATGTAAGGTTGTATTTGATTGGACTGAACCTCAGGTTGTGGGGAACACTATGAGCTTTACTGTGAAGGTATGTAAGTTTATACAGCATTCAATACTTAAAAATAATATAGACATTATATTTATAATAAAATTGATTAAAATATTTTAATTTCTTTATTAAAATGATTTATATTTAAAAAATTAATAATTTATTTTGCTTCTTTTTGTAAGAAAAGTGAGAGAAATCCATTTTAAAATATTTTAGAATATTAAGCAAATCCTTTTTCCATCTGTAATGAGAGAGAGTGTACTTTTAAACCATAAACATGTAAATTTCAAATGCACCCCTCCCTGGTTTTTCCAATGTCCTTAATAATTTTGCAAATAAATCCTTAAAAACTTTCAAATAATTTTTAATGATTTTCTTGAAGGATATTTTCTCTCTCTTCAACCAGAACAAAAAGTCATCCTGAAATTCTAAAATTTAAATATCAAGAATATTCAAATTTGAGTTATTTCTTTATTTCCTTTTTTTGTTCTTATGTTCATAAAAATATTTTAATATGGTTATTTTGAGTCTTTGAAAACAATCAATTTTTGTTAATTTTATTTTTCATTTGTTTTCTCTTTCTTAGATATATAAATCATTTGTATCCTGAAATTTCAACTTATGTCTGAAAATTAACTATCATAATTACGTGAAAATAAATTTTTGTTAATATTAATTTATTTTTTGTTTACCATCTTTCTTATCGTGTGTATTATGTAAACCATTTTTTTTTCATAGGCTTATTTTAGAAAATTTTAAATACCATACTATTTTTGTATTAAGAGCCTACTGGAATAATAAATTTGTTTCAATAGTTTTTTCAGAGGAATGGTCAAGCATATCCTATTTGTAATGAAGACAATGTCTTAATAGAAATAACTCAGGGAGCTTATAAAATTGCTTGTAGTGTTGAACTTGGAGGTTCTCAAATATCGGATGCTAATACAGCTAGAGTTCAATTCACTGTGCGGAGGGCTGGAGAATATCGAATTTGTGTCCTTGTTGGCATGACCCACATCCAAGGCAGTCCTTTCATTAAATCTTTTGTACCTGGTAAATTTAGTTTTTCTATAAAGATATCTGTATTTTAATTATTTTGTTTTTTGTACAACATTTAATGCATTATTATTCTAATATGAAAAATATTTCCAAAATGGAATGTTTTTTAAATCACTTTCAGCTTTGTTTTTCAAATTAGCTTAGTCTTTTTGAAGTTAAATTGATCAAATTTAAATCCTATCATAATTTTATTTTTGTGAAATATAATGCAAAATCTGTTTCTAATGCGAATTTCTTACTGAAAGAATTTGAAAATGAAATTTATAACTTAAATTTTAAAATTATTTTATTAGTATGTATCATTTAGGTTTTCGGATTATTACAAACAAAAAATTTAAAATAGTGTACATTTTAAAATGATCATTGTTAAAACATTGGAGAGAAAAGTAAATGAAGAAAACATTTTTTATTATATCTTTGTAATATATATATTTGATGTATATATATATATATTCACACATAGTACAAATCACAAATTGTAACAAACCATCTGAAAATATCCATCACAAAATCAATACTATTAATAAATAAATTAAAAAAAATTGCTTAAAAAAATAATTAAAAAATTAATTAATATTTATGCAAACCAGAAAAAAAAAAGTTTATATATTATCTAAGCTATCTGAAAATTTAAAATCAAAAAAACTATTAACATACCAGAAAATCAGTTGGGGTTTCTGTAGATCTTTTTTACCCCATTTAAGACATTTTTTAAAGAGGGAAATTAGGATATTATAGTATTATATTCATTATAAAGTAGAGAAGCGATAATATGATCAAAAAACTAATAAATTGTGTTCTAACTAGACATAATGCTTGTGTAAAAAGTTTTAAGTTTGAATGCATGGGTTACTTTGGCAAATTCTACTTTTAGTATATATTTTCAATTATAAACAAAAAAAATTTAAAATAAGGAGGGATTCTATATTCATTGTTTTTCTTATGAAAAAAGTTAATATATTAATACAACTAAAATTGTAATTCCAAATTTTTTTACCATTTTAAATAGAATTAGTTATGAATTTAAATTACTTTTACTGGACATTTGTAATTTTTGTGAACAAGAACTTAACTCCTTATTTCAAATTGTATTAGTTTTCAAAAAATATATATTTGGGTATTGTGTTTTTCTAACATTAATCGGAAGAAAGTTAAACATTTTGCAGGAAATGAAATTTGTTCGAAAATAAAAATAAACTGTGGAATTTTTATTCCCTTCCTTTTATTTTCCTTTCTTTTTATTTTAGGTCCACCTGATCCAGTAAAAACTTGCTTTATCCACCATTGCTCCACTGTCGTTGGTAGTGAGGATATACCTACACAACTTTTTATTGAACCTAGAGATAAATATGGTAATTTATGCACTGTTGACAAAGACTGTGATCCAGCTAATGAATATAGTGTTGACATCATAGAAGTAAGATATAATTTTTTTTTCATGATATATTTGTGTTTACCACATTCTCAAAGTTATTCTTTTAGTTAAAGGATATGTTATTATTGTTAGGTAAATACAGGTAGGCCAATACCAGATTCATTCCGCTGGGAATGTTATTCACTGATATCTCGCTTAGTTCTTGTATTAAAATTTCCTAAAGAAGGTTGTTATCGAGCAACTGTTTCTTATAAAGGACAAACCATTCAGAATGGCGACTTTCATGTTATCATATTAAACCGTGAGTATTACCTTTCTCTTTTATTATTTAATATGAATATAATATATTATTTTTTCAGAAAAAAGATAAACTTTTTTTATAATGTGCACATTTGTGATATGTACCATTATATCAAACAATCTTAATATTAAAAATATCGTTTTAAATATGAATGTGTTCACACATTTATTTATACTTATGTTAATTTAATTGCATGAATAAAAATATCAACTTGATATTTATAACTTGTAAAATTCTAATTCAAAAAGAAGGTATATTTGTTAATCTCCAAAGTGTTGCCCCAATTTTCTTAGTTCTAACATTTACAATATTATTTTCTGGGGAATTATAATCTTTCTTTATTGACTGTGTCTCTTTATGCTATATATCAGTTGGAATGTGCAATATTGATTAACCAGAGTAAATAAGCATCTTTAATATGATAGGCTGAGTCCATTCTCTAACAAGAGGTGGAGAGCTTAGCTATTTACTCATTTTTTCCCCTTTTATTGTAAATTATTTTCCTAGATTTTGTTATTGGTAATGTTACATTAAATCTTAGTTTTCTGTGATTTACAATGAGATTAAGAATTTTATTCAATATGAAAATCTTGTTTGAATTGATAATAAAATTACTAAAATTGTATTATGTACATAATTCTGCAGTGTTTTGACCATTCATGATGTATATTTTCTGAAGAAAATATAGTGAAAAAGTGTGCAAAGAAATAAAGCACGTATATGAATATTTACTGTTTATTTTTGTCTATATGATAACCAGTTTGTTCATATACTGTGATATGCAACTTACATAGGTTCTGCTGTGATTAATTTATGAATTGGACGATTTTTTTTTGTATGTCTTATAATTTAATGTTGTTACTGAATGAAATAATGTAATGAAAAAAAAAATTAATAAAATTTTAGCTCATAAATTTAAGAAGGTTGAAGAATGTCAAAATGCTTGCTTAAGTAGAATTTCTTTTTTCTGTCTAGAGGAAGAATCATTTATGGTACAAAAAAATGTGGCTAAAAAAAACAAATGCTATGAAGTTAAATTACTAGCTTTAAATGGAGAAAGATATCAGAAGCCTAAGAAAGTATATTGCTACATATCACCTAAGGTAAAAATTTCTATTTTATTTTGATGTGTATTTAATTCTATAGTTTGTTAAAGTTGTTTGATAATTGAATTTGAGTTTTTCCTCCTCCCATTTTAGTTTTCTCTTTTATATTTTCTTCATGTCTCACCTTCATTTTTATATATTTTGTTATAATTTTTAGCAACTCACTTTGAAGGAATATATGTGGAAATTTTTTCCTAAACACCTCATCACTTTTCGCTTATGTCCATCAACCAAGGTATTTAATTTCTTATTTATATATTACTTCAACAAAACTAAAGAAATTATTTATTGTGATAATTGGTGCATTTATTTGCTTTTCTTGCAAAATATGTGATTAAATTAGAGGGAAAAGTTTTTAAATACTGAATATAATACTTTTTTTTTAATTGAATATGTTTGTTCCATGTATAAATTTAAATTGCATATTAGAATTTCTTTTAAGTTAATGCAAATATTTTTTAATTAAAAGATACAAATGTGTGCGGCATTTGAAATTATAAAGTCGTATATTTTAAATAATTAGCAACATACCTGTATCTGGGGGAAGAACTTTAACAATGAAATACATCAATATCTGTTTTCATCAAAACTGTTAATAATTTTAGTTCAAAACAAATAATAGAAATAAAATAATTACTGCTTTTCATTAGCAAGCCAGTATTTTGGCTCATTTCCCCCTTTATCTAAGGATTTTCATGTTATTTGTTTTCGGTGATAGATGTAACCGCACAATATTAAATAAGTGTGTCAAATTCTGTTTTTTATGTCAAATTTTAACCAAGTTTTGTTTTAATCTTGTTTCTTTCACCTTATATATTGTTTTGCATTGTGTGTGTGTGTGTGAGAGAGAGAGAGAGAGAAATTTAAATCCTGAATCTAATGTGCTTAACTACAGGTCAAATAATTTATAATCTATTATTACAAATTAAAATACTTAAAAGTTTTAAAATGTTCAGCTCTCAAATGTATTCAAAGCTTTAAAAATGAAATTTTAACAATTATAAAAGGATTAATGTTTTAGATAATTTTGTCAAAGTATATAAACTAGTAAACTATTTCTTTATAATACAATAATATTAGGAACAAATATAAAAATTTGCTGTAATGGTCTTCATAATCATTGGATCCAGATTTTAGTGTAACTATCAATTAATCATCTGTTTTTATCTCATTGATTGTCTGAGATTTTTTTTAGTTTATAATCCAAATAACAATAATTTTTTTTTAAAAAAAATTTTCAACTAATATTAATAGAAATCATATATATATAATTTCACATGTTTAGAATAATCATTTTTTAAGTCGTCAGAGTACTGTTTTGAAGGCAGGTGTTGAGTTTTATTTAATTAGTTCAACAACATTGTAGCAATTTATTGTCTTTTTTGTTAAAAAAAATCTATGTTAGAAAATATTAAATTAAACGTGCTATTTATAAATAAATATATAATTTTGTTCTTTTCTTTGATTATTTTATTGCAATTTTTCTCTTTCTCTTCTATGGACATTACCCAAGATCCCTAGAACTTTGAAGATAAAATTTCTTAAAACAGTGGTTGAATGCACTCTTTTATGTTAAAAAAATTTCAGTGTGATTAGGTTCATTAAATGTACATTGCCTTGAACAGTTTTATGAAAGAGAAGGAAAAAAATGTGTATTTATGAAATTATTATCTTGGTTTCATTGCTTTTATAAAATTGCTATTGTTATACAGTTGGAAATATTAACAGAAATGTTATAAAGCTAATCCAATTTATCCAACAAAACACTAGTTATATTCTTGTAACACATAACTTATTCATGTAGGATATACAAAAGTTGTGTATTACAAAATTATAAGAGTGTTGGCTCAAATTGCAATTACATTTTGATGATTGATTGATCTTTTTATTTCCTTCACACTGTAAAGCAACACAAGGGTTCTTGGTAACGAATCTCTGTTATTTTGAGCCAAGTCAAGTGATGAGGATGACACATGACCAGACACCCCCATTCTCCAAATTTCACATTTCCTTCCACAATTGCATTTTGGATTATGCGAAATATTTTTTTTTTTTAAAAAAAAAAAGGAATTTGTATTGAGCTTAAAATGTAAATAAAAAATATATCTTTAAAAGGTTAGACAAGTTCATCAAATGTAATGAAAAAGGGTTCCAAGTGAAGTAATATAACCAAATTACCTAATGCAAGCTGTTTTGATTTTTCTCAGTTTTAAATAAACCTATATTTGAGTAATATTTACTTCAAATAACAATGTAGTAAATATGATATGAAGTAAAATGCATTGCGTATTTAGCCATGTAGATTATTTGATGTTTTAAAAAAATATATATTAGCAGATAAACTTGATTAATTCTATATCTGAAATGTTTTATCTCTGTACATACTTTCTCAGTTCATTTTTGTAAAAACTTTTTATTTTCAAAAATCTTCTCGTGAATGAATGCATTTAAATTACAAAATATTTTATAATTTATTGTTTTAGAAGCATTTAATTATATTGTTATTTTTTAAATAGTTTAAATTCCAAAGTAGCAGAAATATTTTGCAAGGGGATCCTATTCTTGTTATTGATGATGGCTGTCAACAAGAAGTTGAGCTTATTAGTGCAGATAGAAACATCATTGCAGCAACTTTCACTCAATTTTTACTCAAAAATATAGGTATCTAAAGAATTTCTGTCTGATTAATATCTGCATTATCAATTAAAAATTTTGTTTAATGTTTTTCTGATTTTCATATCTTTTTGTCTATTACTAGTGTTAAATTTGATTAGAGATCATCAAGTAATGTGTGTGCATATATATATATATGTATATTGTAATATTTTTAAAATGTTAACTTTAAAATTTGATTTTGCTTTGATAAAATCAATTTAAAATTTGTAATAAATTTCAGAATATAAAAAACATTTATAAGATTTCAAGATGTTATGACATCTTTTAATGAATATAAATGCTCTAATAATTTATATTGGCAAAAAAGTTTTTTTAAAAAAAAACGTATTTTCGTATTAATTTTTGATGTTATTTTTGCTGCATTTTAGAATCATATTAAAAGGGCTGTAAAAAGTAAATTTTTATATTTTTCATTCGAAATATATTTGTCTTTGCTTTACAGGAGGCTCAGAGACATTTAAAGATAAACAGGACTTCTTTCAACATGAAGTCAGGAAGTATCATCAGAAACATTTCCATGATAAAATTTTCATTAAAGTAATTAGAGAATCTCTTCTAGAAACAGTATGTGTCATCTGTATTTCAATACTGCATTGATATTGATACCATTATTTAGAACACTATTTGGATTATTAAATTTTTCTCTTCTTTTTGTAGTCTTTTAAAGAAACAAAAAACTTCAGTGTTAGTGATTGGTGTAAGAATTTTGAAATAACCTTTGTTGGAGAAGAAGGTAAGCTTTAATTTTGATTTCTTTTTTGTCTGTTTTCCGCTAGTACATGACTATAGTTCAAGTTAAAAATCAGCATTTACTGGTATTTTTTAAATGTTATTAATTTTCAAAAAAACGCTGATTGTATAAAAATTGTTTTTCATTTAGAAATTTTTTTTGATTCAATGAAAATCTAGTAAATAAAACAAGTTTGAAAAGTGTATTGTTAACCTTCTAGTGGGCTCACACATGTGAAAGATATACTAAGTATCAGTTTCGTTTTATATCTTTATATCCAATGGCACTACGAGCTCTTTTCCTTAGCTATTCCACCCACTCCTTTTGATCTACTTTCTGTCATTGTTTGGATTTCGAGGCATTAATAGGACTTTACAAATCTGCTTTTTGTATTTTAAAATATATGTGTGACAATTCATGTAAGTTTTTGTTATATCTGATTATCTTTTTGTTATAAAATATATTTATTGTTTTAGACTTAAACATTATGATTTGATGTAATTTTTATGTTTTATAGCTTTTGGAATAAAGACACTGTATTTGTCCCATACATGCGACTGTTCATGATACCTAATTTATTTCCTCTCTCTCTCTCTCTCTCTCTTTTTTTTTTTTTTTTTTTTTTGAAAGTTATGGCAGGTAAACACAAAATAATCAACATGAAGGATACTAATGACCTTGAGGCTATAAGAAACGTTCATTTATGTGGCAGTGATGTGGAGGTGAACATAGTTTTAGACGAAAGTGATAAAGATAGAGAAGGGCCGTATATAAATCTATGTTCCTGCAGTAATTCAGCAAGCCAAATATTTAATAGATATTTTGGATATTTGGAAATGTCTCAATACTGATTGCATAACTGAAAGCATAGTTGAAGAGATTAATAGGTATATTTGTTCCATGAAACCTAATTACTCTCATTCAAGAGATGCCAGAGATACAGATGGAGCAGAAATAGAAGCTCTTTTGGGCTTACTTTATTTGGCTGGTGTTTTCCATGGAAATAGAGTTAACCTTAAAGAATTGTGGAGGATGGGCTGAATGTAATGAAATGTCTATGAAACTGTTTTTTTTTTCTTTTTTAATAAATTTTTTTTTTTTTTTTTTTTTTTTTTTTTGTTGTTGTTGTTTTTGTATTATCTTTAAGCTTTTATGTAAGAAATATAAATACTTCAATCAAAATATCACCAATTTCATTTATTTTATTTTATTTTCATGCAATTTCAATACCATTTGGTCATTTTGTACTGCTTATATGTTTTATTTTTGCATTGTTTCCTATTATTCTTAAATAATTATCATTTAATTGAATTGTACTTTTTAATCCTTAACTAATTACAACCGAATTTCACCATTAACACTCTTATACACAGAAGCATATCTAAGAAATACACACGACCTTTCATAATAGTATAGTGGGTATGCCCTCTGAAATGTTAATTGCATGAATTTATTTATTTATATATTTGTAATTTTAAATTATTAGAAAGTGTACATAATTTTTTATGAAAATATATGAACTTATGAAAGTTTATCGAAAAAGAATTGTTGGCAAAAAAAAATTGGGATATTTCTTAACAATTTAAATTTTAGGTTCATGCACATTTTATTTTAAAGAACTTGTGTATTAGTTATTTATCTCTGAATAATATCTATTTAGATTTATATGTTATGTATATAATAAGTCTTGTTTTGTTAAATAATTTTATTAAAACTAATTAGTTAATGAAATTGTATTTTAGGCATTGATTGGGGTGGTCTCAGGAGAGAGTGGTTTGAATTAGTGTGTTCATCTCTATTTGACCCTGAAAATTTGCTCTTCCATTCCTTCAAATCTGACAAGCAAGGTCTCGTAAGTGCTTTTTGCTGCTCTTGTTTTAATTAACCCAAGAATGCTAATGTTTGTTTAAGACTATTTATGCAATTTTCATTGCTTTTTAAATAAAATTTTAACCTTTCAGTGGGACACATTTATGTAGATAAACTGAAATTGAATTCTATTTGATATATTTATGCGAGAAGGTGCTATGAATGTCTGCACTTAGCTATTATACATTTGTTCACTTTCAATTATCCAAGGTTCAAGGCATTAATTGTGCCCTGCTTATCTGCAATTTTTATTTTAGAGGTACATATGACTGTTCATGAAAGTTTTTGTTGAATTTGTAGAATTATTTACAACCAGCTATAAAGAAAAACTAATTAGAATGATATATTTGGGATAGCTTCCAAATACCCTTGTGTAAGAGAACGTTGTTCAAAGAGAGCCTACCCCCATCAAAGTGAACTAAAAATTAAAGTATTGAAATGAATCAAAGAATTGGGTATTGAAGAAATGAAATGAAACAATGTCAGGGAAGGGGGGTTGCAATTCCTGCCAAAAAGCAAGTGCACTAATATTAATATTGCATGTTTCTGTTACGAAATTTGACAGAAATTTGCATGTTTGAAGCACTCTTAAACATATTTTTTCCATACTTCAAAACTGGATAAATGAGAATTATGGTTTATAAAGCAAGAATCAAATCTGTCTAAGTTGCACTAAATATTTGTTTCAACTGTAATCTAGACTGGAAAAAAAGGGCAAAAATTGTTTGACAAGAAATAGGGCCAAGAATCACTAGTGTATCTCGGGGATGCATCCCCGAGATCAGGATCATCAAAGATAAAATCTTGTGAGAAAATCACTAAGGCACCTCATGGCTATGATTCCCTTAACTTAAAGTAGATAATCTATAAGGGACTGCAACACTATACTTCAATAACTATAAAAACAAACTTCTTTCTTTTTATATATATATTTAGATTTTTTTTTTTTTTTTTTTTTTTATTTTATTTATTTATTTTTTGTTTTGTTTTGTTTCTGTAAATAAAGTGCACTTATTGATACTTAATTAGAACATGTTTCACGAATTAAATTTTCTAAAATTCACATTTCCCAATAAATACACATGACCTTTCACGTTGGTACTGGGGGCACACCTGCTGGAAGGTTAAATGAAATATTTTATTACTTTTTGATTATTATATCTTTTGAAACTACTTAAAACGTTTAATTTTTGTTTTGTATTTTCATCTCTGTCACTTTATTCATAGCCATTTTACTCCTAGAATTAATAACAAAGCACATTTCTTGTATGAAAGTCTCAACCATCTTAGATGATCAACAAATTCAGTTTAGGAATTAAATACAGTGATTGATTTTAAAAATAATAATAATAAAGTCAATAAATGCCAATAAAATATTTATATCATAAGAAATTTAACTAAATAATTGTTTGGTTTTTTTATGAGTTTCTTATATGACTAATAATTATATTTCTCAATATAGAAATATATAGATAGCTACTCTAGAAAGGTACTTTATTAATGTGAAATTTAAAACTATCTTTCTTGTCATAAATTTTGCTAGCAATCCTATTATCTATAATTTTTAAATATATATCTAAATATTTTGTTTCATATTTTTTTGTTTTAGTTTGAATAAGGTACAAATATGCAGAATAAAACGATAAATTAAGTTTATCTTCAAAAGTCTTATTATAATTTAAAACAAGTAGATCATCATTATATTTATAAATTTTAAAATTATTTCTATCGATGTAATTAGGTTTATAAAATGGAAATAGATATTAGCCAAATTATTGTTTCCTGATCTTTATAATTAATGTAATTTTCTCTAAGTACAATATCAATTAAAGATTAAAAAATTTATTATAAACATTCATATTATAATGATCATATATAATAAACAATACCTTAACTCATTATTTAGGTCTATTGAATTAAAAAGGTGTGCAAAATTATAACTATGAATAGAAAATATATTTCCTTTTGTTTTCTTAATATCATTATTTAGGTCTATTGAATTAAAAAGGTGTGCAAAATTATAACTATGAATAGAAAATATATTTCCTTTTGTTTTCTTAATATCTAAACTATTTAATGATTGCTGTTTTATAAAATTAGTTAATAGTATCTTGTAACTTTAAGTATTAAAACCATTAGTGACTGTTATAAATTTAATAGGATCTTTATGAAATTTTGGAGTAATAAAAATCTGAGATTTTAATTAGTTAGTAAACCTTTTTTTTTTTTTTTTTTTTTTCTATTTAGAGTTGTAGTTCTTTTATTAATTTCAAAGTCACTAAAATTGTTTTCTAAATAATCATTATTCTCTATTATATGTTTAGCAATAATTAAATTATAATAATATTTGCTGTTAATTTCATAATTATTTGATACTTTATAAACATAACAAATAAAATCTTGTTGAAAATCTAAAATTTGTTTTTTTAATAGCTTGTATTTTAATCTCATTCTTAGTTTTAAAAGTTATATCATTGATATCTTACGTATAATATTTATGCCCATTAAAAGCTTCGACTGGGAAACTTTATTTAATAGGAAAATGACTATTCTACTAGTTACTATTTGACATCAGAATTCCTAAAACATATATTCGTGTTCATAATACATCTCTAAACATTATTCTCAAATTACCAGTAATAACATGGTTATGCTTTTTATTAATAAAGTCTTTATATTCTGAATAGTTATGTTTTATTTCATTCTTCATATTTTAAATCTTATTTTTATTAAAAGTACATCTACCTCCCCCCCCCCTTTTTTTGTTATATTTAAGAGCTTTTCAACTGTAATATTTTTAATTAAAAGTAATTATGTACATTTAGAAAAGGAACATTAAAATCAATCTTATAAAAAAAATTCATTTATAAAAGTACAAATTTCTATACTGTTAATCTCTCTCTCTTTTTGCAATCTTTGATTTTATATTCAACTATTGTATTAGATAGTTAGTGACCCTTGTGGTGATCGGGAATGACAGAATAGTCAATTTTTGTTTTTTCTTCAATTTCTTCTCCTCTAGACCACAGTTAAATCTTGTTTGGCTCAGCATAGCCATATCTGGCTCTTGTGCCAAAAACTTTACTTTCTCACTTGACCCTTCTTGTTGATCAATCTTTTTTTCATTGCTTTAACGTCTAGATCACAGATTTACCTTATTTGGTACAGTATGGCCATATCTGGCTCTTGCGTCAATAAAACTTCACTATCATCATCATCATTAGATAGTTATATGTAAACAGTAGCTCTCTATATTGTTAATCATCATTTAGGAATTCTTTAAGGAAACAGTTACTCCTTTTTAAACTTAAAGTAATTAATATTTTTAACATTACAATTATTTTCAAAATTATTATTTTATATACAAATCTTTACAATTTCAATTTTAAAAAGAGGCTTTTTTCCTTTACATCTCTTACTCTTCTTTATTATTTTTTTAATTTTAACATCTGTATTTTTACTATTTAAATGTGAGTTTAAAAAAATTCTTTACTTTCTTTCTGTTTTATAATCTGTTAAATATTTCTATTATTGTGCTGTGCATTTAAACCATAAAGATAAACTGTATTGCTTAACCTTATAAAAAGTTAACTGCCATAATCTGTTTTATATTATTGGATTCAATTTTGATAGTCAAAATCTCAATATTTTCAAAACTATGCATATAGAAATAATTTAACATAATTTTATGACTAATTTTAAGCAATTATTGTGTTTTGAATGATATGTAGATTGATTTCAGTGTTTATATAATAAGATGTTTGTTCCACATATTTAAAATGAAATCTGATATGCTTGAAAGGAATTGCAAGAACTGTGATTAGACATTTTTGATAAAAAGACAATTTTGTGTGTGTGTTTTTTTAAAAAGAAATAATAAAAAAAAGTAAGGTGTTGTAGCTCTTAAAAGTAGTAATTTATTGCCTGAACCTGCAAATTAATTTTTTATTGTTATGTATATTGAATTTGAAAATAATACATTTTTCTTTGTAGTAAATTATATTAATTATTTTACATTTGAATTTAAACATTTGTGAGATATTTCATTCCTAAGGTATTGTATGATTATACATAAAATTGGTATTATAATTTTTCATTTGAGTGTTAATTTCTCTACAACCTTTTTGTCCTAAAGTATACAATTCTCTTGAATTGTAGGTACACCCTTGCCCATCTTACAAAAGGCCATGTCATTTAAAACTGAAATATTATGAATTTGCTGGAAAAGTAGTTGGGAAATGTCTATATGAGTCATCATTAGGAAGTTCATATCGCCAGTTAGTGAAGGCTAAATTTTCAAGATCATTTCTTGCTCAATTGATTGGTTTGAGTGTCCATTACAAGGTACATTATTCATTTTTTTTAATGTCAATCAAATTAATGAAAAAGAAATTTTCATATGTCATTATACATTTCTGAATATATCATTTTAATTTAATACTACTTTCTTTCTTTCAGTACTTCGAACATGATGATCCAGAACTGTATGTTAGTAAAGTTAAATACATTTTAGAAAATGACATTGAAAGTATGGGATTATATTTCATAGAAGAAATTTATGATGCTTCTGGTCAGCTTTTAGAGGTATTATGCTAACATATTTTAATTAAATCAAATTTTGTTTTACTTAGTTTGTACAATAAGTATTGGAACTGAAGTTATAAAGAGAAAATATTGAAGAAATATAAACAGTAAGTTAATAATATTTAAAATATGACCTTACTGCATTAATTCACCATTATCAGGGCTTTTTTCTTTCATGAGAAATGACAGTCTTTTCTTTCATGAGAAATTGGTAAGCACATGATTTTGCAGGCATCCCATTGAAGCTGCTGGAACAGCATCTATCGATCTGAAACATGTCCTTTCATACCTTTTTTTTTTTATCAGAGGGAACAAAAAGAAATTGGTGGGAGCCATATCAGGAATGTTGGGGGGGGGCAGTGTTGTAATGCCTTTGTGCACCCTTACAATTAATGACATGTAACTGGGTGCAGCATTGCTGCAATTGAGCATCCAATTATCAGGGATTTCCCTTTGGACACAAGTGTTCCTTAATCCTCATATTCAAGCATTTCTGCTTAAATTTTTCACTGTTTATCCCTCTGTCACAAACTCATTATGAACCAAGCCTTTCATGTCAAAGAAGAAAAGGTGTATCAATTTCAATCTCATTTTGCTCATGCTGACCCTCATTGGTTGAAAAGAAGTGCTAGTGTTCCACTCAGTCATTTGCCTTTTAATCTTTGGATACAATTTGAAAATCTGTGTTTTGTCATTATTATCATTTGGTCCAAAAGATTTGGATCAGTCTCCAAACTTTCCAATTATTCACGAGGAATAGTTATATTGTGTTTCTTCTGCTCATCTGATAAAGCATTTAGCACAAACTTCATGCACATCTTCTGCATTTGCAAATCAATGGTCACTGTGGATTTTACTAAATTCAACTCCTGTTTTTGCACAAACACTTAATTGGCAATCACAGCTCAAAAGATCTCAAATTTTGGTCTCATGATCATTGGTTGGGGTCAGTGTCATGCTTCCACCACATTATTTGTCTTCTACATCATCTCCCCTACCTTTGATTTTTTTTTTTTTTTTTTTTTTGCAACTCAAAAATACAGGTTGGGGACATGGTTTTGTCTTTATAATCCTTGCAGATTATTCAAAAACTCTTGTGGATTAGTTAAATATAACACAAAATATGATGGCACAACATTGCTCAATAGTTTGCTATATTTTCGCACATTCTCATCATAACCATTACACACACTGTCATTTTGGGCAAGATCTACATGAACAGGTTAGGCAACTGACAGGGTTTTCCTAACTTAACATTACATCACCCATAGAGACCACTTTCCTTTGCTATGCTTTCGCTTGAAAAATCAGTCCTGATTCTTATCAGACAAACTCTGTATGATAGAATTAGTTTTATATATATATATATAATTACAATGGCTATATTGAAAGGAATGTTATAATTCCCTCACCCAATAGATAACACCAATATGCTTATTCTGTATCATATCCTCAATGATTTAAGAATATGTCATAATAGAAAAGTTTGTATGGTTAAATGCTGACTCATGTAAATCTTGCTCTTAAGAGGAAAACTATAGAAGGTTCCTTCCAATGGGGAAATTTGTTTTGTAATTTAGTTTCTTAATAAAAGAAGTATGCAACTATATAAAATTCATATTCGAATCTATGAAATATATTAGAAATACTGGGAGGAAATGATTAGAAGATAGGCTCAATTGTTCAATTCAAGCAGGACAAACTTGCACAATGAAGCAAGAAGTCTTTTGGCTGCAAATAAAGGAATCATCTGTCTTATAGTCCTGAACTAGGCCCAAGTGACTCACGTATTTTTGCATTTTCAGCAGTTCTTGAGTGGTGAGATTCGCCAGGATGTTACAGCATCATTAGCATACAAAGCCTTGTGTCTTGATACAATAAATGTCTGAATGTGATGGGTGACTATGTTGAAAAGTTGCGTAAAGCATATAAATCATTATTAAACATGTATTTTTGCCCAAATCGCTTTCTTTTTTTATCAAATAGTAGTGCTTACTTTACAAATAATCCTCATATTTTACCTTCATAATTTGTAAGAATATGCATAAAATGATTCCTTTTTATTATTATTATTATTTTGTAAAATTTACCTAAGTGCTACAGGAAGAGCATATAAATTTAGGAAATTTAAAATTATAAAATCACCTTATTTGTATAAAATTTGTTTTAATATTCCATTCATCTTATTGCGTTTTTATGTGATATACTTTTCATTCTATGAAAAAGATAGTTAAATATTTTTTTATGTTTCATTGTTTCAAATGTAATTAATTTATTATCCCTTTAAATATAGGAAGTTGACCTCATCCCTAATGGATCCAATACACTTGTCACTAATGCAAACAAAATTCAATATCTAAATGCTCTTGCTCAGTACCGACTTACTACTAGTGTCAAACAAGAAATCGAACATTTTCTTAAAGGGTTGACTGAATTGATTCCTGATAATCTTCTGTGCATCTTTGATGAGAATGAATTAGAGGTCAGTAAATTTTTTCCTATTTTCGTTGAGAAAATATTTTTGTAATTATTATTAATGAAATTTTAACTGTTTGGTAATATTATGTATTAAAGAAATAGGTTGAATGTAGTAATCTTAAATTTCAGTTACTTATGTGTGGTACTGGATCATACTCCATTGCTGATTTCAAAGCAAACCATGCTTTAAGTGGAGCTACATATGAATTCAGAAAGGTATTTTCTCTTCTAGACTTTTTTTGTATAACAGTTTAATTTAAAAATAGCTGTTTCTATTTTATTTATAAAATTTTCAATGTTTATTTTATAAGCAACACATTATGAAATCAATGTCCCAAGCTTGTATTTTATAATCATTAAATAGTAATGAAAAAAAAAACAATTCAAAATGTTTTTTTATGTATTCTGATCTATAATTTAAAAAATATGTTGTATCTCCATAATAAGATTTTTCTTAATAAATAAACATGTTGTAATTGTTTGTTTCTGTTGTTAAAAATGGTTATAATTCAAATATCAGTTTCTACTCTTATTTTAGCTTAAGCAAATTTCAGTCAACTTTAAAAACCAGCATACTGCTCCTATTTGGCTTTGGCTAATTTATTGCAATGTGTTTGGAGAAATTTTTTTGTCTAGTGAATTTCAAAATAGGCAACAAAAATATCTCTCAATCACTTTTGTTCATTAGGAACATCCCTTTATTTGAAATCGGAAACATGTTAGTGACAGAAAACATGAGGTATTTTAGTTATTAAATTAGAAAGTCAAATCTGTTAACTCTTTAGAGGACTGTTGATTGTGTTTTCCCTCCCTAAAGGGAAGATAAAATCAGTAAATTTCATTTATTCTTGAAGGGAAGATATTTTTCATAATAGCAAAAAGAATTAAGCAGAAAAAATGTGATATTCAAAATAAAAGGGTAAAATTAACAGCATGGGGAATTTTTAAGAATTAAGGATATTCTTAAAAATTCTCCTAGCATCTATCAACTGATATGTTGCCATAAATTATTTTTGTGGTTGCCTAAATTTTTAAATGCAATGAATATAATGATTATAGTTTGGTAGTTTATATAAGTATATTTAATTAACAGTTAATTTCTTAATAAAATTCAATTTTGCTTCCATGGAATATGCTTATTATGATAAAACTATTTATGCTATTGATTTGCAATCATTCCTAAAAATTAAACTTACTAAAATTTTATAAATAAACCCAAATGTAATGTTTATTAACATTATTCTAGAAATTTTCTGCTAAAAAAAAGTGTAATTTATAAAAAAATTTTTTTTTTTTTTTTTTTTTTTTTTAAATTTTATTGTGTACTTAATTTTTTAATTAATTGTTTGGGGAAATATTAGAAGATTCTGGATATAACATATGGATCAATAAGTCCCGAGACTAACATTGAAAACAACATTTTTTTTGCAAAATTTTTTTTTATTCATCAACATAATCACCTTTTAGGGTGATACAATCGTTCCAACGCTTTTCCAATTTTTCAATACCATGTTTATAAAAAAAAATTATCTTTCGCTTCAAAATAAGCTTCAGTTTCAGCGATGACCTCCTCATTTGAGCCAAATCCTTTTCCCTGGAGCATTTTTTTAAGATCAGCAAAGAGCCAGTAGTCACTGGGGGCTAAATCTGGCGAGTATGGGGGGTGGGGAAGCAGATCAAAGCCCAATTCGTTCAATTTTGCCATTGTTTTCATCGACTTGTGGCAGGGTGCATTGTCTTGGTGAAAAAGGATTTTTTTTCTCTGCATGTGCGGTCGTTTTTTTGCGATTTCCTCCTTCAAACGCACCAACAAGTCAATATAATAATCACTGTTGATCGATTTACCTTTTTCGAGGTAGTCAATGAAAATCACGCCATGCGTATCCCAAAAAACTGACGCCATGACTTTGCCAGCTGACTGCTGCGATTTCGGACGGTTCGGATGGCTTTCGCCAGCTGTGCGCCACTGCCGCTTCGACTCTGGAGTGTAGTGATGTATCCATGTTTCGTCCATGGTCACGTAACGACGCAAGAAATCTTTTTTGTTGCGAGTAAATAGCGATAAACAGCTTTCCGAATCATTGACTCGTTGCTGTTTTTGTTCCATCGAAAGCAATCGCGGCACCCACTTGGAAAAAACCTTTTTCATGCTCAGTTTTTCATGAAGGATAGTAAATACACTTCCATATGATATCTGTGTCATCTCAGCAATCTCACGGAGCTTCACTTTACGATCTTTCATTATAATTTTTGTCACTTCACTCACATTTTCCGGTGTAACGGCTTCCACAGGTCTACCCAAGCGTTCCGCGTCATTTGTGTCGGTACGACCACGTTTAAACTCGGCAAACCACCGACAAATCATTGCTTTTGATAGACAAGAGTCCGGGTAACATTTTTCAATCCATTGTTTCGCTTGCACGGTGTTTTTACCCATTAAAAAACAATGTTTTATCAGAACACGAAACTCGGTTTTTTCCATTTTTTAAACAAACTACAAAACGACTTTACTCCAACCTCGATAACTCAGCTGTTTCTGGTCCGATCGACTTAAACTTTTGACACGTTTCAAGCAAAGGTTAGTACTCTAGAAAGACCTGGTTACTGGTTTACTACGAGCGCCATCTCTGGGTTAGTCTCGGAACTTATTGATCCATGTTTTATATGTATATTATATATTTTCTAAATTTGTTAAGGTTAAAAAATAATAAAAATTTAGTGTTCAGAAAAATTAGTTTTCCACATTTTCATGTTACTTTTCTTTTTTTAAAAAAAAGTTCTTGTCCTGTTTTACTAGGTCTTAAAATAGTTCTGACTCATCCAACAGTGAATAATACAAGTTTAATTGCAATAATAATTTTTTAGGAAACATTATAATAAATTTTTTCATTAGATTTTTAAAGCTACTGATTTTGATATTGAAGTAACATTTTCTTACTATTATGCTTCATATTCATTTATTAAGAACTTTTTCAATAGATTTGATTTTTTTTTTTTTTTTTTCACCATAACTCTGCTTTAATTCTCGATTTGAGTTTTTCATTTATATTTACATAGGTATTTTTTTAACATGATATATTATTGTCATGACTTATTATTTTCATCATCTTCAATAAGTTCTTAACTGGAAAACCTCAAAAATGTATCATATTTGAGTAAATTAAAAGGTACTATGTGGTGTACACATTTTGCTCTTTTGTAAATTTAACAACATTTGTATTTCATTCAAATGATAACTATTATATAAAGTTTTTTTTAACAAAAATACAGTGTATGTGTGCCTAGTAAATGCAACAATTTTATTTCATATATTCTTAATCTAAAGAATGTGAGGAAAATTTAAATCTAGTTCTGGAATTAATTTGTTGTACAACAAATATAAATAAAAAGTGCAACTTTTAAATGGTTTTGAAATAGACTAAATTTAATTATTCAATGATTATAAGAATAAACTTTACTTAATATATATAAGTTATAAGTTTACTTAAACAATTAAAACACACATCAGGAAATTATTTTTCATTTTCTTTAAAATTTATTAATATCTAAAAGAGATAAAAATTCTGAAGAATTTATATCTGAAAATTTATCGCTACAATTTTGTGTCAATGTATCCATCATTTCATAAAACAGACATTTATATTACTCCTTTTTAGATTCAATTTCAATAAATGTGGGTTTTTTTGTTTTTTTTTTTTTTCCCTTCTGCATTTCTGAAAATTTTTGATTTTCCAAAGCATTTTTAAGTTAAAATAATTTCTTTCCTTTTGTAAAAAGTCAGAAAACAGATTTATTCTTATGATATATTATTCTATATTATAATTCTTATCTGTAATATGTCAAATTGGATTATTGTCTTACTGTGCAGGTGTTAGACGGAAAACTAGTGACTAAAAAGGGAAATCAAAGTCTGTTAAATAATGGTATAATCCTTTTGCTGCATCCGAATACCATTTTTGTGCACTTTCAATTATACTGAACAACAGCAGTTTTCATTCTTTTTTCCCCCTATTCCATAATGCAGTTAACAATCTTACTATTATAATTCCATTTAATAAGTATGGTGGAGGGGGGGGGAAATGGAAAAAATCCTGTTGTAATTTGAAAAATATTTTATATATTGAACAGATTGTGAGAAAATTAAGTGCAATCTATGAAGATAAGAGTGTATGAAAATCGCATGCTTCAATATTCTTTTAGTTTTGGCTTGAACATTGTTATCTTGTCTCACCATTATGTGGCACTGTCATATGTTTGTGCCAATAATTTTTTGGTGTATTGAAATTCATCAAAATATTGTGAGTAAAACGAATTGATGTCCCTATTTACACTCACATCAATAAAGCTCAATATCATTTTTCAATGTTACTGTTACCTTTCATGTAATGAAAAACATTCAACCTGTGAGCTTTGTGACTTATGTCAATTGTTTCATCTAATAATAATAGCAACAAATATTGCATTTTCAAGATAATTTTGGATTCTATTCCATTAGCCAGTTCAAGCTGTAGACTTCTCTAAATGTATTTTTAATTCATTATGTGATGTACTTAATAATTAGACAAGTTTATTATAATTACTGCTTTTATTAGATTTAATAGATTCCTTATGCTCTCTAAATGGCTATTATTGCTCATACAAGAAGCATATAACATCTATTAATTTAGATATATCTATTAGCTATTACTTTATTCTTATAAATTTTCATATTTATTTTCATCCAATAATGGTAGATTTTATTCTGTTTTGACTTCCTAATTGCTTTAATTTATCTTCCTATTGCTTCAATTCTCATATATTTTGTAAGCTTTACTTAAATTATTTAATTCATCAAAGCCATTCTTATTCTTCTTACTATTTTCATTTGAAAATAGTAAACAAGGCCAGCAATACAATTTTTGCATTTTCATACATCTACAAAGCCATTTTATAGCTTCTTAACTTTTATCATGAAAAAGTCGAACAAATTTGTTTGTTAAAGTAATTATATTCAATTTTAGTTTTGGTCTTTTACTTTTAATAATGTTACCTTTTTCATTTTAGTCTTAAACCAAAACTTTTTGTAAACATATTTTCAACAACATAGTTGCAATCTGAATCAGTGGCCATGTTATACAGGTTAATATTATAAATAAAATTGTGAAAGCTTACTTGTACAAAATATTTTGTGGTTCTATGAATATATTTTTTAAAGAAAAATTATGAATAAATATGGTTTGTAAAGAAATATTCATAAAAATGAGATACATATTATTTACTTTTTAAATCTTAAAACAATTCCAATTCAGTTACTCTATTAACTTTCTACAAGTGTCTAGTGCAGGGATGGCGAACCATTGGCATGCGACACAGTATTTTTGGCATGCCACCTATCACAAAGTTCACTATGAAGCACATTACGAACAAACATGAGTGATCCTAGGAGTGTTTGGGTGCAAGGTGGCGGGCTGGAAGTGCGCTCATATGTGTTATTGTAGTCACATTGTGGACTACAATTGCAAATGATGCATAGTTTGCTTATGCATAGCAAAATAGTCAATTTTGTTGACACAATTGTATTTTAAAATTTTTTTGTATTATATTTACGATTTTTAACTCTTATTTGATATGGCTAGTTCAGCAAGAAAAAAAAAGTGCAAGATAGTAAGTGTATCAGAGAATTTCAAACTTGGTGAACTAAGAAGTATGGTATGATTAGTAAAGGCGACAAAGCGTTGTGTGTTTTATGTTCTGGAACAGTGGTATGTAGAACATTGTCTGCAAAACAGCCTTTGAAATGAATCATATATCCATTAGTCAATAAAGTGAATCAGAGCAAAAGGCATTAATTGCAAGTGCATTGAAAGACAGGGATAAACAATTGATGTCTATGATTAAATATGTTGGCAAAATTTGTCATATGAGCGCAGCAAGTTACTTGCCTGGAAATGTCATTGCTCGTCATAGTAAACCTTTTCAAGAGGAAAAGTTTTTGAAGGAAGCCTGGTTAGCATGTACTCCCTCACTTTTTGATGATTTTGTAGGAGAGGGGGTGCCAGCTCAGATGTCATGCTTATCACTTGATCAAGGTTCAAAATTACAAGGTCCTTTGCCAATAGCCCTCATGTCACTTCTAGTGCGATGTTATAAAAATAAAATAATTTAGTGCATCAAAGATAACTCCTCTATCTGGAAAATCTATAAAAGAAGGAATCTTAAAACTGGCTTGAAATGTAGTAGATCAACAAGAAATTGACATTTACTCCTGTCTTGATGAAAGCACTGACATCACTAAATCTGCACATTTAACTGTTTTTGCTTGATATTGCGTAGGAAACGTCATTAAAGAAGAATTAATTACGATAACATCGTTGCTAACAACTACAAAGGGTACAGATATTTGTACGGCTGTTAAAATTCGCTTGCTGATAAAGAAATTGATTTGAAAAAATTGTTTCAGCAACATGGTGCTCCAAGTATGGTGGGCAAAAAAATGTTTTCATAAGTTTATTTCAAACAGTCATAGGACATTTGATTCTTGAATTCCCCTGCATCATTCACCAACAAGCCTTGTATGCTAAGAGTGGTTTAGCATCTCTTCATAATGTAATGGCAATAGTCACAAAAATAGTCAATCTCATTTTGTCGCAGGCTTTAAATAAGCAAAAGTTTGATGCTTTGTTAAATGAAGTCACCTTGGTGTATAATAGCTTGCTGGTGTATAATAATGTTCGCTGGTTGAGCGGCAGGAATGTACTTCAAAGATTTGTTGATTGCTGGGAAGAAATCAGTCTGTTTCTGCAAAATGAGGGGGAATTGAGCAATACGCACAATTATAGATGTTTTGTGACTTTCTAAATTGATGTTTTTTACAGACATGTGCCAACGTTTCAATGAATTGAATTTTGGCACATGTCTGTACACTTTCAATGAATTGAACATGAAGCTTCTAGGCACAAATAAAACAATTATAGCCATGACAGATCTCATTTGCGCTTTTGACTCTAAACTGCATGTTTTCACATACACATACACGAGCAATATTGTTACGAGAAACTACAAGTATTTTCCAAACTTGAAAAAAAAAATATTAACAATTTAGGTATACATAAAAAACCAGGTGAAAGGACACATTAACTGAAGAATTTATTTCTGTAATTGATTCTTCAATCAATGAATTTTCAGCAAGATTTTCTCAGTTAAAAAAAATTATTGGAAACACTCGGAATTTATTATGTACCCTGATGTTACTTCGTTTGATAAACTGAACTTGTCCCAATTCAATTGGTTGGAAATTGAAGAATTTTAAATTCAGCTGATTGATTTCCAGTCTCCCTCAATAAGGATTCAAAAATTTATTTAAACAAGGAAAGAGTTGGAATGAATTGAAACAGAAAAATTGACAAGCATTGTAAGTAAAAATGCCAATAACAAAATTTGGGAACATGGAAATTTGTTACCAGACGCATTTAATTGTTTGAAGAAGCTGGCTCATGCTATTTTAATCATATTTTCATCAACTTATGCCTGCTAGTCATTATTTTCCGAGATGAATAACATTAAAGACTCGCTTAGAAACTGTTAGACAGATTACTCCAGTTCAGCATGCATTCTGCTAAAAGTAACACCTTACAACCCTAATATAAGTTATTTGTCATCTAATCTGCAACAACAGAAGTCACACTAATGTTCCTTTAATTTGAATTACACATATAACTGAGACATTGCTTTTTTTTTGTAGTAGTATTAGTAGATGAGTTTTGAGTTGATAGTGTTTAGTATTATTATTTTCCCAATAATCAGGAAGTCAAAATTACTTGACTGCATATCTATGACCTCATTAAATATTTTTTTAGAAAAAATGGCATGTTGATGCATAAAGATTCGCCACCCCTGGTCTAGTGGATAGGATCAGTAGAAGCAGTATGCAATGTTTTGGGTTTCAATCTGCTCGATCTAAATCATTGAGGGGGGCGGGTACTCTGCGAAGCACATGCACAAGTATGTATAATCAGGCTATTTTACACAACGAAAGTATTTTGCCATAGAAATTATCATGTATTTATCAATACAGCTCTTGCATTCCAAATATGCATGTATGAATCAACTCTATCCACTGTGACATTGTCTACAGTCTGTCTTATGTTGTTAAATGGTGAACATCCAAGATACATTCTCTTTGTATCTTGTATCTTAACTTTCTTTTTGTCTTTTCAAATAAACTATTTACAAGCTCAAAGCATTACATTTTGTGCACTAAAATAACATAAATGTTCTGACAAAGTAATCATACAATATGTATATATTTTTTAAATTTTAGAAAATACAAAGGAGTCGAGTTTACATGGTCTGCATGCCACTATGGTGGCACCAACTGCCATAGTTACTCTTGAATACATCAATAGTAAATTTTAAAAATGATTAATAAAAAAAACAATACAAAATCATATTCTGACCATACTATCTTAAGGAAAGAAGCAGATATTCGTAAATTTTTCAATACTTTTGGAATCGATCAATTTCTTGTGAAAAAAAATTTTCCGTATTAAGTCTCCTATACTTTAACGTAGAAAATTAAAAATATATATTTCATTAAGATGAAAATTTTCATATTTGAATAAAACTTCTAAATTGGAGCATTTTTTCTACTAAAAAAATTTTTTTTAATTTTGGACATAACTTTTAATATTAAAATTATTGCCTTTTTACTTGAAAACTTTAAATATTATCTCAAAAACTATCTTGTTTCAGTGAACTTCTGAAAATGCCTCCTTTTGTATTCAGAATAATCATAAATATATTAGAGTGGACTTTAATAAAAAAAAATTTAAAATCCTTTCTCCCCACAGTAACATAATTTGAGTATTTTAGAGTTCTGATTAAGTAAAAGTGTAAGAGGATAAGACCTTGAGGCTCAGCAACAATGTGAAGAGTAATTCTACTGTATTGTAAAATGTCATAATCTTTTAAATGTGCTATGATTGAAAAACTAATAAATTTTAAAAACATTTAGATTGTTTACTAGTATTGATTAGTGCTCCTTTCTTTGAACTTTTTTATAGTTTGGAAATAACTATTCATTGTTTAAAAAATGTAACTATATTAATTTTCCATCTCGTACTTAGAAATTATAACAAAATAGTTAGTACATTGAAATCAAATACAAACATAAAGAATATGCCTGCAACTTCAAAAAGTGCTATTCATGGAATTTGGTTCAACCAAATGATATTCAAAAAATTATTATACAAACTTGATTTTAATTACATTTTTAAAAAATGGGGAGGGGGTGTAAATAGAATATTTCCAAAATTCTATTTTATGCATAATAATTATTATTTTGTATTTATTAACTATAGGTTTTGGAGTGGTTCTGGATTGCAGTGTCTAACTTTTCGGAGGAAGAAATGGCAAGATTGCTTCAATTCACAACAGGTTGCTCTCAGCTACCACCTGGTGGATTTGCTGAATTAAATCCAAAATTTCATATTTCTGCTGCACAGACCTTTGGAAATTTGCCCACTGCACATACATGGTAAGATATTTTTACAAATTTGTTAGTTTCATTTCAAAGGGATTATCCTTTTAACTTTTCATCTTTATCTCTCAAATTTTATTTAAAGACTTTAGTTATTTTTACAGATTTTTTCAAGTTACTTGCCTATGTAAAACTTCTTTTTGGTTAAATAAAGGGCATTTATCATTTAATTTTATCTTATTTTACTTGATTTTTGATGTATGACAAACAAGGAGTTTGTTTATTTGTACACTAAACCATGAATATTAAGTAATAATTCCATTGATGAAGAGGGGGGGGGGGCCTCAATGTTTTAATTTGTAAATGGTTTATTGTTTCATCCAACATGTATATAAAAAGACAAAGAATAAGTGAGTTTACTTGCTTCCTTGATAATGTTGGCCGCAGTAGCCTAGTGGTCCTGGTTACAGACTTGCGACCAGTGGTTTTCGTCAAATCGCGGATTCTAGCCTTGGTGCTACTAAAGACCCACTGTGTGGCCATGGCTGATGCATCTTAAATCTGACAAGGCTCAAAATCCTCCCATTGGCATGGTGTGGAAGTTAGGTGAGTGGGAGGCCAGCTCAGGTGTCGCTTGACCGAGGTTCAAAATTACAAGGTCCAGCACCAATAGTCCTTGTGCAACATCAATAAAACCAGTGCTTAATAATATTACTTGTAATATGATAAATCATAAACATTTTCAATTTTTAATGAGAAGGAAGAAACAAATAAAATGAGTGTTTAAAGACTTTTATAAATGTGCATCATCAATGGCTTTTCTCAAGGTATTGAAATGTTTAAGTTAAATTAAAAGTATAGAAAGTAAAACTTTGAATTGTTGTCTTCTCTTATATACATTTGCTGTTTCAATAAAATGCTGAATAATTTATCTAAGAAAGTTAAAAAAAATTAACGTTTTGAAAAGTTTTCTTAATCTATGGAAGAAAGAATTTTATATTAGTTGTTCAAATCTTTCTATAAAGATTAATTTAACATAGATATATGATATTTTTATTTTGAATGTATGTATATTTTTCTTTTCAAGAATATTTAATTGTAAGAATATTTAATAATCAAGAATATTTAATTGTTTTAAGTTGTTTGGGGGTATCTTTTGATGATTTTGTTTTGTTGAGAAAAATAATACCATACCAGATAAAAAATGTTTCAATTCTTTAAGTATATAAGAAGCTGAAGATGGCATGTCTTATTTCATATAGTTATTTTAATGTGTATATTTTTTTAAAACATTTGAATTGATATTTATATGTATTGTATTTGTTACATGCTTTTGCATATATTTTTCCTTAACAGCTTCAACCAATTATGTTTACCTGACTATGATTCTTATGAACAGTTTGAAAAAGCTTTGAGACTTGCTATCAGCGAGGGATCTGAAGGATTTGGCATGGTGTGAAAAGATGTTTTTGAGTTACAAAATGTGCATTCATGTAACATTAATGTGTTCTTATATATATAGAAAATATTTGTTGCTTGTGTATTTTAGATTGTGTGAATGTGATTGTTATCTTGTTACTTTCCCATCTCTCATACAGTTTTTTCCCCCTCATTAATACTAAAAACAAAATTTCATTGTATAATTTCATAATATTACAAAGATCAAACCACTTCTTAGTTTTTGTAGCAGCTTTTAAAAATACGTATTTAATTTTTATTCTAGGAGAAATAAACATATGGTTTGCACACACACATTATATAATGCTTTATCATTATTAGTGATTTTGGATAAAAAAAATTGTTGTTAATATTCAACAAATATCAGATTCAATGAAGAATGAAAAAGTATCTTAAAAATGCATTTTATTCATATTTTAATATTGTATTTTTTATTTAAAAAGGCTACATTTAGTGAAGTTGGAGTTGTAATTATTAGAAATGCCATCAAAAAGGAAAATTTCATCGTATATTGAAATAAAATTATATATTAACATTTAATACTTAAATCTATGTGTGTGTGTTTCATAAATGTATCAAAATATTTCTTTGAAAAAATTTCATGAGATGAATAAAACTAAAACTTGTATTGGTCATGTAATTATTCTATTAAAAATAATACATTGCAATGAAAGAGAGGAAAGATTCAACTAGGGGTTTCAAAATGATATTTCTTCCTATTGTATTCTAAAGAAGTTTCCAATACTGGAATTTTTAATTTTTGAGTGGTTGTGGAGAACTGATAAATGTTAAAAAAAAAAAAAAAGAGGCAGAACTGGATGTGCTTTGAATTGCTCCTTATTGCTAAGAAGAAGTTGTATTTGTCCAGTATACTTTTAACAGATTGCTTATTTAAATATGGCACATTAATTCATCTTTATCATTAATTTTTTTAAGCTGGAAATATTCAGCCATAAGTGTATTCTTTAGTGGAAAATTTGAATGTTTTTTGTCCATTAATGGGAAAGTGTATTTTTTAATTAATGCTTTTCAACTGCTGTCTGGGTTGACCTAAGATCAATCTAATAAGCACTTGAAATCTATCAAATTTTTGTTGTACTTAGTAAATTATCAATATTTTACTGTAATTTTAAGTTATTTCTTATCTTTTGAAATAATTGGTATCTAGTCATTAAGGTGTGTATATTGTGTTTTGTTGCTTCATTTTTATTTTGAATCCCACCAGCTTCAAAATTTTTATTAAAACTCTAAATGTATAAAATATAACTTTTTATTATTATTATTATTTTAGATGTACTTATAAAAGCTCTCTTTTAAATGGAGTATTTTTTTTTTTTTTTTTTTTTTTATGAAAGGGGGATGTTAATATAATCATATATAATTGAATTAAAAGTTATAATTTTTACTTCTTAAATTTACTGTTTACAGAATTTTAATATTATGTTGTTCCTTCTTAAATGTAATAGTGATGGATAGTATATTGTAATTTTCCGTATTAAAATTTAGCTTTTTAATAATGTTTCAAAAGCAAAGAAATTTAAGTTAAAGTTAAGAAATTTTTTAAATAGATTTATTGTTCCAGAAAAGAACTACGGGAAAATTTTATTTATAGATGTGCAATTATTTAAACTAGCTGATAGATCAGTGGTTTTGTAATGTATTATTGCTCAGAAATTTTATTAAATTTCTTGAAACTATTATTACAAATGTATTAGAAGATTATTTATACAAAAAAGTATTATCATATTTCATTTGACATTTGCCAATGGATTGTGTTACATAGGAAAATTGTTGTGTGGTTTTAGATGTCAAAAATGGGGTGATGGTCAGATGTTTTTTTTTTTTTTGTAATAAAAGTATAAAATGTTCATTAGTATTAATGAATGAATGTATATTTGGAAAACATTTCCTCTTCATATTTTTAAGATACTAACTTTTTACGTTCATAATGAATTAGAAATTTGCCAATATTCGATGAAAGCATTCCATTTTTCTAGAATTCTATTTCAATTTACTCAAATGTTTTAACTAAAGAAGCATTTTTATATCTTCTAAAAAGTTTACCAGGTTAGATGTTTTTAATATGTGCACATTAGTCATTGAATATATTTCATTATGCACAGAATTTAAATAGAATTCATGAAAAGAAATTTCAAAATGTATATCAAAGAACACTAATTAAAACCATATATTTCATTTATCATAATTCTCTCTTTTATAAATTTTTTTTGATACTTATAACTAGCTTAGTTTTGCAGAAGTTCACAATATTTATTTTTTATGAGAATTTTATGGCGATGTTATCTTTTAAATATTGATGTTGTAATTTTTAAGTACGACTCATTATTGTGTTATTGATAACAATTTATTTTTCAGTTTCTCTTAAAGATTAGTGTCAAATATAATAAATATCAGGCTTAAATATTTTGTTATGGATGAGCCTATTTCAAAACTAAAAGGTTTCTACTCAAATTATATTAGAGTAAATTTTATTTTTATTTACTTCCACCATTAATATAAAAGCATGTGGACAAAAAGTTGTAAGAAGAGATGTCTAATATTATGTTTTAAGGGAATAGATTTTTTACATATTCATTAAATAGGTAAATGTATGGTATTTTACATTTAAAAATTCAGATATATATGTGTAATGTTAAATTTCCACAACCTAATGATAGTTATAATAATAAGGGCACTTAAATAAAATTTTGTATTAACTGATTTTTCTGTTCATTGAAAAACATAAGTATTTTTACATTCTTTAGAAAGCTCATTCAGAGAGTTATAAATTATCATTCATAATTAATTTTGATTTTTTTTTTTTTTTTTTTTTTTTATTTATTTCTTTATTTTTTGTGCTTATAATATATATTACTTTGAATGTGTAATTTGGCTGCCACTACTTATGATGTCCACTTGTGAAAATATAAAGATTAGAACTTTCAATAACTATTTTTTGAAATTGTAATGTGGACCAAAGTATGCAGATAAAAAGAAACAGTCATATATAAACAAAAAAAAAACTTTCAATTTTTCTTCTAACTTCTTTTTATACGTATAACTTTTGCATTTAAACACAGAGCTTTAAATTGTACAAAACAGAAATTTTTTGGTGTATGTATATCTATATATGTTTTTACTAATAATTTATGATAGATTGTTTTATTGTTTCAACATTAATTTATGTTTATTAGTTGTTTATTTGCAACAATGAAAGAGAGGAATGAGATTTAGTTATTAATAAACAAAACTAATATATAACTGTTTTTAAGTAAAAATTTTACATTTATGGAATATATTTTTTGTATGTTTAATATAATTCTCTAAATTCACTAACAATTTAACTTTTTCTGCAATTTAAGTCTTTAGCACATGATTCCTGAGAGAAGGGGTTGTGTTACTCATATCAAAAAGTTTTTTAAGAAAGTAATATGTAATACTGTATATGTGTAAAAATATAATGTATTTAATTATATATATATATTATTTGTGATTCCTTGAGTGAATAATAGTTGAAACTATATCAAGAAAAGCACTAAATTCAGGAAATTATTGATACATCATTTAAAATACTACTAATAGTGTGTAATATCTAGTTTTTTTTTTTTATTTATTATTATTATTTGAGCTATCAATGTGGAAATGAGGAACCTAAACCAAATTTTTGTAGCTTTGTTTTGTTCTGCGACTCTGTTAGATATATGTTTAACCATGTTTTATTTTGGTTATTTGATAGTTTACTGTAATATATATGAATGTTCATAAATGCAAAAATTCACTCATTTTAAGATGGTCGTTTGAAGAATATTTTGAAATATTCTTTTCTTTCAGCTTATGTTTGAATCATATCGTCAAACATAAGCTGAACAATACTGTATTTATTAAAATACGTAATATATATATATATATAACACAAATAGTACAAATCACAAATTACAACATATAATAAATAACTATCTAAAAGTATCCACTCAGAAAATCAATACTATTAATAGATTTAAAAAAAATTAATACTTAATGAAAATCAGATAAAACAAAAATATGATATAATGTTTAAACTATCTACAAATTTGAAACCTAAAAACCAAAAAATTCTATTAACAGACCAGAAAATTTATAAGAGAAAGCCAAGTGTAAATAATGTAATTAATACTGTTCTATACTTTGGAATGGAATTATTTGCATTTCTATGAGTATTATTGATCAAATCATCACACTTCAATGAAGTACATTATAAAAAAAAAACATATGGAAATTTATATATATATATATAATTTGTTTTACATGTTTCTGGTGAATACTCTAATTCATTTGGATCAATGCATACTCTTTTTTTTTTTTTTTTTTTTTTTTCTTTTCCTCTGCCTTCCTCTATGTAAATTGTTTATTTTTTGTCAAACTAAGTATTGAATATGTTTCAATATATTGAATATAATAATAATGACTTAAATGCTTTTTTAAAGACAAATGTTATTAATCTCTTAACACTTAAGCTTATAAGATTATTTTTTTTTGTCATTAAATAATTGAAAATATAAATTTTGTTAATGATTGTCTATTTCTATAAGTATCATTTTTTCACGTACTTAAAATTTGCTGATGAAGTGTGATACATGTTATATACATTAAAAGCAAACTGATATTTTAATAAGCATGTGTTTTTATTTTGTGTGGTTATATATGTAACAAGCTGTGCTCTTGTTGTGCTCAGAATTTTATAGTTGTTTATTACATTCTTGCACACCAAATTATTTTATAAAAAGAACGTTTTTTTTTTTTTAATTTTATTTAAATATTTATTTGCATTCCATTTAAAATATTACATACTTTTTCTACATCTTCTTGTATTTTGAATATATAAGTTGTATATTGAACAGTTCAGTGATGTGTGCACTTCTGTGAGTAGCATATAAAATTTTGTATACATACATATTTGTTGTCTATGGAAGTACTATTTAAAAATTATCCACATATGTGATTATTTCATTATTGCAATTTCAGCAATAAGTAGATCATTTATGTATATATATAAATGTATAGTATAATATTCTGTGTTAATATAATATATGTTAATATAATATGTGTAAATATATATCTGTTTATAAAACTAGCTAAATATTGTTGTTGAACATTTTTGTTTAATTTTATGAAATGTAAATTTTTAGTTGTCCATATATATCATTGTTTTTTCAAATCATTTATTGCACTTCTGCCATATGTCACTTATTTTTTTAATTTGAAAATATGTATGAATTGAAATTCTTAAATGATATATATTATAAATTAATATTATATATTTATTTATTTCGTAACACATATCTTAACAATTTTAATTTAAATTAATATTAATAGCTCTTAATAATTTTTAAGAAGAGGGATTTTTACTGAATTAAAAACATTTTGTATAGAAAGTATTTTGTTGCAAATGCCATCAAGTTTTGAGATACATTTTATCATCATTACAATGCATCTCTATATGTCTCAAATAGTAATTGGAAAATTAAATCCTCAATAACTTTCTAATATTGGTCTTTATTGTTGTATTAATTTTTGAAAGCAAATATATATTTGGGAAGCAAAAAAAAAAGTTTTTTTCCTGTTATTTGAGGTTTTTATACTTTGTTCTTGATAGTTTATGTAATTTTTATAAAATAAAATTAATTTAACAAAACTTAAATTTTACAACATTGTATTTTTAGACAAACAATATATTTCTTTAAGTTATATATAAATAATTAACTGGTATTCTCTCATTTCTTTCCCTTTCTCATATATTCTTAGCTCCCAAAAAATATTGTTGCAAAGTTTTGTTTCTATTATTTGCTAAAATATGTGTGTTTAGGAAATAGATCATACAAATATTGTGTGCTATGACTTTAGAAACAAAAAAATTAGGTTTATTTATACATCATAACAGATTTATCTGCAGAATTCTTATTTGTTTCTAATGTGTATGTTTGTGTTGTGCATTGCTTCTTAGAAAGTATTACTGTGATATATGGTGCTTTTTGTTATACTTATTAATTGTACTTAGTATAGATTTTGTTTGACTCACAGATTTAATTAATAAATTTCAGTTTTACAATATGTGTTCATTTTTTTTATTTTTTCTAAACCTGCAGTTTATGTATGTGGTTGTATGATGCATACTACAAAGTGATCAGTCAGCTGTGACACAAGACATTCCAGGAGCAATAGTTGCTTCCACTTTGATTCAAAAATTTCTAATTTCTTGATACTTTTTATGGGTAATATGGGTCTCATATAAAGTTAATAAATGTCAAATTGGTCTATGATAAAAATTTTACGATCAAGCCTCTCTGCTTGAAGTTTTTTTTTTTTTTTTTAACTTTGGTGGAATGCACCTTAATGGCAAAACTTGCGCCTTATTACCAAAATTCATTTTTTATCTGACATTTTACCCTTTCATAGAGAGAAGAAATTAAATCTTTGTTATGGTATTGTAGTAATTTCATTTCTTTGTTTTAAAAAGTGTTTCATTTTCATGCTTTCTTGATACATTTTGGGCTTTTCAAAATGTAAATAAAATAAAAAAAAAAAATGTTGCCAAAAATAATATTTTTTGGGGAAATTAATTTTAGCATGTCTAAAATTTTATAAGTAGGGTCTTAGTTTATCTTGTAAACACTGGAAGATATAACTGTTACATAATGTCTCCTGCCATAATTATTTTTCTGCTTTTGAATTCAACATAAAATTGTCTTATTATTAATACCTGTATTCTTGGTCGAATCTGAAATATTTTTTGTTTAAAAGATTGATGAAATTTAACTAACTTTATCAATCTGTATTTCTCTATATCTGTTACTGTGTAAATATATATATATATTGATTAGGGTTACTAATTGTTAGGCTTTTCCCATTTTTTTTTTTAAAGTTTTTCGGGTATTTTTTATAAAATATCTAATTTTCTGCCACATAATTACTACAGATTGTAGGAGATTTGTGTTTTATATTTATGACAAGTTTGCACAATGCAGCTTTGTGCCATTGAAAAAATTTTACAGCTCCTGCTTCAGGAATGCAATGCTGTAATTTTAACCTTGTGCTGCTGTGTGTAGCATAGACACGCTGTCTTATGAATGAATACCATTTTCAATATAATCATTTGTAGTGTCTATCTTGACTTGCCCCATGTGATAACGTTAGTTGCATTTTTAGTTTAACCATTTTTCCGGACGAATCCACAAAAAATGAAGTAATGCAAAATTACTCGTTTTTCATTGAAGAGGCTCGCGCGAAATATACGAATCTAAAACAAGACGAACTTAAATCTGAATTAGCACAGCTTACCAACCTCTGTCAATCTTGGGGTATGGCTAACCCCAATATTATCCAAAACCAAACCCCCATGAAATTAAGAGGTAGGACAAGAGCTAATGACAGCTAAAAAAAAAAAAACAGATGAAACGATCTGTTCAAACAAATTCAAATTCTTCTCTATTGAGGACCCTCCAGAATCCATTCAGATGGATGATTCTCCTCTTCCTCTGGCACATATGCAACAACCTCCTGCCAAGAATCCAAAGAAAAAAACCGGCAACCTAATCCTGAATTCCTGGACCTTCCAACGGCACTGTGAACAATACAAATCCTTCTCCAGGTACCTCCACTATCACTCAGTCTACCCAAGGGTCAACTGTGGCACCAAAGACATCCAGCTCCACCCATCACTATAGATAACGTCAATAACTCCACAGCTCTATTAAAAGAACTGCAAAACTTTACCAAACTGAAGCTCTCAGCACGTCTCATCGGCACCAGTCTGAAAATTTTCCCTCAAACCCCGGCTGCCTACATTACCATTCGAAGATATCTTGAACAACACAACTTATCTGCCTACACCTTTCAACTCCGAGAACAAATGCATGAAAGTTATCATACATGGTATGCCAACAGATATGCCTTAGCAAGAAATTATTAATGGCCTTGCTGCCAAAAATTTTCAAGTCTATGAATGCTACCCCATCACTAACAGAAGATCCGGTCTCCCCATGCCACTCTTTCTGATCTCCTTACCAAAATATGAAGCTAACAAAAATATTTATAACATTTCTGAAGTCTGCTCAATCAAAATCGAAGGTGAAGCTCTAAAGAAAAAAAATCGCCCCCCCTCCCGCAATGTTACAGATCCCTGCACTGCTACCGCCCTCCCAGATGCCTGAAATGCGCCTGTGATCATCTCACTCGGTTATGTAATAAGCCTGTGGACCAACCATCAAAATGCTGCCATTGTAACGAAGCTCACCCGGCACATTTCCTGGGCTGCTCCAAAAATCCTATTAATAAATCGAAACCTGAAACAGAAGAAAACTCAATCCCTCCTCCACCATCAGCTGTTCCTCCTACTGTGAATGTTTGGGAAGAAAGAATAAAACAAAGAGCAATCCAGATTCAATCACAGCAACAGATGCCCGTTATCCACACCATCCCCAGTACTGCACACCACCCACCAACTCCAATAGCCCAGCCAAATAACATCTCTTCACTGTCTGCACAGCTGAAAAATCCTCTTCTCCAAGAAATGTTTGGCACCATAAAATCATTCATAAACATCTCTTATTTTAAATATGACTAAGGCTGATAAATTTATGGCCTGTGTTAATCTCCTTGACTTGGGTTTCTCCTTCTAATGCTCCATAATAGAACTCTTAACTCCATCCACATCATTTCCTGGAATGCTGACGGCCTTCATTCAAAAATGACCGAACTTGAAAATTTCAAAAGATCCGATAGCCTAGACATCCTTTGCTGCAAGAGACTCTCCTCAGGCCCTGAGACTCACTCAACTTTGCTAACTACACTACCCACAGAATTGACCACCTCACCCAGAAAGGAGGCGGTACTGCTATCATTATCAAAATTTTCATACTTCACCACCATATTAACGTTCATACCGCTGCCTTTGAAAGCACCACTATAAACATTGAAATGAAAAATAGTAAACTCACCATCTCATCCATCTACAGGCCTCCAACTGAAAGGTCCCCTTCTGACTTCATCCCTGACCTGAGGAAAGTCTTTAGAAATAGACCTCATTGTCTCATAATAGGAGATTTTAATGCCAAACATCATTCTTGGAGCTCAACCATGCCACACTTAACTTCTGCCTCGCCTCTGGTCCAAGGGACATCACAGCATCAGTTGTTCCGGATTTTTCTTGCAATCATGAACCTGTTCACCTCTCAATAAACCTTCAAAATTTCACCCCACCCTCGCCCAGCACCTATCACTTCGCTAACTGGGAGACATTCCAACAAATTATCCACCACACCATCCCTGGTAACCCATCATCGAAAATATCGAAGACATCAATAGCTCCATCTCCTTCACCCAAGCCAACAGCTCTGAAATTAATCAAGCAAGTAAATGCAAAGTCATCACTAACACTCCCTCCACCATCCCTTCTGAACTCAGAGCCAAAACCACTGAAAAAACCCGACAAAGAAAACTTTGGCAAGAGACTAGATACCCTGCCTACAAGACCATTTTCAACAAATTATAACGAGAAATTAAAAAAGAATTCTCCACATTAAGAGATGAAGCTATTAATAGTTCCCTCCAAACTGCATCTATATTAGACAACTCTTTCCACAAGCTTGTGAAATATCATAAACGCACTCCTAATATCATTCCACCTCTCATGGGTAGCCATGGCTTAATCCAGGACACCCAAGACAAAGTAAATCTCTTCTCAGAATGCCTAAAAGACTCTTTCATGGTCAATGACGATCCGGAAGACGAAGACCACATCAAAATATTTGAAGAAACCGTTAGCACCTTCTTCCATACTCTACACCATTCCAATGTTCCTCCGCTCTCCCTCTGAAGTTATGGAAATTATCCTAAAAGTTGTTGAACTATTTCTCCTGGGCCTATCCATTGAACAGACAACTTGTTAGACCTGGACGGAGCCACGACCAAAACTAGATCACCTATTCGAAATTGTCTCTTCACAGCCTTGCGATCGTACCACAACTTCTGTTTCTTTTTGGCTTCTTCCATATTTTGGACAGCTAGTTCTTGACATTTCTTCATTTGATTGATGAGTCCAAAAACATAATCCACAACATTATTTTCACCTTGGTTTTCTTCAGTTAGCTTCTCGTATAATAACATAACTGGAGTCCTTAAATTTCTTCCCTTGACTAACTCCGCTGGAGAAAATCCAGTACTGTCATGTGTTACAGTTCTTAGGGCAAAAAGAGCTTGAGGGAGGACTCTCTCCCAGTCTGGAACTGCTTCAAGACACAGGACACGAAGAATTCTTTTCAGTGTTTTGTGCATTCTCTCTACAGGATTACTTTGAGGATGACGAACGGAACTTCTTACAACTTTAACTCCAAATATTCTGTTGTAAGTGCACTCATGAATGATGTACCTTGGTCGCTCTGTAATTCTCTCGGGAACCCCATTCTGCTGAAAATCTGTAACAACACATCCACAATAGTGTTCGAATATAGATCTGTCACAGGAATAGCATTTGGATATCTGGATGACATGCATAATACCGTGATTATGCACCTGTTTCCTGATGGTGTTATTGGCAAAGGACCACAGGCATCTATGTTTAACTTCGTAAATATTTCTGTAATGACAGGAACAATTTTAAGTGGAGCTTTCTTTTTGTCTTGAGGTTTTCCCACTCTTTGGTATTTATCACAAGTCTTGACAAAAGTTTCGACATCACTGAAACAATTTGGCCAGTAAAATGTTTTGAATAATGCGTCTTTAGTTTTAGTTACACCAAAATGAGCTGCTGCTCCTTCATGACCTATTGTCATCAAATTTGTTCTATATTTTTCAGGAACTGCAAGTAGTTTACGTTTAGTGCCATTCTTGTCTTCTTTCTGGAAGAACAATAATTTATCTTCAACAATATACTTAGTTTTTTTTTGCTGGCTCATTTTTAGCTTCTTCAAACAATTTTATTAATTCAGCACTTTTCTGTTCTTCTTTTCTAAATTCTTCACGGGATACTTTAGCAAGATTAAATCCGGAAGTTTCAGGTTCCAATAAAGGTAAGATATTGTCTTGATCATTTGAAGACTCTTCATCATTATCGTTGATTTCAGGAATAATTTCATTCTATGATTTGGGAATCTGATCATTATTTTCATTCAATCTCTTCTGAGCTCGAGTTTGAACAGCGTTCACCATATTTCTTTATTCTTCTTTACTTCTTCAAATAGTACAGCAGTTTTATTTCCCAAAAGGTATCTTCCTTGACCTAATGAGTCTCTCAAAACAGCAGCTTTTGTTACTATGCTACCGTAGACACAATCCAACTTTACTTCAGCTACTGGCAAGTACACTGCGTTCTCTTCAAGAGGTGTACGAAGCCACACGGTTTCTTTCGTAAACATTGAAAGTCGGGCATTTTTCCTGCAAATTAAATCAAGAGTTGCACCAGTGTCTCTTAAGTATTGGCATTTCGATTCCATTTACTTTGGCTAAAGTTGTGTATGAAGGCAGTAAATCACTGCAACCGTTTCTGAAAGTTTCATTCGAAGCAACAGTTTCATAATTCCTCTTAAGTTTATCACATTGTGGTCGAAGATGTGAATATGACCCGTACTCGTAACATCTAAGCTGTTTTCTTTTCTCGAAATCTCTCTCGTGATTTTTTTTTTTTTCATGGATAGGTTCCTTTTTAATTTGAAGTTTACACTTGAAATCTTTAAATGTTTCTTTTGATTTAAATCCTCCATAATGTCCATTACTTTGGAATTTGTGACCAAATTTCTTGGAGAACTCTCTTCTGAAACTTTGTCTAATACTTTCATATTCGTCCAATTTTTCTGCAAGATTATACTGAGTTTTCATCTTGATCCAATCATCGAGAAAATGCTCTCTCTCACTTCAGCTGGAACTCGGTACTTCAATTGTTCGGTGATCATCAGATCTTTTAGTTCTTCGAAAGTTGTAACCTTTAAATCGGTGATCCACTCTGAAAAATAACTATTTAGTTCATGAGTGTAGTTTCTCCATGACTTGCCTGCAGATTTTTGATGCCGGTAAAAACATTGCTTCAGCTTTTCGCTGTTTAACTTGTACCTCTTGAATATAATATCTTTAACAAAATCATAATCGTTAGCATTTTCCACTGGTTCTCGGGCTAGCATATTAGAGAGCTCTGCTAGCAAGACCGCCAACAAGTATGCTACCCAATCCTTCTTCAGTACTTGAGCAAGTTCAGCTTTTCTCTCAAAATTTATCAAATATAAACCCATCTCATCATTCTTTTCATCAAACTTGGGATAATTTGAGTTAGCTGTATTTTCGGTCCAAGATCGATTCTTCTTCCTGACTCATCATTTAGTGGGATTCTTCTGTGATAATTCTAATTTTTTCATCCCTAATTCATGCTGTCTGGCTTCCCTAGCGATTCGCTCCTGTTCTTTTCTATCACTAATGACTCTGTCAAGAATTATTTTACTTCTTACACATTATACCATCAAAATGTCAGTTCGCTCAAGCTTATGTGAAATATCTTGGACATTTAGTAGGACAGGGTTTAAGAACCCCAGGAGAACTGAAAGTTCAAGCCATAAAAGATTTTCCAAGACCTACTACTAAGACACAAATCAGATCATTTTTAGGCTTGGTAGGTTATTATCGAAAATATATTCCAGAATTTTCAGTAATTGTGTAGCGACTTCCTTCTACAACAGCGCCACTGATTAAAAGGCCTTACTCAACCAGCCCGAGGAGATATCTTTTCGGCCTGATTGGTAGGCCCGTCGCCTTCGGACCCCTTGGTCCAGGGTTCGAATCTACGCTGCCGTTTCGCGTCCGCCACAAGTGGTGACCCCGGACAAGAACACTAGATGGCAGCACGACTGCCTGTACCTACTGATTGCATATGCCCGACGATCGCCGTTAGTGGTGACTCAGGGCTTGAGCACTAGGTGGCAGCACGATGTTTGCATATGTTCCGATGCAAAAACGCTTGCTCTGGTGTCTTAAGACAAGCGCGTGCGACTCTCTACTAGTGATACTCCGGTTCTGGCGCACGTTTCGGCGCCTTCTGAACAAAATGGCGCACGTTTCGGAGACTTCTGACAAAAAAAAAAAAACCTTCTGAACAAAATGGCGCACGTTTATCTCCATTCCGTATCATCACGCTGCGATGATACTGGAGGGGGAGTGTGTAGCGACTTCCTTCTACAGCAGCGCCATTGGTTAAAAGGCCTTACTCAACCAGCCCGATGGGATATCTTTTCGGCCTGGTTGGTAGGCCCGTCGCCTTCGGATCCCTTGGTCCAGGGTTCGAATCTGCGCTGCCGTTTCGAGACCGCCACAATTGCAGCTCCTCTTACTGATCTATTAAAAGGCTAAGTTCGCAAATCAACTGTTCAATGGAGTAACGCTTGTCAGAAGGCCTTTGACGAACTCAGAAACAAACTTACTAAAAATCCTGTGTTATACAGTCTTGATTTCACAAAATCTTTTATCGTCCAATGTGACGCCTCGAATCTTGGAATTGGTATTGTTCTTTCTCAATTAAATGAAGAGGGTGAAGAACATCCTATCATGTTCTTAAGTAAAAAGTTTTCTGCAGCTGAACAAAAGTACAGTACAACAGAAAGAAAGTGTGCTTCCATTGTGTTTGCCGTACAAGAGTTAAGATGTTATCTTGACGGACATCAAAAATTTGTTATTCAAAAGGACCATAATCCATTAGTCTGGTTAGACAAAAATGTCGGAACTAACCCTAGACTTTTGAGATGGGCTTTAATTTTACAATCCTTTAACTATGAGATAGTGCATAGAAAAGGAAAAGAACATCGGAATGCCGATAGTTAAAGTCGAATCCCTTAAACTTAAGTTTCTTGTTTTCAATTTTATGTCTTGAAGTATCATTAAATATTTGTATTTTAGTATTAAACTTAATTTTCATTTATTTTGTAATGGCATTTATTAGTTTTTTATTTCTATTTCAGTGTTAATCATTATTATCAGTCTAACCATCCTTTACTTTTTTTTTTTTTTGTTTTGTAAAATTTATTTGTGATAACCTTGTAAAGGTACTATTTGGGTTAGAACTGGAACGGATATCGGTAAATATTTCCAGAATCCAAAATCAATTATGTTTTAACTTTTGGTAAATTCCTAATTTAGCGTACTTCTTGGCGCGTTTTTAAAATCGCGCCAAAGTGGCACCAAACGCGGAATTCTCAAAGTCTTAAGTCGGAATCGAGATGGCGTTTTGACCGTTGGATAAAAAACATGTTAACTGTGAAAAATAGAAAAACATGAGCCGAAGCGGTAGAAATGTTATAGAAACGGCGAAATTTTATCCGATAGACAAAAAAAAAAAGTATTAAATCAGCGTTTTGTGGCAAACATTAAAATAAGAAATAGGGTAGATCTTAATTTTACTTAAAACAATAAAACTTAGATAAATATATTTAAGATTGTATAAAATAAATATAAGATAAGATTTTTTTCAATAAATATACTTATATATCACATAACTACGAAATGTTGAAAAAAGGTAAGAAAATACGGTGAAATTATGACCGAAAGACAAAAAAACGTAGTAAATCGGCATTTGTGGAAAACATGAAAATAATATGAAGAAACGTGAAAAAAGCACTAACCTTATGATGGAGGGATGTCTGTGATCAGGCGGGTAAACTATGACGATCGCGTGAAGGAAATCTCTAAACGTATCATCATTCACAATGCTTTCTTCGGCATTAATAAAATTAGTTATAAATAATAAATTAAAAAATAAAATAAGTAATATAACTAAATAAATTAAAAAATAATGTAATTAAGTAGAATAACTAATAAATAATATAATATTAATAAGAAATATAATATAGAATTAGAATAAATCAAATATAATAAAAATAATAATAAAATAAAAATTAAATCAAATATAAATAGTATAATATTAATAACAATTAAAATAAATCAAAGATAAATAGTATAATATTATATAATTGAGAATTAATTCTCATATATATAATATAACATAAATAAGAATTAAAATATATATAATTTAACCTAGGCCAAAAATTAAATAATATATAATATAAATAAGAATTAAAATATATATAATATAAATAAGAATTAAAATATATGTGATATAAATAAGAATTAGAATATATAGAAATAGAATAAATCAATCGTCAGAATAGAAACGAGATCCCCTTTCATAGTAGGGTTACCACAAAAACAAGATTTTTACGACTTTTTTGGATGGATTACCAAATTGGCAATTTATCGCCTTTTTGAATTTTTCCCAACCGCCAAGAAGTACGCTAATTTAAGATCCACCCAAACTGGTAATACTGAAGCTTAGTCCTTTCTAGGTAATAAGTGAATAACTTTTCCCTTCACATTCGGAAAAAGTTTTCTTCCAGGTGGGGAGGAATATAAGTCTGTAAAGGCTTCAATCACGTAATTAACCATTCCTAATATAGATGGTAGCACAAAGTCACTTCTCGATAATGCTGTGATACGGTCGGCTGGAAGAAAAGAGTTCCGAAGATTTGCGGGAATACTATTCGTTGGGACCTGAGAGGAAAGTTGGGTGTGGTAGATAGTAGTAGAACTGTGATGTTTTTTTCTTCGAAGCTCTTGTGTTGAGCGTGTGTGATATGTTTACCTTAACTGTTCAAAACGTTTTATGTGTTCTGTAATATCCATCTTCTTGTGCTGTTCTGTGACGTCGTGTAGTAATAAATTAAATTTTAAAGAATGAAGAATTTTTATTTCGAGTTAAAACCGTCGCAACAGTAATCGTCCAAAGAAAACCGTCTATAAAATAGATAATTTAAGAGAAGGAAGGGCATGGAGTTTAAGATTCCGCTATTGTCGCTGCGATTCAAACGCAATAGAATTTGTGTGGTCCTCTGAGAACAGAAAAGTAAAAGAAAGAAATGTTAATGGTGATTTAAGTCTGGACAATCTGAAATCTTTTCTTCAAATAGCTATCACCAAGATTACTTCAGTAGAATAGGAAGCACATTGTAAACATGTGGAAACTGCTTAAAATAATTACTGGGGAAAAGATGGACTGTTAAAGGATTTAGTGGGCGACCTGTCATTTGAACATTAATACTGGAAATTCTGATTCAGAAGATACTGCGACTGAATTATATGAATAATATTCTAATAGTTTAGAAGGAATATATATATATATTTGCTAATTGGTTGAAAATGCATGTTGAAAATTATAATAATTATTGAAGTTCGGTCATTGTATTAATAATTTAGCTATTGATAATCATAGTTATGTAAATATTAAATAAGAAATAATTTTGTTTAAGTTTAATTTTATTTTTCTGTAATAAATTTACATCATTAATTCATATTTTCTTTTTATTTGTAAAATTTGAATAATATATTATTTTTATATTAAAGTTGATGCCTTTCTTCTGATTCCTCCTGTCGAAAATGGAATCTTATTTTCACGGTAACAGACACATTTGCAAGAACTCATGAAATCAGGGACGTCTTAAGACTCCTTGAGGCCCTGGGACCTTATGAAAAAATGAGCCCCACCTGCGACCCCTTAATAATTTGGTGTATATACATTTACAGCTCAATAAAAGCAATCCATAGTAAAATGAGGTTTTATGTGGATATTCGGTTTCTACTTTTTTAAATTCGCATAATCATTAATCTGGTCTTCAAAATCAATTGTTAATAAAATTGCATTTTCAATACTCATCAAGCTTAAATTATTCAAACGTGATTGAGTCATACGATTTCTCAATTAATTTTTGACCGGTTTGAGTTTTGAAAATGGACGCTCACCACTCCTGTTAGTAATCTTCATTGATAAGAAAATTCTCATTATTATTTCAATATTGGGAAACACTGTGATTAGTCTTTCATTATACATGTATGCTGATCCCGATTCTAGTATCCTCATCCAACAACTGTTCTTCATCTTCATCTGCATTTGTAGAATTATATTTTTATTAATCTTTTTTTTTTTTTTTTTTTTTTTTTTTTTTCCATTTCTTCTCTTTGCTTTTTCTTCAGCTTTTCACCATCAGTGATCACATATGACTTGAAATGCCGACATTCCAAGTTAAGTTTCTCTCCATGAATGTCTTTATCGTAAAATTTTGATATTTTCCCGCTTGCTATTTTAATTCCTGTCTCATCCAAATAAGAATTATTTTCAAAAAATCCAAACATTTCAAAAACCTATTCAAATTTTTTACTACGCGTTTGTATATTGCAAATTAGAGAATCAATTATTGGTAAAAAGGTTTCTATTTTAAATTTCTGGTTGCGGCTGTTTTCAAACGCTATGTCGGTGTCTCTATTTTTTGAAGGAAAATTAACCTAATACTGCTTTGTCTTAGTTACACGTTTGTGTGAACGCTTTGATACTCCTTTATAAACTATACTTCGTGAGCTTTTGACTCATAATAGTCAAAAGAGTCTCTTTTGGTTTTTATATAGTATATCATTAATAATTTTACACCTATCGACATATCCATACTTTTACTCTGGAGAAATAGATTTAATTGTCAATACGTACCACAATGTCACTCCAAAGGATAGTTTCAAAAGTAGTTTCTAATTCATTCGTCCTAATTTTTTAGCTGAAATTCGAGTATCAGCTGCTTGTAATTCATCATTAATTAAGTAATCCAGGTTCATAAAAATATTTAAAAATACTTGCAAATTTTTTTAAAAAAAAAATCAAATACCAGTGAAACATTTATTTCTGTTGGCTCTTTCGAGTGTATTTTATTCCATGCAATTAAAAGCAATACCCTAGATGTAAATAGAAAAGTACGAAACTCCACAGGATTAACATTGCGCTCGAGATACCTTGGTATTGTGTGGATAGGAGCCTCGAGGTTTTTATATAAATACTAACTGGAGTTCCCGTTTTCCGCATGAGTGAAGTTTTAAAAAAAAAGGATCAGTTATTAAAAAATAAATGATCAGTTATAGCTTAGAATCCACTTTTAAACCGGCACAAAATGATTTACAAAAAAATTATGAATAATTTAGTAAATGATGGCTTCTCTTTTATTAATATCCTAAAAATAACTAAGATATTTTTTTAAATAACACACATTTTGCGGACGAGTTATCCGAAAAAGAATTGTTATTTTGCCCCTAAAAATAAATAAATACACTGTTCTAAAAATCATTATGTTATATCTCACGTAATATGCACATAACTATATGTAGCATTTTTTTTTTTTTTTTTTTGTTCAAGGGGAAAAAAGAAAACTCACTCACTAGTTTGTAAATAGAATGATGCATAAAATTAAATTATTTATAATAAATTTTAATTTTCTTCAGGAAAATCTGATTAAATATACACACGCAAATAGAAAATTTCTAGTGAGGGATCTTATACACTAAAAATCTCTTATTTTGTACTGTATTGGACGAGAATTTCTCAGTTTTTGATGTTTACTCTTAAAACGTTAAATTATTGTACAGGCATTTATTTATCTATTTATCAAACCGTGCTCCAGGATTCCTGTTACATGATTGTTTTTCTACATTTAACTATATTACATTACTGTAATCTGTAGTATTGCAATATATTCGTTTTATAAATGTTCTTTTTTATTTGGGTTTCAATAATAATAAAAAAAGACAGTCATTTTCATTTTTAAACGAATAAAATAATGCTTTCCATATTAGAAGCAAATAAAAATATTTTTCTGAATTACTATTCACATTGAAAATTCTTTTGGAAGATCATACTGCATTCAAAATGAAGGAAGCCCGTACTTATGCATATTAATCAATATAATAAATATTCTAAAGAATCCATTGAAATATTTATGAATAATTTTATAAACAGTTCAGAGATTATTTCATGTTGTTCAGAGGGAGAGAGAGACAATTTACAAAAAAAAAGAGCAGAATTTTATAAAACTGAATATTATTTTTATAACAAACCGAATACAATTACATATTATTTTACTTCTTTTTTAATGCGATATAAATATTTGTATTTACCTTAAATCTAAGAGAAATGCAATTTAAGAACAAAAACGTAATTACCTTTAGTTGTTTCAAAAAAATTAAATTTAAACGAAGGAAATGCCGATTTAGAACTGTAGGCTACTCATTTCTTCGAAAAAGTGTGATTTCCTTCAGGGTAGTTTCAACCCTCTTTTATTAGCGCTGACACCTGTCATAAAATAGGGAATGTGTTTGTGTTACTTCTATTGGGGGCTTAAGTGTATCTCTTGTCCATTCAGAAGCGATCCTTAACTCAAGTGGGCAAGTAAATAAAAGGTCTCTAGAAGGAGTGTCTGTGTCTGTCCTTCCCACAGCAGCTTCTTATAAATAAATTGGACATATCTCGCTGAAGAAATAAAACTAATATTTTCTCTGATTCTTAGCAAACGTTGTAAATAGAAATATTTAACATAAAAGTAACTGTCTTCATCCAGTCAAGTCTGATAATAACATTTAAAGATTAAAATTATTCTGATCATGATCTAATTGAAACCGAGTAGAGAATGAGGCGAGACTCCCCCCTCAAACGCGAGGCCCATGCCTTAAGACGTCCCTGCTTTAGATAGACAGACAATACTCATCTTTAATTCCATTAGCTGATTAATACCACACGTTAAGAGAAGATGGATGATATTTTTTTATAACTGCTTTTTCGGATGTTACAGCATGTTTTTTTGTACATAGTTAATATATGATGCGTCCGTAAAATTTATGTGTTGTATCAAAAAGGAATAAACTGGTCAAACCGATTTAAAGCGACTAATTATTCCAAGCTACAAAAAGGCCGTATGACACTACACATGACCCTTTTTTTACACGGAGTCTTCCTATGCGATTTTGAAATAACACGATTCACCAATACAATTTTTTACCCATATTTTTTGTTCCAGCATGAATATCCCCTCCCGCGCATCTTTTTTTAATTCTAATGTTGACAGTATAATCTGAAGATGGTTGGTTTATGCCCGCATATGTTTGAATGACTTGGTCTACTTCAGGGCTTGTTTACTTTGTATTCTGGAGTTACTGGTTGGACCCGAAATTTATAATCACTTTTTTCATTATTTCGTTGTACTTCAACTTGAAAACAACATTTCGGTTACCAGCCAAAATTGGAAATCCAGCACGTCACTGTTTCGACTGTATTCATTCGCTAAAATAAAAATAATTAATTGTTTTAACATGTTATTAACTTGAAATATATCCTTAAAATCACAATTTCTGTCGTGTGATATATTTTTTTTTTTTACAAATTTCGAAGCAGTTTTTTTCATTTCTATAATTCAAGTCGATAATGACGAAGTCGATGGTGAAGTTCAGATATTGACGGCTGATTTATTTCGCGAGGGCTTGAAATTTTTGCTACGCGTATGTAACATTTTCTTACTCATGATTCTGACAGGGAGCATACATTACAATTTCAACGCAATGTTAAGCTTTGTGTAGCAGGATATCAAGAATTATGTAAGCACTACATGACCCCCCCCCTCCCCGAAAAAAAAAATAATAAAAGAATTTAAAAAAACAAAAAAAAAAAAAAAAAAAAAAAAAAAAAAAAAATGGTATTACTTCGTTCCTAGCTTCTACGCCAACGTAAGGACATATACGCAGTCTCGACAGATTTAACTTTTGCAGATGAGCATCGCTACTCGACGAAAACAATCATGGCAAGTTCTTGACTATGACCTTGGCTACCGCAGGAGGCAATAATTGCTCTTCTAATTACCTAAAACATCACCTCAGCATATTTCAACTTTTTTAAACATATATTCCCTATAAATATTCATTTGAATATTATTCTCTAACCTGAACAACATACAAATACAACTTTAAAGAGAAATCAATATCTTGAGTGGTATATAAAATCTTTTAAGTTTAACAAATAATTCATCTGCTAATATATTGTCTTTTTAAATACTTGTGTGCTTTAATTATATAAAGGATATTACAGATGGACTTCCTAATTTTTAAGCCCCTAGTCAAGAGATCGATTAGACATCTTCAGTCGATATTTCTCAACTTCCTTGCATTTCACGTCATCATATTTGAGTGGAATCGAGGAAGAAACGTCAAATTTATTAACGTCTCTGGAAGAAACAAGGACTGTTGGCATTAGACCTCACAATTTTAAGACACGGTCAGTGACAGGGATGACACCTGGGCTGGTAACTCCCCTCTCAAACTTCCACACCATACCAAAGAACTTGGGACCTCAACAGATTTAACTCAGATCAGCACCGCTACAAGATGTGTCTTTAGTGGTATCAAGAAACTCGAACCTACGAGTCCGATGTGTAAGGTAGACACCAAAATTTTACAGGCGCAAGACCAATTAGATTAGTTTTTTTATTAACGTCGCACTAGAAACAGCACGAGGGCTTTTGGCGACGGACCTCGTAATCCACAAACCACGGTCAAGTGACGAGGACGGCACCTGAGCTGGCACCCCCCCTCTCCTAACATCCACACCACACCATCAGGAGGACTTTAGGCTAACAGATTTAACGTGCATCAGCCCAGCCACACAGCAGGTCTTTGGCCAAGGATCAGACCTGACGAATAAGAAAACCAGGTCACGAACCAGAAACATGACCACTAGAGCTGGCAATAGCACCAGAAAGCGCCAAAATAAGATTAAACTGTGGGCCCAACAGATTTAACGTGCATCAGCCCCAGCTACACAGCGGGTCTTTGGCGGCCAAGGATCGAACCCGGCTAGCAGCGCGCGTATAAAGCCGTACGCGCCCGCACTTTAGCGCACGCTTTACCTGCTGGTTCGCACTTTGCTGCCGCGCTGCCGCCACCGCACACCATACCGCGCTTGCAGCGCCGCTACACGCTGCCGCTTGCATAACACCGCGTAACACCATGGCAAGCACTTGCCGCTGCTAAAACACCAGCAACTGCGCGCACGCCTGCTTTACTGCGCTTTTGCTTTACGCGCGTTAAATAAAAGAAAACAGCGAAGTTAATGCAAGATTTCTTTTAACAACTATGCAGAATATTTTCAAGGTGAATGTCATAACCTTATTTTTTAAAGATCGCATGCGTGAAATCTTACAATAGTCATTTGTAAAGAGGATCCACAAATTTCAAATTATTTCATAATTAAATTTTTTTGCACCTTTAGCAATAAGTTCAAATAGCAAGTTTAGTTTTTTATTAACGTCACTTTTCGAGGAAACAACTGAGGGCCATTGGTGAAAGATAGTTATAATTTTGAATCTCGGTCAAGTGACGAGGACGACACCTGAGCTGGCACCCCCTCTCCTAATTTCCACACTAAGCCACAGGAGGACTTTGGGCCCTATAGAGTTTAACGATGTATCAGCCCCAGCTACACGGCGGGTCTTTAACAATAAGGATCAAACCCATGACCACTAAGGCTACGCGGCCACTCAAAATAGTATAATCAGAGAAATTTAATGGAAAATCTGCATTTCTTAACTTATCTAGATTTATGAAATATTTTATTCTAGACATTTCAAAATTTCTTTAGATATTTTTTTATCTTTAAAGTTAAATGATGTAAATAGCCTTGCATAAACAAAAACAAGTGTAAAATCTGTGATCAAGACGTTTGATAGTTTATGTTCATTTCAGTTCAAAATATTCACTGGTTCAAACAGCACTTGTTTTATTTTTAGTTTTATTAACATCCACTAGAAACAACACGAGGGCTATTGGCAACCGGATCTCATAATTTTGAACCTCGGTCGATGACGCCGACATCAGGGTTGGTACCCCCCTCCTCATTTTCCATACCACGCCAAGGGGAGGACTTGGGGGCGACAGATTGAACGTGCATCAAGCTCGAGAGCCTACGACTCTTGAAAACCACCGGCCGCAGAAGTTCGCTGTCTGAATCATAGGCTGCGGCCACAAAGGCAAAGTTAATGAAAGTAGCTATCTATGATGCAAGAACCAAAATAGATATATACTACAAGGGCATCCAGTATTGATTTAGGCGTTTGAGAAAATATGGGAACAGGTGTGTGGGAGATGATCACAAGATATTCTAAAAGCAAGAATCTTCACAGTATCGAGGAAAGTGCCAGAGTTCACCAAAGGTGGTAAATCCGGTGGGACAAAATTTCTGGTGCATCAGGTGACAGAAACATAACGAAACAGAAAGTAGCCCGGAGGAGAAGGATAAGAATCATTTTCATTTGAATGTTGCTTCCACATCTCATGCAATACAATCAGACCTACTCATGCGACTCCTAGAATATCCTGGATCCCGAACTGAGTTGGACATGCTAAGACAATGTATTTTATAATTTTGAATGATTAGGAGACAGGAACTTATGCGTCAGTACATCATAGTTAATTTCTACACTAAACTAACCAGACTTCCAAAGGTAAAAAAAAAAAAAAAGAAAGTCAAGGGGGGGGGGGTCCACTTGCATAGTATAAGACTTGCATTCAAGTAGAGCTGAAGCAAAATAAATACATGTTGATATTTTTCATAATATTAAAACACACACACAGATTTTTTTTACATCTTAAATTATACAGGGAAAGGAGGCGAATTAAGGTTGAAATACAAAAAGAACTTCTATCAAAGGTTCTCTTAAATATTTAAAATTTTCTCTGAAATAATATGGAATTAATTACTGCTGGAAGTACTAGGCAAAAATTAATACAGAACCTTGACTGATTATGAGCATTAAAGAAAAAACATACGTGAACGTAGAAAACCGCTTCATACCTCACACATGCTACCGCCTGGCTGGCCAGCATACCCATGCCACTGGCTAGCCGTACAACATACAAAGCTACCTGCGCGTGGCGAAAAAATACTGAAAGCCGCTGGCAGCAGCAAAACACATGCCGTACCATTTTACCGCCGCGCTTGCGCAGCAGGCGCCGCTGCCGTGGTTCCGGCAACATAAACTGCCTTCCCTCTACTTGCAAAGAGCACGCTGTTGCGCCCGCCACTTTGCTACGCGTTTGCCAGCAACGCGCCGTACCGCCCTGCACCGGCTTTATGCCGTATAGCGTAAGACTGAATTTGGTTTTACACTTGCCCAAGTTAAGATTTAGATATTAAAGATAATAAAATAAAATTACAGAACCAATAAGCTTTTGGAAGATATGAAATTAATTTTGAAAAATATGCTGAATATATATTATTAATATTAGATATCATAGTTGAAATGCAGATGTTGTTAAGAATGTCAAAAGAAGATGGTTGAAATTCTTTGAGTTTGGAAAAGCAGGATATTTGCAGCAGTAGTCTATTGGATTCCTGCTTACTTGTTCAGTCTAGTCGCAGTGAGGCGTGCTCTGTAGTTAGTCAATGGTGTGGTGTGTTAATTCTGTATATACTTTCGGTGGGTGTGCAGGGTGAGATTTTTTATTGAGGAATTATTAGCATGTTACCAATGTTTTATAATATAAGTACTGGTAACACAAGCACCTCCCTCACAAAAATCCTCACTAGTGAAATTAAAGAGAATTAGATTTCATAAATTGGTCTGTGTAGTTGTAGGTTGTTTCTGAGTGAGGTGTACTTTTCTATTTCTTGAATGGTTTTATTGCACCGAGGCCTCAATTTTTTTTGGTAGAAATTTCCTGATAATTTTTAATGAAGTTTTTTTTAAGTGTTATTTAATTGATATCAGTGTCACCATGTTTTCTCATGTACCAACATGCTCTTACTATCATTCTAATGGTGGAATTTTGGGATTTTCTAATAATTCCAGTGTTGTATCAGCACAATGCAACCAGACTGGGCTATGCGTTAGGATGGATCAAGGTATCAGGGTGTAGATAAGCAATTTATTCGTCTGCCAATGCCGTTCACCTTGAGAAATAAGGGAAAAATATTATTTACTGCGGGGAAGTTATACTGCTTTTAATTAGTAGAGCGTGTTGTTTAAAGTGAGTTTTTTATCCAGCGTTACACCAAGATGTTGGTGTGTCACAGAATAAGAATTATATTTTGTTTTTCCAGAAAAATGTCTGGTTCCATTTTCTGTAGTTTCTGGAGAGAAACGGCCTCTGTCTTGGGAAGCGATTCCAGGGCTATTTTCAAATAGAGTACCATGCTTCCTAGTTTCTGTAAATGTTAGTTTAGTGCTTGGCCTATTTTTGGTGAAAAGTAGTCTCTTGCTAGTATGGCAGTGTCATCTGCATACATGCATATTTTTGTATTTTGTGGTGTTTAGGGATGTAAATTTCCGTAGTAATTGAACAAGGTGGTTGAGAAGGATTCTCCTTGGAACTCAGCTTCAACTTTTTCTTAGATTTGATAGTTGTTCATTAGGTGACTTGAAGCTTCTATTGCGTAGATATGGAGTTTATTATTTTTTTACAAGGATATGCAGGGTGTGTAGTTGATCATTTGAAAATTAAACACATATGCTGAACTTCGGTCAAAGGTGTTTTTGGATATCCAGAGGCCACGATATTTTGACTTTGTAAAATCAGTCTTGATGAATTCCATACTCTGAGTTGGTGTGATGTGGATAATTCGGGGCGAATCCATGTTGTTCGTGGATGATGATATACATTAGTCTTGTAAGAAATTTTGATAATCCTATTGTAGATTATTTTTTCCAGCTAGTTTGCTGAAGTTAGTAATAAGAGTTAGTCTGTAGGATTGGATTTGGATTTCAGGATAAGGATGACAACAGCGGTTTTCCAGGAATCAGGGGAAGTAGCAGTCTAACGCTATTGTGAATGATGTTTCTTAGTTGAAAGATGGAGAGGTGTGGCAGGTTTTTTTATCATTTTATTGGTGATGCCTTCTCTCCTGGTGCTTTTACAACGTTTTTCTGAATTTCACTTGGTGTGTGTCATCAAATTTTGATCGTTAATTTAGTAACTACATCAAGCTAGAGCTTTGAAATTCAGGTCGTTCGTACTCGCTAACAAATGTAATGTTAAAACACGTTTTGCGACAAGTTTTAACTAATATTTCAATAATTTTAATAAGTCCAAAATATTCTCCTCTAGGCACTTTTAGGATTAGGAAAAAAATTTCCCCTCTGGGAACACAGACTCCACACCACATGGCCTCGTAAAACCAATGCAACACTCACAAAGGGAGATACTATCTCATACACTATCCAGATAATAAGGGTTTACTTTGACTTTTACTCAATAATCTGCCAGGCAAGAAGAAAGTTTCCAATATTTGGCTCATGTCTTATCACAGTAATTTTTCTGATTCTGGTTCTTTTTTTTTTTTAATGAGAGAAACTTACAAACTTTCAAATGCATGTTTTGATTTTGTAATTATTATGAATTTTTAACATAAATACAAATATCACTGCCGCTTACTGCCGCTGCACGCGCACAGCGCGCCACGCGCCAGCTTTACTGCAACGCGCCACTGCTACCGCGCCGCTGCTGGCGTTTGCCGCCACGCTGGCTTTTGTACGCACCACTTTTGCAAAGCTGCGCTGCACTTTTGCTTGCGCTGCACCGCGGAGTTTTCTAGCTTTGTTTCTTTTCTAGATAAATCAAGTTCCTGTCCGATGAAAGTCTGTTTACTTTAGTATTTATGGGTTTTTTGAGGCTGATTTTATATGCGCCAAAATGTTTTGTGTGATTCTGCGACTTGTTTTAATATCCTCTCCACTGTTTGCTTTGAGAATGTGAATGTATTGATTGTGTTTTCTAGCAATGTGTTTTTTTGAAAGAGCCCAATTTGCTCTGACTTTTTTGGTTCAAGGAGTTAAGTATCTACTCTCAATAATGTCAAAATTAAGATCAGCACAGGGTTGTAGTCTTCTTAACTCAGTGCTTGAGTGAAGATTTGAACAGACCAATGAAAGTTCTTAGTAGTACTATGTCGATAATGGAAGTAGGAGTTATGTCCATAAGCGTGTTAGTAGTAGGCGGGGCTAGAGGATTTCTAAAGCCGTTTGAGATTGGCAAAAATTTCTTAATGTACCTCGAGATGGAGTGCCTCAAGTGCAGCCCCCCCAGCCTAGTGTAGTAGCAACATTAAGACTCTCCACAAATTAATAAAATCGGCCCCTAAATTTTTGAATAGTCTGAATATCCTTTGGGTACTAATGGGAGGCTCTAACGGATGGTGGTATATACATTGGGAATTAACTTGAAGTGGTTTCCATCTGTTGGGGAATTGAAGTCACAACAATGGTTGCTTCTACCCGTTTAGTGAAGTGTTGGGATTTGGTAGTGTGGGAGAAGCAATTGAAATTGCAGTGCGCCGTAGGGTTTGTTAGTGCGTTGCAGTGGGTGTTCTATTGTTTTCTGTGTATATGGTGTAGTTATAGCTTCAGAGAATTTCCTTACCGGTCCTAGATGTGTTTCTTGTAAAGAATTAAATCTGGGAGTGCTTATCAATAAAAGTCAACCAAAATTCAACATCCACGACACTTTACCTCAGGCTACGTTCAAGGCAACAGTTTGAAGCGCTGAGTAGAATTGAATTTTAGTTATTGTTTGTGGATGGGTGACGGCCACTCCGTTATAAAGATATCAAGATGTTATCAAGATCGTTATTGACTTTGGACATATTATTCAGTGTATTTAAAAGTTTACGGAACTTACTGAATAGGTTTCAAAGTTCCTGAGTTGCAGTGATGAAGTTGAAATTTCCTGGAAGCTGTATTAGTATTATTACTATTAATTTTGGGTATTAGAATTATTTGTAATCAAACTGGTTGAAGCTTCTAAGTCTGTTTTGGTGCCTATAGGTGCCATCTCTTGGGTGAAAGTATTGTTGCTACAAACTCATATAAGTGAAATCTGCAGTAACTGTCTGGATTCTATTATGAATGTTTCTTTGACTATTTTTGGAGTTACTTCTCCTTTTTTTGGTTTCTTTTTTAGGAATAGGGCAGCCTTGCCAGGATGCCATATGATTTGTTTGCAGTTAATGCGGTTGGATTCTCAAGTCTTTTCTTTTGACATTTACGCCTCTCAGTACGATGGTTTGCTCCGCATTTCAGGCAATTGTTCATCCGACAGTTCATCGTGAATGGTGAAAATAGTGCAGTTATAACACTACCGTTGTTAGATTTTTTTCTTGAATGGCACTATTTTCACCAGCTATATGCATTACTACGCAAATCTTATAGATGTTGGCGTCCTCGGTTCTTCTCACCTCTACCATGAAGATGGGGAGGAGGAGTTTGAATTTTGAGCTATGGCGTAGCTGGCTGACTTTCTGGTTTTAATGCTGGTTTCCAGATCTTGTGATATCTTCTATTTCAGTGTGAGATGGAAGGCCTTTGATACAGACCAAAAGGCCTCTCAGATAAGAAGCTGAGATTCATTAGTATTCCATGCTAAATGTTAGTTAGCTTCAGAGTGGTAAATTCTCTATAATTAAGTCTTCTGATTAAAGGGGTTGATCTTAATATAATATTGTCCTGAGGTTTGCAGGTTGACTTTGAAAAATTTCCTATTGATGGCCTGGATTATTAAATTGTAGTTAGGAGTAAGCTTCAGCATTATTGGCTGAATTTTTGGGTGAGTAGTGGCGGAGTGACATCAACCCGTCTGGATACTTAGAAATCCAATAAAGTGCTCAAGCTATTGCTTACATTTAATTTATCTGATTGAACATTTATTCTTTTATTATTTTTAATGGTTTTATTAGAGTTTTGAAAAAACCTTCGTTATCCGATAGTCACGTACCAGGCACAAAAGATCTAACAAGTACTTAGCTTCTGGAGCCTGGGTGTTAGATTGTTTGGCTGATATTACATGGAGTCAGCCATTCTTTTCCTCAAATTTTTTAATGCTATTGTTATTATTATTGGTTTAAATCTTTGTAGGTTGCAGCCAGTTTTTAACTGGGCAAAGTAGAAAAAGTATTCAGCTCACCTGTTAGTCTGTTCGAGATCTTTATCTTTTAGTTCCTTTTTCAGTAAGAAGGTTAGGTAGCGCATCTTGAGTCACTTTTTTCCTTCCGGATTTTGCTTTTCAACTCAATGAGCTCATTGTTGATGTATCTAAATCTCGGCTGCAATCGTTGATTTGATGGATCAATAACTGGATTATCTCTAAAATTTGTAGATCACTTGGCTGGCTGAATATTGCTCTCAAGAGTTGGCTATTTCCGCCGGATGCACGCGCATTGGCGGCCATGTTAAACTTCTCTCGTTCCATAGAATCCAGGTACGTGTTCAATCCTCGAAGTCCACCGCGTAGAATTTTATTAATAAAAGATCAAACAAAACAATATGATCTTTTGTTGCCTCTTCATAGCAAGCTTCGCAGTAATTTAATAATATCAAGCTGATGAAAGAAAGCATTAGCTAGTTATAATATTCAATTCCAAAGTTACAACTGAAGAAATGTTTTCCGAAGCTCGAACCGACTGAACAAAAACCGCAACCATGAATCGACCATGACCACACTGGCGCTGCAGCGGCAGCGTAGAATCGACAAAATTCCAGCATTCGAGGAATCTGTTTTGTGGCCAAGTCTGAAAGTCATTCTCTAGCTTTCCTTAATATTCAAACCAATGCCGGCAAAGGTTTTATTTGTTGCAGGAAACATCGGTAGGTTTCTATAACACTCCTCCTCTTCAAGATGCATATCATCATACACATGCATAATCAGTTTTCTCTGTATGGAGAGGGCCAAATCTAGTATGTCAACTTCTGGCTTGGTATTGGGTAAACACATTTTCAACTTCACAGTAGCATTAAAATGTTCTTCCCAACACCATTGGAAACCTCAGGCACTCTCCATTGCTTTCAGTTCATCCATTCTACAATCTAATTTCATCAATAGCAACACATGTGATTTCGAATGTACTCAAAACCTCATGAACTCTGCCGGCTTGGAAGGCACATCCTCCAGCCATCCAAGAAAGTACAGCAATTCAGACAAACGTTCTCAGAGCAATCCCACAGCGTTCCTCAAAGAGAGCATCTCTGCATGAATTCATCTGTTACCTAATACATTTGGACAACAACGTAAATTGGCCATCTGAGCATGTAGTGAACCTGGAGTCTTACACAACCAATGCTGAAATTTTTTCTCAGATGATTCCTTCATCAATGATTTCTGGTAAAACAGCAGCTACTAGAACTGAGAGATAAATATTCTCAGCCAATACCACATCACTTGGGTGCTGTTCTTTTCATCCCAGATTCTCATTTGAAAAATACTAGTTCAACAGGTTATACACATTAATGATTTTGAAACATTTCAATTCAGCTATCTTTCCAGCATCTCTAACAGCTTATCTCAGTCATTCAAAGTTCCATGGTCATGACTTAGAATGGCAAGTTCTAGAAATCTTAAATATTTGGATTCTCTCTTTTGATCTTCCTCAGATTTCATCTCTTAATTCAATTATTCCTTACAATGCATGAACTTGATGTTTCACTGCCTTTCCTCCTGACTTCTTCAGCCATTTGATTCTCAGGCTTCCCTAAGCTTAACGAGATTTCTTTGAGTAAGTTTCCTATTCTCCTTTACTGGCTCTATCAGCTCCAGTAACTCCATTTTTCTGCTTTAGTATCTGAAGAAATTTCTTTTTGCACTCATGTTATATCATTCTTATCAGTTTATGAAATTCAACACTAGAGTGCTTCTGCTTTTTTTTTTTTTTCACATATTTTGTCACTGGGCAAGAGAGGCTGACTGCTTAAACTCTAGTATCTATCTAATATCTGTAAACACCTCTTTTCATTTGTAACACTGGAGAGGAAACATTTCCAGATGTAAACAATGGTGTACTATGCACAGCAGCACCTATTAATTCATATAAGTCTGAAGATTTTCTAACATTTAAAAGAATATTTTCTTCCTTATATTCAAGCATTTCATAATAAAACTAGCAAGTTTGAGTGAAGAATAAAGTTATAATTACAACTTATCAAGATCCTACAATATCTGAGTAACCTGATTCATTTATACATTTCAAAACAAACAAAATAAAATTATATTTGTTTCAAACTTCAGTTTTCAATTTTACTTACAAAACAAGAATCATTTAATACATCTATTTATATTAAAAATTCAAAGGCACTTAAAATTTTGAATAAGAATTTATTCTACTTTAAAAGTAATAATGAAGATAAAAAAAAAATCAGATCTCCACTCGACTTACGTATAGGGCAAAATGTTGAGACAACCATCACTAATCCCACATTGCTCAATGAGGGAATGTGTTTTGGTTTAACTCAGGCAAATATTTTTTATGATCTAACTCACTGAAATTGAACCACATGCATATATTTTTGTGATTATATAAAGAGGCATTTATTATGCATTTCAGAATCTTTTACTGCAAAAATTTAAAGGTCACATGCAATTAGGCTGATGTATTAGATAGGTATATTCTATGCTTATAGTATGCAAAATCAGAATAGAATATTTGACAAAAATAAAATACTCGATACAATGCAATTTCTAACCCGATTCACGAATAAACAGAAAATAAATTACAGCAATTTAAGAATGCACAACTCATAAGTTCAACAAATGCAAAAATTTTTGCAAAATTATAAAATATACAAATTCTTTTACAATCTAGGGTATATTTGAAAATGTTAATACAAAAAAAATATTACATCATAACTATTTTTATGAACTTGTGTATTTTCAAATACACAAATAAAAATTGTTCAGTAATAAAATCCTAAAATAACAAATCTTACATAAAAATTCTGATCTAGTTAAAACAAATATTAATAGAATTAATAGAAATACCATACGAGAATCATTTGAGTACGATCAGTTTTTCTGATACTTACCCATAACTTTGAAGAATATGAGATACTATACGAGATAACTTTTAACTTTACAAGATAATTAGGAGGTGATGGGTTGGTGGCTTTACAATGCACTGCTAAATATATTAGACATCAGTTTTTAGTTTAATTTTATTACTTGTCGCACTAAAACATAACACGAGGCTACTGTGATGGACCTAGTAATTTTCAACCACGGTCAAGTAATAAGGACGACACTTGAACTGGCACCCCTTCTCAAACATCCACACCAATGGGAGGACTTTGACTAAACAGATATCATGTACATCAGCCCAGCTACATAAAAGCGGAGGTCTTAGGTAGCCAGGGGTCAAACCGTGACTGAAGACAAAACACGCCAGCCATGAATCCGAAACCATGACCACTAGGCTACGCGGTCACAATAGAAATCAGATTAAGTACACAATTCTCTCTGCTGTTATAAGTCATCAAAATCTCAATTTACAAACGAACCAATATATTAAAATCATTTAATTTAGTTTTTTGAAAGCTTCTGTTGATTTTAATTAATCTTTTTAACAAATTTATATTTACTTGTAAAATTTGTAGTTTTAATGAGCAGTACTTTTTTACAATGAATCTTACAAATATTAAAAAAAAAATGAATATATAGACAGGCAAGCCTTAAAATTACCAATGACAGTAGAGGCACTTTATTTTTGCCATCGATACATAAAAAAAAACTTATAAATATCAAGATTTTAAAATCAGTCTTTTGGGCTCTATAATTTTCTTTGTTCTTATTTATCTGTATGATCGTTTCTAGAGACTATACTAGCACTAATTTTCAGAACATTTGAACAAATAGTAGGAAGCATATGTTTTCTCATAGGATCACCTAGATATATTTTCTCCATAATCATAAAATATAACTTTCTGTAATACTATTGAAGAATATATATAGATTTTAGACAAACAAAATATTTCACACTACTAAAAATTAAGACTTTTTTTTACATTTTATTCAGATACTTTTAAAACATTCATAATCCTTTAGATTATGACCTTTTTAAAATCCATTTGATGTACTTTCATGAATTTGCTCATAATAAATTCTTTATGCTAGATCAAATTCAAGTTATTCCTAATGGAAAAGGTAGTTCCTTAGTACACTTCCCTTCTCCCCAAAAAGAAAAAAATAGTTCTGTAATTTCTGTATATAGGAATTAAGTATATTAATAATAGAAATTTGTATTCTAGATGTAATTTATTTTAAAATTTATATTAACCCTTAATTATCAGGATGATTAAACAGTACTCTCTTGCTGAGCAGTGTACTGGTGTACCAATACCTGCACACATGTAGACATGCTTCTTAACCAAATTTTTCACTAAACATTTGTCCTTTTCAATAGAAATTAAAGAACAAAACATTCAAAGAGAAAATTGAGTTCAGAAGAGGATGTGTCAAATAGGAACCTAACTTGACAAAAGCCAAACAATTTCAAAAAAAATTTAGAAATGTGTTCAAAAAATTGAATTTTTTTAAAAAAAATTAAACAGAAATACACCAATTTAAATTTGGTATTGTAACACAAAATAATTCACCATCATTTTTTATGGAGCGTGTACCACAGAAAGCGACAAATGGCCACCATCAAAACATAGTTGCAATTGTGTTCCTCTACATGAAGTGCTACATCATACACATTTTCAGGTGGATTTCCTGTTCCTCATCATCTTAATAAAAGGATATAATCTACTAATTGCTTCTGGAGGCCGGGCAGACAGGACAATTAAGCATTCTTCAAAAGATATGCTGTTTAATTATTTTTATTGTTATACTGGAAGCCTTACGCAATGGACCTTCAATTTTGGAGACACCTATTAAAAGGGCTAGGGACACCCAAATTGACATATCTCAAACTTCCACACTATACCCAACAGGAATTCAAGCCTCAGCATGTTCATAGATCAACCTCAGCTACACAGGTCTGAGTGGCATATGTGCTTCGAACCCACGGAGTGAATAATAAACACCAACGACCATCAGACTACTAAACCACAGTATACCTTTCAAAGATGTATAAGCTTTACAATATTTTGAGCTTAAATCATTAAATTCGGAAGGATTTGTACTTTAGTCTTCTACATTTTGAGATAAAAAAAGTTACCATTGCTCATATGTATTTTCAGAATATGGTATAGATTACTACAGAACTGCATCTTATATCTCCCTCAAACTCAATTATTTCTGGCATTTTTCTTCTTACTTTTGTCATCCCACACAATATAAAATGGACGTTTTTTCTTTTTATAGAAGAAACTCTTAGAAAACCAAGCAAGTTCAGACGTTTCTTTACTGACTGGAATTCAATACCAATTTCTTTGTCTTCTGAGAATATCACCTAACAAAACTTCTCTCTCACATTCAAGCTTCATGGTCAGGAATTAGAGTTCCATGGTATATACCTCTACTCTGTATCAAATATGCTCGGATTTCGGCTGGAATTGGATGTGTTCATCAAAGGCCGGACAAGATGCGTGTGATGGTAGGTTGGGATATGTTCCTGGCTTTCAAAGGTGTGTAGGATGAGCTTGCATGTTCCCAGGAGAACCAGTTCGAATGGTGGTAGAAATCCATTACATATTTATGAGCAAAGTGATTTCGTTTTTTTTTGTGCCAAGGCTAAATTAGTATGTAGTGGAGTTCAAGTTAAATTAGGATAGAGCTACTAATAATTCATCATTTACTTAATAATGATGGTTTCTCCGTTGCTTCTATAATTCCGATATCTCACTGTAAGAACTTAAGTTCTGGCAAATTTATGCGCATCTGTAATCAGGATCATGAGTAGAATGATGCATTTCCGTGCCCATAACAACTTCCATGTCCTGGCAAATTAAACCAGCTGTTAATAACTGAACTTCACCTTTGTCAATATCAACTTCCATTATCGCGAACTGTCAAATTCATCCTCAGCAAAAGAAATGCAGGCACTCTTTAATTATTTTTAACAGGCATTTGAAGTTGATTAGTATAACTGAGTATCAAAAGCATATATATTACAATCCATAATGATAAAACTTTCTCACATGCTTCCATAACAAATTTTTCTTCCACCCTGTCTAAAGAATATATTTTAAAACATCCTTATGTGTCACTCCAGACTTGTGTTTTACAAACGTATCTATCTAATACCTTATCAAACTAGAATTTAAAAATTTAAGAGAGTTGCCAGTAGAACAAAAAAATTAAAGTATTTTGGTGAAATGTAATTTATTCAAAATCATGTAAAAAGTTGGTGTACTTGATTTTGAAGCGATAAGAAATTCATAAATCAACAAATATCTTCCAGACCATACTTGCCTGGTACATTTAAAAGATACAGTTATAAAATAGCTCTTGCCAATAGGTTCATATTCAAATTAGCATATAAAATTCAAGAATCGCTTTTTTTTTAGCGCACGCCGCCGTAAATCACAAAATGGCAGAGTTAACATGACGGTTTACCTCAAAATTAAGGATACCAATGGGGGTGTTTTTACGATATATTACATGCATAGACTATGTAATACTCTCAGATAATGTCGATATAAATACATCAGTATTTTGTTGCATGTCAACAAAACTTTATAATGTCCTCCAAGCGTCTTAGTACCGGTCGACCAATTTTTTTGATGGTATCTGGAATCTTTATCCCATTCTTCTTGTAACACTTGCTTTAAATGGGCTTTCATTCTAATCTGGTGTTTTGAACCGCTGTTTTCTAGTGTAGCCCTAAAATTTTCTATGACATTGATGTCAGGACTGTAAACGGTATGTGCAATTGCTGTTTACAAAGAAAAGACACCACATTTTGACGACTACGTGCAGATGTGGTTTGGAGTCGTTGTAAGGTACTGAAATATAAATTCCATCTAAAGCCCAATTTTTGTGCACTCTTTAAGATTGACTGCGGAGTATGTCTATATAAAGCTTATGATCCATTATACCATCTATAAACTAAATTTCCTGCCCCATTTGCAGCCATACAGCCCCAAACCATGACAGACCTGCATATTGTTTAACTGTAGGACGTAAATTTTTTTGGATCAAAGCGATTGGCTTTCTCAAGCGGTGTAATGACCATCGCTGCAAAATGTGGATTACTTTTCATCACTAAATATAACTCTTCAAAGTTTTCTGTCTTCAACTGATGAGTTTTGCAAACTCCAAGCAGCTTTTTCTGATTTTGTAGAAAACATGAAGGTTTCTTTCCAGCTACTCGACTATATATCAACATGTCTAATCACATTTCTCACAGTTTCAGCACTTACACTTCTGCAGATTATTGAAGTTTCTGCAGTTAGTTTGACCTCAGTTTAGGATTAATCCTAGATATCTTTTAAATTTTCTTTTTAGCTATCCTCAGAATACTTTTCCTTCTCTTCCACTCTTATTTTTGAATTAATCCATCAGTTGATTTCCCAATGATTTTCTGGACACAGTGGCTCCTAAAATAATTTCAGCTCTATTTCGATGATTTTCCCTTCTTAAATAACCTTTATATAAATTTTCTTGCATCAATGCACTAGTCTCTTTCAGGGAGCCATTTTCATTTAAAATTATTTATATTCTCATAACCAACTTAAGACAGAAATAACGGTTAGAAAAAGTTTGAGATAAAATTTCCCAAGCTTAGATTGTGCTTAAACCAAAAGAAATCGTGTTAGTTAAACAAAAATTTCATTTTGTGTATCCTCAATTTTTGAGGTAAGAATCTGCTTATGTTTATTTTGAAATGCCTCTAAAAGTTTTATTTTAAAATTTTGTTGTTGGTTTTTTCTTTATTTTTTACAATTAAACCTTTTATGTCTAAGAATAAAAAATTCGTTTGCACTTCTGGTTAGGTGTTATTTTGATTGAAAGTTGGATTTATCAAGTAAAAGTAAGGTGTATCAATTGTTTTATTACCACTGTACATTAAATATATTCTTGCATTCTCTATTTCACAAATTAAGATTAAATCTACATCTGATGTGGTTTTCTATTAAACTAACATTACTATTAGCTACAGGCTTTTTGTATCACACCGATTAATGGAATTCGGTGGTTATTCAGATTTGAAATAACAGCAACATTACTTTTCAAAAGCTTTTGTTCCAAGTTTTTCTATCTGAACTTTATATTTTTTATCAACTGTATTAGTCATGGAAATTATTTTTGTAGTAGTTAAAAACAAAGGCATTAAAATTAAATTGATTAATATTTAAAAACTTAAAAAACATAACTTCTGGCACATTCTTTATCAGAGTTCAATTTTAATAACCTAATGTAAGGAAATAGTTCCAAATTTTAACATTAATATTTATTGCTTTTTATAATGAATTTTTCTTTTTAAAATACTATTTCATTGAAACCACATTTCATATCTTTTTATACCATTCTAGAAAGCAACTGATGTATTATAGCAAGTCACTATTTAGGGTGTTACATTTCAAAATTAGAAAAATGTAATGAATAAAGAATAAAGAACTCGCTATTAAACTATTAACAAAGATTAATTTTTTTATACTTTTCATATTTAGAGATTTACTTTCTATATTCTGAAGACTAAATTTGATATATTTACACCAGATGAAGCTTACTTATTTCAATTCATGAATTCAGATTAGATTCCCTTTCTGATTCAGAATAATACATCTTATTAAGAAAAGCGTACATGGTTTAAAGTGCTTTATTATGGCCAGTACAAATCAGGAACAGGTCGAGGAATGTTATAGTACAATGAAAAACTTTTAAGGAACTTGCAAGACAGTACTATTAATACATTCCACCGAATGATGGGAAATTCTGGAAAACGACTGCATTATTAGCATATTTGGTGGAAATTCTGTGGAATGCCAGCACATTCAGATTTACCAGCCTTTCATTTCTGTTTTGAATAAAATTCGCTATGTGGCGACATAAGTAGTATAAGAATAATTATGAGTTTACATCAGTTAATGCTATGAATTTAAGAAACTAACATTCAGATTCAATAGCCTATAAATTTTTTGGAAACAACATAAGTACTTTAATGTAAACAACTTCGATATAAAACAATTTACAAAAATATGAGAGTTGATAATCAGAAGAACAAAAATTTTCAAAATATCCAGCCAATTTAACATTATACAGATATTATCCCTGCTAAAAATAAATGTCAAATAGAATATATTTCAGGCTTAAATTAATTTTATTAATAATAAGATAAATCATTTTACACTTTTTTAAAAAAATCTGCCGAAATCACCAACCAGCTTGAGTAGATAATTTTAACAATTCTGGATTTATAAAACAAGTAAAGAATATTATTTGTCATTAAGAAAACATGTAATATTTTGAATCAAAATTTACTTTAAGAATTTTACCCTACATTTTATTGCTTTCTATATGGAAGTTTCCAGGAAATGAGCTTCAACACAGCTGACCCATAGGTGGAAGTCTGCTCACGATGCACCCACAGGAACCATGGCTCGCCACCACCATATCTAAGATACCCATGCAATCCACCTCTGTAGCCTCCACATACCACCACCGCCCCTTCTGAAGCCTGAATCATAACCACCCGTCCTCCACAGAGAAAACCATCATTCGATTTCCCTGAATCCTGCATTACAGCGTCCATTAGCCGTGAGACATCAGCTCTTCAAGAGACAATAGTAGCACCATTCATTTCTTTAATAGCCTCATCAGCAGCTTCATCATCTTCAAAATCAATGAAAGTGAAACCTGGTAGATTCACGAACACTACTTAAAACTAACCAAGTTTAAGTTGCCAAATCTGTAAATTCTCTCTAAGTCTTCCTTCATAGTATCTTCACCCTAATCACCAACAAAACTGATTTGGGTGCCATTTTAACACCTGAAAACTGGAACACATCATTTTATTATGAAATACAACACATTAGAGTTCGATAACACTGTATTCTAAATAATGACTTATAGTTTTCCTCAAGAACTTGCAGTTGACAAATTGAAAAATCAAGATTCTAGTTTATAACCGTATTTCACAGAATTCTACCTATTCAATATGAATTAGTTTCAAAAAACTATTAAGACTACTTAGAGATAAAATTATTTATTTCTGAATTAAATAATGTGCTTTTAAATAAGCTATTCAAATGCATTTTCAATACCAACGAAACTTCTAGTAAAATAAACAGATTATTATTTAAATCGTTATAAAACTATGTAAGCAGTTTGTTCATAGATCTTATTAAGCTATTTCAGGAGATTTAACCTCAAGAATAGTATAGCTGAATCATTAGTAAGAATAATAAAATTATTTGTTCTATACTGCAGAAAATTAGCTGAATTATAGAAAATTATGATCACTACTTCTTATCAAATGTATTAAAATGTCCCAAAAAAAAATTTAAATACGAGGTGATCTTCAAAACTATTTCTGCCAAAAAAAAAACTAGAAAATTCTAACAGTAGGTAAATTGAATAACATTTTATCCCTTTTTTAAGTTTGATTATTAGTTCATCCTCAAAATGGCGTATTAATTGAATTCAGTATATATCATAGATGGCATACGGTATAAGACTTGATAAAACACGTTTCATTATATTCTTCCAAATAATCACTTGCAAATTGAGACCAACCAAGAAAATGTCTAAAATTAGTAATACTAATTCAAAGACTATTTTAAAAAAATTATAAAGGTTTCCCCAAATTTCTTGAAAATGTTAACCAACAATATATTTTAATTAAAAAAATATTTTTCAAAAACAATAAACATAAATAGTAATTGAACTAAAACTCAATTGATATTCTTTATAATTAAAAATTCTTTGCCATTGCAGTCTGGGAATAGATACACTTTAAAAGAAAATGGCTACTTTTATCTTTCTATACTTTTAATACTAAATAAAATATATATTGCACAAAAATTAACAACACATATAAACATTTAAATTAAAACAAAGGGTTTCAAAATTCCTTAACTTAGTTCTAATGAAAAAATTCATACATTCTACAAAATAAACAAAGACACTTAAAACTAGAGTACCAAACACGTTGAGAACAAAATTGGAGTACTGACGACTGCTCCACAGATATTCAGTAAGATGACGCCAGTTTTGCATGAAAATTCCACGCAGTTACAGATATCATAAGAAATGTTGCCATATTTACTCCTCTATTTGTATTAAAGGAAAACAAAGAAAATCATCTGATCACCATACTTTGATGGGGATATAAAATTCAAATGTAAAAAAAATCGCTTAATTAGAAAGTAGTAAATAAATACATTGAAATTTTATTACATTTTAAAATATAACATCAAATTAAATATAATCCAAAACGATGCAATAGGACTGACATTAAACTGAAGAAATCTTTTGCCACCAATAACATGGGCATCGTAATTTCTAAATATGGATATATATAAAAATAATTCAGAGATAAAAACCAATATTTAAAAGCAACGTTTTGTATGGTAGCCAAAGTGTATTAAAAAAATTATTAAAAAAGATTATTAAAACAGGTCCATAAAATATCTAAATATTGCATTGTTGACTAAATAAGACGAGGTTCCAAATTTCAAAGCTATGTGATGGGAAGTTAGTTAAATTAATGATAGAAAATTTGATGACACTGATACACACACAGACAGACCAGGCACCAAATGAAATACATAACAACTTGTTCAAAACCTGACTAAGAGTGTTAATTCATCTGGCATTAAATACGTGGATTTGGAATGCAGTTTAACCCAACCACCCCTTGGTGACAAAATTATTGCTTATTATTTTGCCAAACCGTGACTACCCTGGTCAAATTTAAGAGATTAACGTTTAGCCATAGAATCCTTAAGTGGTTGTACTTTCGACTGCATTGTGAAATGTGGACAAACTTGACGCAAATGTCAAAATGTGCATTATTGGGTGAGAATTGATTCCCAAGGTTTTCAGAGCTCTAGCATAATGGGAACTTGGTTAAATTAACGATCGAAAATTTGTGTACACCAAGTGGGGAATACATGAAACGTTTTAAATGAGGCTAAGATATGCCATAATAATCTAATGAGTTTTCGTGGTATAATGAGTGATATTTTTTAAGCATAGTTCAATTTAACTTGAGTACCTCTGTCCCATATCCACATAGTGGACTAAATACTCTTGGAAAATTCATTTTCAATAAAGTATTTAGTTAGATTTTAAATTAAACTAGAATTAGATTTATATAACTGACGTTTCTTATGCATAACTGCCTTTAACGCAAAGATTCAAGCAACATCTCAGGGTAAAATTACATATTTTAATAGCGCACCACTTATCACAGTTACAAAGACGGGGTAAAACGAATTAGCTTAGTAGCATTTAGAAGGAAAAGAAGTTTATCACAAGTAAAAACTTTGTATCCAGGTTGAACTGGCTACAGAGACCTTACTCCACGAAATCCCAGCTATCTCTGGCAAAATACTACACTGGGCCAAGCAAAGCCGCCTAACTTTGTAAGTTGTACCATCATGTGGCGCCATCTAGTCTCGTTTGAGTAATGTAGTACAGACTCTCCCCTCTGGTTCCGTTGACGTCTCAGCTCCGGGCAGGAGATAATTCTTGAGACGTCCTCTTTTTTTCTAGTGAGCCACTGGTCCGGATGTCTCTTTCTACTCCAGGCTCATCGCATAGTCGCTAGGGCAGTAAATTCAAGGACTTGAATGCAGAGTTGGCAGGTCAGCCAATCTCGCCCATTACTGGAGATCTCAAGGTAGAAATTAAGTGAGACCTTCCCTCTTTAGCATAATTTCTTGCAACTATTGATCCAGACTTATAGGATGAATGTTACTAACATCACCTGTTTTTGTAGTACTTTTCATCTTCTTCGTCGTCAGTTTTCTTTCTGACGATCCTGTTTCTTTGTTGAATTTCATCCTGCTTATGGGGGGGGAGCATTTGCTTTTTCACTCACCTTGGACATCAAGGACGATTCCAGCTGCATTGAAATCCCTTCCTAACAGAGTCTTATTTCCCTTTTGCTTCAGAGTAATACTAGAAATTCTGGTAGGTCTTTGCCTTCACTGTACAGGTTGACATGACAGCACTTTCGACTATAATGGTCTGTCCAGATTCCATCAGCCATCGTGTAAGTAAATCTTGTTCCCAAAGATTGATGTCATGCTCTTGCAGGAATTTGAATAGTTTTCCACCTGCAATGGTATAGGAAGCACCAGTATCCACACATACAGCAATCTTTTCTCAAAATTCTGAAACCATCAAACTTGAGGATCAGTTTTGAATTCAAGTTGGATAACGTCATACAGTTCACTGCTGCTCCGTTTCATTAGCTCTCTTTTTAGGTAGGACACCTTACCTTGATGGCTCGAGTCCCGCATCCGTAACACTGGATCAAGCTGCTGTCAGTTCTGGAACTTGGGAGTCTAGGTACTGTTCTAGAGGTCTGGTGAATGGTTATCATAGGAGCCTCCAACAGGTGTGGATCTTTTCTTGCTTTAATGGAAAGAGGTTTCACCTGAATTCTTCTTTCTTCTTGAAAGTCTGACTTGGATTATTTTTTCATTCCAGGCCTTAGGCTATCATTGTGCGTCTAATTTCTCAGCTAATTCCGGAAGGATCGTTCCAAATCCTTAGAAATATCCAGAAAGTGTTCTTTGTTGCAGGAGTTTTCTTCATCCGATCAGCGATGATTAGACTTTTAAGTCTATCAAACGTAGTAATCTTCAATTTCTTTGATCAACCTTCAGGAATGAAACTTAAATTCAGAAGTAAAATCTCTCCATGTCGGAGTCAAGGTTTTTCTTCTGTTGAAAAATACTGCCTAGAAACCTATCTCCTGTAACTCTCGACATTTTTTTGGTATTTCTTTTTACCTTTTCTAGTTTGAAATCATCTTCATCCTCTCTTGATGAGCTGAGCTATATCAGGTAGCAATGATTCAGTATCAGGTAGGCTGTCTAACAGAGTTTTTTCGGAATCTTCATGAATTTCACTTGACGTTCGAAAATAGTCAGGTATAGACCCATTTCGTCTTCCTTCGAGTTGAATCTCGGAATAATTCTACTTAGCTCAAGCTTTGGGTTTTCTAATTGTTGGCTTACAGTGGATTTTTGTGATAACTTCTGCATTTCAAGTTGAATTTTCAATTTTCCCAGTTCAATTCTCTTTCTCGTTTGCTGGGCCACACCTCCACAGCTTTGTTTCTCTTCCCAAAATTCCACAACTTTCTGTTTTTCTATTTGTTTTACGTTCTTCCTCAGCTGACACTAGGCTTATATCATGGCGAATTCCTCATCATACCTACTATCACTTGCAGTTTAAGATCTTTTAGTTTCAATAAATTTTGAGATTGTCCGTAGAGCCGGCCAAATTCTGCTTGGCTAACGTCCTTAAAATCCTCTTTTTTGGATCTTCCCAAAATGCCATTTTTCGTCACTTTTTAGTCTATTTCGTTAATTTTCTAACGTTCAATTCAAAGTCAATGAATAAAGTTCACAAGTGACAGTATTAATTCTGTTATCTGAAAACATTATGTCACACAATGCCCATGCACTAAAATTTTCGTTATATATAAAATAAATACCTATACATGAATTTTCATTATATATAAATAATACTTTTTGCACTTAAAATTTCAGTTATATGTAAAATAATACTTATACAATAAAATTTCAGTTATATATAAAATAACAATATTTATGCACTTTTGCTGAAAAACAATAAAATTCCTGATCTGAAATTGTGATAATTAATTTACAAATCATTTTATTAAAAGTTAAATGAAACAATTTTTTATATCAAATATCTTCTAATTCCTTTTCATCAAAATCAAAACCAAAATAAGTTTATATAGATTCATTATTAATCAAAACAGTACCAACAATTAACATGAAATCAATTATACAAAAAAATTCAAATATGTTTAGTAGGAATAGCATTCATAAATCATTTTATTATTGTAGGTTACCAATATTGGAAACTTGTTTACACTCAAGTAATTAATATTATTTTCCAAAATTTTTCAATAAAAACCAGAAATGTTAATACTTTATAGATAACATACAAGTTTTCAAATCTTATGATTCGTTTCCAACTCAAATTATATGCTTCATAAAAATTTTATTTTTTATATTAGTCATAAAACAGAACAAAAAAAATCATTGCATAGTAAATTGCAATCCAACATAATAAGAATCAAAATGATATACTTTGAATAAATACCAATAACTAATAATTTCTTGAAAACAAAACTACATATGTGTTAATGGTATAAATTTTTTTAAATTAGAAAGGAAGAAAATATACATTCATAAATAATAAACTAACTTTCGATTGGTTAGCCTTAATCAAAACAAACAATATACTGCAACATACAACAGTGATAACAATAATCCTGAATTTTTATACTGAATAATAAATTATAATTTATGTAGAAAAAATAACACTTATCTTAGATAGCACATAATGAATTTGCTGGATACAAAGTATCTTTTATTCACCAGGATGCAGAACCCTCCCTATTGTCAGGGTGACAAAACTTCAACACACCAGAAGTCAATTAGGAAAAAGGCGAAGACAGAGCTAGGATGGGCCGCGCGTTGGCATAAATTTTATAACTGACGTTCTTATTATATAACTGCTTTAACACCAAAGATTCAAGCAACATCTCGAGGTAAATTACTATATTTTTAATGACATAAAATGTCACAGTTACAAGACGGAATTAAAACAATTAACAGTAACATTTAGAGGAAAAAGTTTATCACAAGTAAACTTTAACACTAGATCAGGTTGGACAGCTACAGGAGACCTTACACAAAGAAATCCCAGCTCTCTCTGGCAACGGTAAAGATAGCAGCTAAAGTTACGAGGTACCTATTTAAAATGTAAACTTACCCTCTCATCATAATTTATATAAATTTAATGGACATAATTAGTTAAAGTTTATCGTAATTTAAGTTGCTATCATGAGTGGGATCAAGGCAACAAGCACCTGGGTGTTCGACAGAGTAAGGCGACTGCCAAGACTAGTTGGGGGAATTAAAATTACAGGCGCGCACTGCTGTGGATGCCACCGTAGCAGAAGGCTAAGAAGCATACATAGCAGTGCGTGGGGTCCTAGAGTTAGAGGCGGGACTTCAGTTCGAGGGCAACAGCCAGCTGTCGTCCGCAGGATTTTGAGAGTTATAACAAGGTGAAAATAAATTAAAATTAGGTGGGATAAAAGAAATGCCGTACCAGGAAACCAATTTTAGAAAAATGCAATTAAGATTTTGGAAAATTTAAAACGCGAGGAGATGAGTTTGAAAAGAAACAAGATTAGCTAGATTTAGCGCAAGAATCGTGGCATAAATCTACAGTCTCGTTTGAAATTAATGTATTTACAGTTAGATTTTTGAAATTAGGATGGTTAAAGGCGAAGACGACTGCTTGAGCTGACTTTCCTCCTCTCAAAACTACACAAATCCTGGGATAATGGAATACATAATCAGACCATTAGCTTACGTTACATGGTGATTTTTAGTGACATCATGACTCGAACCCTCGATTCAACGGATTTAAAAAAAAAATGGCCAGAAGCATGATATTAACCATTCCACTATCGCGGATGCAGAATGCAATTCATAAAAAAAATGTTCAATGTATATCTTAATTTGTTTATATACATGAGTTATGTATTTTCATAGAATGGACAAGTCCTCTTGTATGTATGAAAATTTTTTTTTGACTGTGTTGCCAAAAGGTATTATTTTGATGCTGGAGTGATTTGAAAAATTTGGGCCTTTTCTATTTTGCCAGTAAAAATCTCCTTAAACAGACTTTTATTTGGCGATAACTTTTACAGTAAAACACATTTTCCGTTAAGCATCCAGTTGTCAATTTGTCAATTTCAATTTAGAAACTTCATCGCTTGCTCCAGTGAGAATGGAAAAAACAAAAAAAATTCTTATAATATCTATATTGTAGCTTTTTTTTTATTTGGTTTTGGAAAATATCTTAAGACTCCCGTCTGCCGCGTTTGATTTCGTGGGTCTTAATGTTAATCCTACAGGAATTCTTTAATTCACATATTTACTATTTGATCGATTTGAGATCAAATAAGTAAATATGAGTAAAATCAAAATTCTCAGTTAACATAACCTAACGAAAACAAGATAGTGGAGTAGATAACCATAAGATCGTTTTTTTATTAAAAAAAAAAAAAGTTATTATATATATATATATATGTGTGTGTGTGGTAATGTTAAAAATGTAGTAGGAATTAAAATTAATTTTTCAAAACTTGATTAATAAACTGAGATAGCAAAACCCACAAAATAGCCAACAATTAGTCGATGACGTCTTTTCTTTTATGGGAGAATTATCAAACTTAATATATTGTTTCAACATACTTCTTGAAACATTATGATTTAAAACAATACTTGGAAAATTCGAGAAACTGCCGTTCTTTTATCAATTGTCTTTAGTTTTCTGATATTTGCTCCGGATCTGCTCTGATATTTCCCCATAAATGTTCAAATCGTATATCATGGCTCTCATGACAAAATTACATAGAACTACATTTCTTCCTATTGATTAGAACAAAGATATTTTTGTTATATTTTTTCACATAAAACATTCACATATTCACTCAAATTATTTACATTTTTTCATTCCTGTGAATTATAATTCAGTTCATAATATTCAATTTATCTGATATGAACAATGCTTCTTATTATAAAATAAATAAAATGTCAGATATATTACATAAAGTTACATTCGTAGTAGTTAAGAATATTAAAACAAATTTAATTTTTAGTCAGATTTACAACTAGTAACAATTAGTGCATGCAAATAATTGCATTAAAACTAATTACAACCTCACACATGTAACACTTATATATATATTCATTTATTTCGTCACAGTTTTAAGCAAATAGAAAAAAGTCAAGGAACAAAACAGAATAAAAATATTTTTTTTAAATGTAGAAATAATACATAATTTATAAAAGTTTAGTCAGTAAATACTTGATTTGATTTCAAATATAAGAACTCCAGCTCTTTTTTACATAGTAGATACCTTCCTTAAAACAGTGCAAAAAAATCATATAAAAAATAAACACGACATATAGTATATTTAGAGGATATATTTCCACAACTAGCAAAAATCGTGTAAGATGAAAAAACTCTAAATAACACCACAAAAAAATCTTTAAAAGAAGTAATAGTAAGAATCCATATTGCATATTTATGGAAACAAAAAACAATTAATTTTATTACAGGGTTTTTTTTTAGAATTAGTACAGGGAAAATTCAGTCTAGGTGCTTGCAACACATATAAACATTCAAATTGAAATTAGGAATAAATTACCTTAACTTCTTATCTTCACTGAATAACAAAGCGTGCACGTTTATATCTTTATAAAAAAAAAACTCTCACTTTAACTTGGTAGCACTGATGATGCTTCACGGCGGGTGAATCATAGACGTTATCACTTGAAACTCAGGTTACACTGAGAGAAGGGGTGATTAATAATTCCGCAGATTTAGTGAGAGAAAGGTAAAAGGTGCAAGTAAAAGATTTTTTTTGTAATTATGATATGCATCATTGAATATCTATTAGCTCATTTATAACACCCATTAATAAAACAGAATTTTTCTATCCTGTTTTATATCTTCATCAAATCCATTGTCACATTATCTCCAAATAAGCTTTGTGATTCAATGTAGAATTCGCTTATATTATTTAACACATTTTCAAATAGATTAAATAGATGAGTGGTTTAAAATACCAAAACAAACTCGGTTAAAGTGGAGAATAGGGTGTCATATAGCGATGGCGACTTCTAGTAGGTCGCCATGCATTGCATGACCTAAGCATTGAGTATGGAAAATGAGGAGGAAATCCAAAAGGACCGGAATCGTTCAGAAGAATAACCCCTCAAACGTTAGAATTTAAAATTAATAAATATTAATTTTAATAAAAATCATCATTTTTTTAAATATGTGTTAAATAACATATTTATAAATAAATTGTGGAAATAGGAAAGGTTTATTTTATGAATAATTATTTATAAATAAAGAGTTATTTATAAATAATATGGGTTATAAATAATTATTCATAGTGTCCATAATTTATAAATAAGTACTTATAATTTATGAATTATAAATAGTTATTTATAACTCATAAATATTATGAATACTTTTTATCTACAATTATTGTTTACTCGTAATTATTCCAAGAACTTATTGTTTTCTTGACAAATAATATTTATTTAAAATTTAAAAACTTTTTATAAAGCTATAGTATGACATTTTTCTCTATAATCAATACGTTACACATTACTTTATAACGTAGAAGAGGAATGCTGAGAAAGAGATTCGTAAAAAAAAAAAAAAAAAAAAAATCTGCCTATCTCATCAAATTATAGATTTATAAGCTATGGTATAGTAGGGCAAATATATCCATTTTCCGATTCATTTTTTTTGCAAGCATATCTTTCTTTGGACAGACATTCAACCTTGCGCCGCCGCCCGCGCACTTTGCAGCTGCCGCGCGCGCCTGCTTTTTTTTCCGCTTTTTACCTTTTCCCAACCCTCACTAAGTTAAGGTAAAACCAGATTATACAATTGATCAAAATGCACAGCTCATCAGTAGATGTATCAGATATGTTTAGCATAACTATAAAGCTTTGATTCAAATGAAGAAATTCGTTCGTTATAAACAGCCTGTTTTTTTTTTTTTTTTTTTTTTTTTTTCTCATTTGTTATAAAGTCTGTTAATAGCTTTTTTTTTCGGAGGAGAGA
>BMAW01120975.1:2007234-2094937 GCA_019974015.1 Nephila pilipes | reverse complement strand
GTAAGTTTAATATTTTAAATAGGTACCTCGTAACTTTAGCCGTTACCTTTACCGTTGCCAGAGAGAGCTGGGATTTCGTGGTGTAAGGTCTCCTGTAGCTGTCCAACCCTGGACTATGTTAAAGTTTACTTGTGATAAACTTTTTTCCTTCTAAATGTTACTGTTAATTGTTTTAATTCCGTCTTTGTAACTGTGATGTTTTATGTCATTAAAAATATAGTAATTTACCCCGAGATGTTGCTGAATTCTTTTGCGTTAAAGCAGTTATGGCATAAGAACGTCAGTTACAAAATTTGGCGCCAACGCGCGGCCCATCCCAGCTCTGCCTCGCCTTTTTCCCACTGACTTCGGTGTTGAAGTTTTGTCACCCTGACAATATAGGGAGGGTTCGCATCCTGCGAATAAAAGATACTTGTATCCAGCAAATTTATTATGTGCTATCTAAGATAAGTGTTATTTTTTTCTACATAAATTATACTCTATTATTCAGTATAAAAATTGTGATTATTGTTACTCGTACTGTTGTATGTTGCAGTATATTGTTTGTTTTGATTAAGGCTAACCGAAAGTTAGTTTATTATTTATGAATGCATATTTTCTTCCTAATTTAAAAATTTTATACCATTAACACATATGTAGTTTTGTTTTCAAGAAATTATTGCTATTGGTATTTATTCAAAGCATATCACTTTGATTCTTATTATGTTGATTGCAATTCTTATCATAATGATTTTTTTGTTCTGTTTTTATGACTAATATAAAAATAAAATTTTTATGAAGCATATAACGGAGTTGGAAACGAATTGCTATAACATTTGAAAACTTGTATGTTATTCATAAAGTATTAACATTTCTGGTTTTTATTGAAAAATTTTGGAAAATAATATTAATTACTTCTGAGTGTAAACAAGTTTCCAATATTGGTAACTCCAAGGTTAATAAAATGATTTATGAATGCTATTCCTACTTAAACATATTTGAATTTTTGTATAATTGATTTCATGTTAATTGCTGGTACTGTTTTGATTAATAATGAATGTTATATAAACTTATTTTGGTTTTGATTTTGATGAAAGGAATTAGAAGATATTTGATATAAAAAAAATTGTTTCATTTTAATCTTCTTAATAAAATGATTTGCAAATTAATTATCACAATTTCAGATCAGGGAATTTTATTGTTTTTCAGCAAAAGTGCATAAATATTGTTATTTTTATATATAACTGAAATTTTTATTGCATAAGTATTATTTTACATATAACTGAAATTTTAAGTGCAAAAGTATTATTTTATATATAACGAAAATTCTAAGTGCATAGGCATTATTTTATATATAACGAAAATTTTAGTGCATAAGTATTGTGTGACTATAATGTTTTCAGATAACAGAATTAACACTGTCACTTAGTGAACTTTTATTCATTAACTTTAATTGAACGTTAGAAAATTAAATTTGAAATAGACTAAAAAGTGACGAAAAATGGCATTTTTGGGAAGATCCAGAAAAGAGGATTTAAGGACGTTAGCCACAGAATTGGGTTTGGCTCCGTCGGACAATCTCAAAATTATTGAACTAAAAGATCTCATAACCGCAAGTGATAGGTATGATGAGGAATTCGTCAAGGATATGCTCAGTGTCATTGAGGAAGAACGTAAAACAACAGAAAAACAGAAAGTTGTGGAATTGGAAGAGAAACAGAAAGCTGTGGAGGTGGCCCAGCAACGAGAAAGAGAATTCGAACTGGAAAAATTGAAAATTCAACTTGAAATGCAGAAGTTATCACAAAAATCTGTTGTAAGCCAACAGTTAGAAAACCCAAAGCTTGAGCTAAGTAGAATTATTCCGAGATTCAACTCGAAGGAAGACGAAATGGGTCTATACCTGACTATTTTCGAACGTCAAGTGAAATTCATGAACATTCCTGAAAAAAACTTGGACAGCCTACCTGATTGAATCATTGCCACCTGATATAGCTCAGCTCATCGCAAGAGAGGATGAAGATGATTCTCAAAACTATGAAAAGGTAAAAGAAATGCTTCTAAAAAAATGTCGAGTTACAGGAGATAGGTTTAGGCAGTACTTTTCTCAACAGAAGAAAAACCCTGACTCGACATGGAGAGATTTTTATTTCGAATTAAGTTCTTATCTTGAAGGTTGGATCAAAGAATTGAAGATTACCACGTTTGATAGACTTAAAAGTCTAATCATCGCTGATCGGATGAAAAGAAAAACTCCTGCAAATATCAAAGAACACTTTCTGGATATTTGGGCGGATTTGAACGATCCTTCGGAATTAGCTGAGAAATTAGACGCATACGATAGCCTAAGGCCTGGAATGAAAAATAATCCAAGTCAGACTTTCAAGAAGAAAGAAGAATTCAGGAAACCCTTTCCATTAAAGAAAAGACCACCTGTTGGAGGCTCCTATGATAACCATTCACCAGGACCCTCTAGAACAGTACCTAGATTCCCAAGTTCCAGAACTGAAGGAAGAAAGCCGATCCAGTGTTACGGATGCGGGACTCCTGGAGTCATCAAGGCAAGGTGTCCTACCTGCAAGAGAGCTAATGAAACGGAAACAGCAGTGAACTGTATGACGTTATCCAACTTGAATTCAAACTCGGATCCCTCAAGTTTGATTGCTCTCAGAATTTTTGGAGAAAAGATTGCTGTATGTGTGGATACCGGTGCTTCCCATACCATTGCAGGTGAAAAACTATTCAAATTCCTGCAAGAGCATGACATCATCTTTGGGAACAAGATTATTTCATTAATGATGGCTGATGGAATTCGACAGACCATTACGGCTCTGAGTGCTGTCGTCAACCTGTACAGTGAAGGCAAAGTTATCCCAACAGAATTTCTAGTATTACCTGAAGCAAAAGGAAATAAGACTCTGTTAGGAAGGGATTTCCTCAATGCAGCTGGAATCGTCCTTGATGTCCAAGGCGGAAAAGCAACGTCTCCATACAGGATGAATCCAATAAAGAAACAGGATCGTCAGAAAGAAAACTTCGATCGACGAAGAAGACGAAAGTACTACAAAACAGGTGACAAAGTTTGGGTGAACATTCATCCCATAAGTCTGATCAACAGTTGCAAGAAATTCATGCCAAAGAGGGAAGGTCCTTACCTCATTCTCACCTTGAGATCTCCAGTAACGTATGAGATTGCCGACCCGGCCAACCCAGACCAAGTCCTTGGAACTTATCACATTTCTGCCCTAAAGGACTATGATGAGCCTGGAGTAGAAAGAGACACTGGACCAGTGGCTCCACTTAGAAAAAGAGGACGTCTCAAGAAATTACCTCCTGGTTCCGAGCCGAGACGTCAACGGAACCAGAGGGGGAGTCTGTAACACATTAATTTCAAAACGAGACTGTAGATGGCGCCACATGATGGGAACAATCCTCACAGTTAGGGCGTGGCTTTGTCATCTAGTAGTATTTTTGCCAGAGATAGTTGGGATTTCGTGGAGTAAGGTCTCCTGTAGCTGTCCAACCCTGGACAATGTTAAAGTTTACTTGTGATAAACTTTTTTCCTTCTAAATGCTACTGTTAATTGTTTTAATTCCGTCTTTGTAACTGTGATGTTTTATGTCATTAAAAATATAGTAATTTACCCCGAGATGTTGCTGAATTCTTTTGCGTTAAAGCAGTTATGGCATAAGAACGTCAGTTACATAACTAATTTAAGCCTAATTTTAAAATCTAACTAAATACTTTATTGAAAATGAATTTTCCAAGAGTATTTAGTCCACTATGTGGGATATGGGATAAGAGTGTGCATCAAGTTAAATTGAACTATGCTTAAAAATATCACTCATTATAACACGAAAATCATTAGATTATTATGTTATCTTAGTCTTCATTTTAAAACGTTTTTATGTATTTCACTTGGTGTGTGTGTCATCAAATTTTCGATCGTTAATTTAACCAAGTTCCCATTATGCTAGAGCTCTGAAACCTTGGGAATCGTTCTTACTCACCTAACAATGCAATATTTTGACATTTGCGTCAAGTTTTAACTAATATTTTCTTTAATAATGCAGTTTAGCACAACCACTTGGCGATTCTTATGGCTAAACGTTAATTCCTTAAAACGGACCAGGGTAGTCACGTTTGGCAAAATACCGCTAAATAATTCTTGTCACCAAGGGTGGTTGGGTTAAACTGCATTCCAACCATTTAATTTACCAGATGAATTAATTAATTTTAGTCAGTTTTAACGTTGTTATGTATTTCATTTGGTGCCTGTCTGTCTGTGTGTGTATCAGTGTGTCATCAAATTTTCTATCATTAATTTAACCAACTTCCCATCAAGCTACAGCTTTGAAATTTTGGGAACCGTTCTTACTTGCCTAACAATGCAATATTTAGATATTTGCGACCCGTTTTAACAATTTTTTTTAATAATTTTCTTTAATACACTTTGCCACCATACAAAAACGTTGCTTTTAAATACGTTGGTTTTTATCTCGAATTATTTTTATATATATCCATATTTAGAAATTACGATGCCCATGTTATTATGGCAAAGATTTCTTCAGTTTAATGTCAGTCCTTATTGCACGTTTTGGATTATATTTAATTTGATGCTATATTTTAAAATGTATTAAAAATTCCCTCAATGTATTTACTACTGGTATTTTCAATTAAGCGCGATTTTTTTTACATTTGGAATTTTAATATCCCCCATCAAAGTACAGGATCAGATGATTTTCTTTGTTTCTCCTTTAATAATAAATAGAGGAGTAAATATGGCAACATTTCGCGATATTCGTAACTGCGTGGAATTTTCGGCGCAAAACCGGCGTCATCTTACTGAATATCTGTGGAGCAGTCGTCAGCACCAATTTTGTTCTCAACGTGTTTGGTACTCTAGTTTTAAGTAAGCCCTTTGTTTATTTTAATGTGCTTAATTTTTCATTAGAACTAAGGTTAAGGAATTTCGAAACCCTTGTTTTGTTTAAAATGTTTATATGTGTTGTTAATTTTGTGCAATATATATTTTATTAGTATTAAAAGTATAGAAAGATAAAGTAGCGCCATTTTCTTTTAAAGTGTATCTAATTTTAAGACTGCAATGGCAAAGAATTTTTAATTATAAAGAATATCAATTGAGTTTTAGTTCAATTACTATTTATGTTTATTGTTTTTGAAAAAATATTTTTAATTAAAATATACGTTATTAACATTTTCAAGAAATTTTGGGGAAACCTTATAATTTCTTTAAAATAGTCTTCGGAATTAGTATTACTAATTTGTATTTTTCTGTCTTGAATTTGGTAAGTGATTATTTGAAGAAATAGTTAATGAAACGTGTTTTATCAAGTCTTATACCGTATGCCATTTTGCGATATATACTGAATTCAATTAATACGCCATTTTGAGATGAACTAATAATCAAACTTAAAAAGGGATAAAATGTTATTCAATTTACCATTGTTAGAATTTTCAGTTTTTTTGGCAGAAATGTTTTGAAGATCACCTCGTATTTAAATTTTTTTGGGACATTTTAATACATTTGATAAGAAGTAGTGATCATAATTTTCTATAATTGTTAATTTTCGCAGTATAGAACAAATAATTTTATTATTTCATTAATGATTCAGAAGCAGTACTATTCTTGAGGTTAAATCTCTGAACAGCTTAATAAGATCTATGAACAAACTGCTTACATGTTTTATAATTCATTTAAATAATCTGTTTATTTTACTAGAAGTTTTACTGTTGGTATATTGAATGCATTTGAATAGCTTATTTAAAAGTATTATTTAATTGTGAAATAAATAATTTTATCTCTAAGTAGTCTTAATAGTTTTTTAAACTAATTCATATTTGAATAGGTAGAATTCTGTGAAATACGGCTATAAACTAGAATCTTGATTTTTCAATTTGTCAATCATAAGTTCTTTGAGGAAAACTATAAGTCATTATTTAGAATAAGCAGTGTTATCGATAACTTAATGTGTTGCATTTACAATAAATGATGTGTTCCATTTTTCAGGTGTTAAAATGGCACCCAAATCAGTTTTTGTTGGTGGATTAGGTGAAGATACTATGAAGGAAGACTTAGAAAGAGAATTTAGCAGATTTGGCAACTTAACCAAGGTTTGGGTTGCTCGTAACCCACCAGGTTTCGCCTTCATTGATTTTGAAGATGATGAAGCTGCTGATGAGGCTATTAAAGAAATGAATGGTGCTACTATTAATGGTTCTGAAATAAGAGTTGATGTCTCACGAAGCAATGGACGTCGTGGCCGTGGTGGATTCAGGGGAAATCGAAATGATGGCTTTTCTCGTGGAGGACGTGGTGGTTATGATTCAGGCTTCAGAAGGGGCGGTGGTGGTGGCGGTGGAGGCTACAGAGGTGGACGAGGCGGTGGTTCTAGATATGGTGGTGGCGATTATGGTTCTGGTGGGTATCGTAGCAGATCACCTATGGGTCAGCGGTAAGTTGAAGCTCATTTCTGAAAACTTCATATAGAAAGCAATAAATGTAGGGTAAAATTTTAAAAGTAAATTTTTGATTCAAAATATTACATGTTTTCTTAATGACAAATAATATTTCATTGTTTGAAAATCCAGAATTGTTAAAATTATCTACTGTTGGTTGGTGATTTTGGCAGATTTTTTTAAAAAAGTGTAAATGATTTATCTTAGTTATTGTCAAATTACTTAAGCCTGAAATATATTTCTATTTGACATTTATTTTTAGCAGGGATAATATCTGTATAATGTTAAATTTTTGGCTGGATATTTTGAAAATTTTTGTTCTTCTGATTATCAAATTTCATATTTTTGTAAATTGTTTTACATCGAGTTAAGCTATATTGTAAGCACTTATGTGTTTCAAAAATTTAGGCTGGTTGAATTGAATGTGTTAAGTTTCTAAATTCATAGCATTAACTGATGTAAAACTCATAATTATTTCATGTACTACTTATGTCGTCACATAATGAATTTTTATTCAAACAGAAATGAAAGCAGCTGGTAAATCTGAATGCTACATTCCACAGAATTTCCATCAAATATGCTGAATAATGCAGTCGGTTTTCCAGAATTTCCCATCATTCGTGAATGTATTAATAGTACTGTCTTGCAAGTTCCTTAAAAGTTTTTCATTGTATTATAACATTCCTCGATCTGTTCTGATTTGTACTCGTCATAATAAAGTACTTAAAACCATGTACGTTTTTTCAATAAGATGTATTATTCTGAATTTAGGTGAAATCTAATCTTGGAATTCATGAATTGAAATAAGTAAGCTTCATCTGGTGTAAATATATCAGTTTAGTCTTCAGAATATAGAAAGTAAATCTCTAAATATGAAAGCATAAAAAATTAATCTTTTGTTAATAGTTTAATAGTTATTCTTTATTTTATTACTACATTTTTCTAATTTTGAAATGTAACAATTCTAAATAGTGACTTGCGAATACATCAGTTGCTTAGAATGGTATAAAGATAAGGAAATGTGGTTTCAATGAAATATGCATTTCTAAAAGAAAATTATTATAAAAGCAATAAATATTAATGTTAAAATTTGGAACTTATTTCCTTACATTAGGTTATTAAAATTGAACTCTGATAAAGAATGTGCCAGAAGTTATAAGCTAAGTTTTTAAATATTAATCAATTTAATTTTAATGCCTTTGTTTTTAACTATTTACAAAAAATACCTATGACTAATACAAAGGATAAAATATAAAGTTCAGATAGAAAACTTTGAACAAAGCTTTTTTGAAAAGTAATGTTGCTGTTATTTTAAATCTGAATAACCAATTCTGAATTCCATTAATCGGTGTGACATAAAAAGCTCGTGTAGCTAATAGTAATGTTAGTTTAATAGAAACCACATCAGATGTAGATTTAATCTTAATTTGTGAAATAGAGAATGCAAGAATATATTTAATGTACAGTGGCACAAACAATTGATACACCTTACTTTTACTTGATAAATCCAACTTTCAATCAAAATAACACCTTAACCAGAAGTGCAAACGAATTTTTATTCTTAGACATAAAAGGTTTAATTAACAGTAAAAATAAAGAAAAACCAACAACAAAATTCTAAAATAAAACTTTTTAGAGGCATTTCAAATAAACATAAGCAGATTCTTACCTCAAAAAATTGAGGATACACAAATGAAATTTTTGTTTAACTACCACTTGATTTCTTTTTGCTTGCTACTAATAATCTAAGCTTGGGAAATTTTATCCTAAACTTTTTCAACTGTTATTTCTGTCTTTTGAAGTTGGTTATGAGAATATAAAGCTGTAATTTTAAATGGAAAATGGCTCCTCGGAAAGAGACTAGTATTGATGCAAGAAAATTTATATAAAGGTTATTTAAGAAGGGAAAATCGTATCGTGAAATAGCTGAAATTGTCGGTAGAAGTCACTCATGTGTCCAGAAAATCATTGGGAAATTTAAACGCGATGGATTAATTCAAAATAAGAGTGGAAGAGGAAGGAAAAGTATTCTGAGTGATGTAGCTAAAAGGAAAATTTTAAAAGATATCGAGATTAATCCTAAACTGAGTGCAGTCAAACTAACTGCAGAAACTTCTCGAATAATCTGCAGAAGTGTAAGTGCTGAAACTGTGAGAAATGTGATTAGACATGTTGGATATAGCAGTCGAGTAGCTGGAAAGAAACCTTTCATAAGCTTACAAAATCAGAAAAAGCGTTTGGAGTTTGCAAAAACTCATCAGTTGAAGACAGAAAACTTTTGGAAGAAAGTTATATTTAGTGATGAAAGTAAATTCAACATTTTTGGAAGTGATGGTCGTCACACCGTTTGGAGAAAGCCGAACACCGCTTTGGATCCAAAAAATTTACGTCCTACAGTTAAACATGGTGGCTCCGTCATGGTTTGGGGTTGTATGGCTGCAAATGGGGTAGGAAATTTAGTTTTTATAGATGGTATAATGGATCATAAGCTTTATATAGACATACTCCGCAACAATCTTAAAGAAAGTGCACAAAAATTGGGTTTAGATGGAAATTTTATATTTCAGCACGACAACGACCCCAAACACACGGCACGTAATGTCAAAATGTGGTGTCTTTTTCATTGTAAACAGCAATTGCACATACCGCCACAGTCCCCTGACATCAATGTCATAGAAAATTTGTGGGCCACACTAGAAACAGCGGTTCAAAAACACCAGATTAGAACAAAGCCCATTTAAAGCAAGTGTTACAAGAAGAATGGGATAAAATATCTCCAGATACCACTAAAAAATTGGTCGAATCGGTACCAAGACGTTTGGAGGACATTATAAAAAAGCCTAAGGACATGCAACAAAATACTGATGTAATATATCGAATATTCGATATATTACAGTCTATGCATGTAATATATCGAAACAATTTCATTGGTGTATCCTTAATTTTTTGAGGTAAAGATCTGCCTATGTTAACTTCAAATATTTGTGAAACTTTTAATTTTAGATATTTTTTTGTTGATTTTCGTTATTTTTACTGTAAATTAACCCTTTTATTATGTGTAAAAGTAAAAATACGTCTTCTATTCTAGTTAATGTTTTATTTTCATTAAAAGTTGGATTTATCAAGTGAAAGTAAGGTGTATCCTCAATTGTTTGAGCCACTGTAATATAGGGATGATTATTTTTAAAATATTTTTAGACAAACGATAAATTAGTAATGAAATTAAGAACACCAATTCTTTATTTTGTATTCACATATAAACATTTACAAAATTCTACAATTAAATGTAATCTATATAATATTCATAATGTTATGTATGGAAAGGAATCTTGGTAGTATAAGTAAACACTTAAATTTTTGGAGCTGGTAGTGTTACTGACACTATATGAATGAGAACCAACCATTCATAATGGTCTGTGATTCCTTCTCTTCTATCCTATTATCAACTCTACATGAATTCAAAAATCTGCCCAAGTGCATTAGTTCTTTTTTTTTTTTTTATGCTGGAATTTAATTTTTTTCACTTTTGTCCTTCCAACTGTGTTTCAGCAACAAAATTATTCATCCATTTGATTTTGAATTTTATATGCTAATTTGAATATGAACCTATTGGCAAGAGCTTATTTATAACTGTATTTTAAATGTACCAGGCAAGTATGGTCTGAAGATATTTGTTGATTTATGAATTTTCTATCGCTCAAAATTCGAAGTACACCCAACTTTTTTACATGATTTTGAATTAACACATTTCACCAAAATACTTTAATTTTTTTGTTCTATCATAAATCCCCCTTAAATTTTTTAAATTCTAGTTTTGACAGTGTATTAGGAGGATGGTCAGTTTGTAAACACAAGTTTGAGTGACACATATGATGTTTAAATATACTTTAGACAGGGTGGAAGAAAAATTTGTTATGGAAGCATGGAGAAAGTTTACTATTATGGATTGTATTACATATGCTTCTTTTGACATCAGTTATACTAATCAACTTCAATGCCTGTTAAAAATAATTGTTAAAGAGTGCCTTATCTTTGGTTGAGGATGAATTTGACAGTTCATGATAATGAAGTTGATATTGACAAAGGTGAAGTTCAGTTATTAACAGCTGGTTTAATTTGCCAGGACATGGAAGTTGTTATAAGTACGGAAATGCATCATCTTACTCATGATCCTGACATAGAGTGTGCATTAAAATTTCTACGTAATCTTAAGTTTCATGTAGCAGGATATCGGGAATTATAGAAGTAACGTGAGAAACTACTTGTTATTAAGTAATGATGAATAGTTAGTAGTTTCATTCCTAATTTCAATTTGAATTTTTACTATATACTAATTTTAGTTTCTTGGTAATAAAAATGAATTGTTTTTGTTTTATAAATATGTAATATGGATTTCTTTACTACTATTTTGTACTGTTTTCTGGGGAAATATGCAAGTTTTTTCATCTTATACAATTTTTGAAAGTTGTGGAACATATTCCCAAATTTACCACGTCACATTTATTTTTTTGCTCGGTTTTTTGAGGAACATATCTACCTTCTAAAGAAATCTGGGAGTATTTGATATAGAGTAGGGTATATACCATGGAACTCTCAATTTCCTGGACCATGTGAAGCTTTGAATGTGAGAGAGAAGTTTCTTGTTAGTGATATTCTGTAGGTACACAAAGAAATTGTTATTGAATTCCAGTCAGTAAAGAAACGTCTGAACTTCAGTTTCTGGTTTTCTAAGAGTTTCTTCTATAAAAAGAAAACGTCCATTTTAGCATTGTGTGGGATGACAAAAGTAATAGAAGAAAATGCCAGAAATAATTGAGTTTGAGGGAGATATAAGATGCAGTTCTGTAGTAACTATACCATATTCTGAAAAATACATATGAGCAATGGTAACTTTTTTATTCCAAAATGTAGAAGACTAAAGTACAAATCCTTCTGAATTTTATTGATTTAAGCTCGGGGAAAATATTGTAAAGCTTAGCGACATCTTTGAAAGGTATACTGTGGTTGCAGTAGTCTGATGGTCGTGGCCAGTGTTTATTGTCGACTCGGGTTCGAGCTACGATATGCCACTTGCAGACCTGTGTAGCTGAGGCTGATTCATGTGAAATATGCTGAGGCTTGAATTCCTGTTGGCATAGTGTGGAAGTTTGGAGATATGTCAATTTGGGTGTCCTCATTCTTTTAATAGAGGCTCAAAATTACAAGGTCCATTGCAAAAGGCTTCCAGTATAACAATAAAATAATTAAACAGCATATCTTTAAGAATGCTTAATTGTCCTGTCTGCCTGTATTCTCCAGAAGCAATTAGTAGATTATATCCTTTTATTGGTGATGGATGAGGAACAGGAAATCCACTGAAAAATGTAAGGGATGTAGCACTTCATGTAGAGGAACACAATTGCAACTATGTTTTGATGGTGAAGTCATTTGTCGTTTCTGTGGTACACGTTCCCATAAAAATGATGGTGAATTATTTTGCAAGTACAACACCAAATTTAAATTGGTGTATTTCTGTTTAATTTTTTTTAAAAAATTCAATTTTTGAACACATTTAAATTTTTTTGAAATTGTTTGGCTTTTGTTTCAAGTTAGTTCCTATTTGACATCCTTAACCTAATTTTCTTTGAATGTTTTGTTCTTAATTTATTGAAAAGGACAAATGTTTAGTGAAAATTTGGTTAAGCATAAGCATGTCTACATGTGCAGTGTATTGGCATATCCAGTACACTGCTCAGCAAGACAGTACTGTTTAATCATCCTGATAATTAAGGGTTAACATAAATTTTAAACAAATTACATTTGTGAATACAAATTTTCATTAAGCTAATATACTTAATTTCTATATACAGAAATTACAGAACTATTTTTCTTTTTTTTTGGGGGGGGGGAGAAGGGAAGTGTACTTAAGGAACTACCTTTTTCTCATTAGAATAACTTGGAATCTGACTTAGCATAAAATTTATTATGAGCAAATTATGAAAGTACATCAAATGGATTTTAAAAGGTCATAACTAAAGGATTATGAATGTTTTAAAAAAGTATCTGAATAAAATGTAAAAAGTCTTAATTTTAGTAGTGTGAAATATTTTGCTTGTTCAAAATCGATATATATTCTTCAATAGTATTACAGAAAGTTACATTTTATGATTATGGAGAAAATATATCTAGGTGATCCTATGAGAAAAACATACAAGCCTTAATATTTGTTCAAATGTTCTGAAAAATTAAAAGCAGTATAGTCTCTAGAAACGTATTCATACAGATAAATAAGAACAAAGAAAATTATAGAGCTCAAAGAAAAGACTGATTTTTAAAATCTTGATATTTATAAGTTTTTTTTATGTAATGAGGCAAAAATAAAGTGCCTCTACTGTCATTGGTAATTTAAGGCTTTCTGCCTGTCTATTCATTTTTTTTTTAATATTTGTAAGATTCATTGTAAAAGTACTGCTCATTAAAACCTACAAATTTTACAAGTAAATACAAATTTTGTTAAAAAAGATTAATTAAAATCAACAGAAGTCAAAACTGTTAAATTAAATGATTTTAATATATTGGTTCGTTTGTAAATTGAGATTTTGATGACTTATAACAGCAGAGAATTGTACTTAATCTGATTTCTACTTGTGACCGCGGTAGCCTAGTGGTCATGGTTTCGGATTCATGGCTGGCGGTTTTTGTTCAGTCACGGGTTTGATCCTTGGCCACCTAAGACCCGCCATGTAGCTGGGGCTGATGCACATGATATCTGTTTGGGCCGAAAGTCCTCCCATTGGTGTGGATGTTTGGAGAAGGGGTGCCAGTTCAAGTGTCGTCCTTATTACTTGACCGTGGTTGAAAATTACTAGGTCCATCGTCAGTAGCCTCGTGTTGCGTCTAGTGCGACGTTAATAAAAATTAAACTAAAAACTGATGTCTACATATTTAGCAGTATTGTAAATAACGATCAATTTCAATTATTCTTGTAAAGTTAAAAGTTATCTGTATAGTATCTTCATATTTCTTTCAAAAGTTATGGGTAAGTATCAGAAAAACTGATTGTACTAAATGATTCCTGCATGGTATTTTGCTAATTTTCATTAATATTTGTTTAACTAGATCAGAATTTTTATGTAAGATTTGTTATTTTAGGATTTATTACTGAACAATTTTATATTTGTGTATTTGAAATAAGCACAAGTTCATAAAATAGTTATATAGATGTAATATTTTTTTTGTATTAACATTTTCAAATATACCCTAGATTGTAAAGAATTTGTATATTTATAATTTTGCAAAAATTTTGTATTTGTTGAACTTAAGAGTTGTGCATTTCAATTGTTGCACTTATTTTCTGTTTATTCGTAATCGGTTAGAAATTGCATTGTATCGAGTATTTTATTTTTTGTCAAATATTCTATTCTGATTTTGCATACTATAAGCATAGAATATACTCTATTCACATCAGCCCAATTGCATGACCTTTTAAATTTTTAAAAGATTTCTGAAATGCATAATAAATGCCTTTATATAATCAATAAAAATACATGCATGTGTGGTTCGAATGAAGTTAGATCATAAAATATTTGCCTTGTTAAAACCAAAACACATTCCCTTGTATTGAGCAATGTGGATTAGTGATGGTTGTCTCAATATTTTGCCCTATACGTAAGTCGAGTGGAGATCTGATTTTTTTTTATCTTCATTATTACTTTTAAAGTAGAATTGAATTCTTATTCAAAATTTTAAGTGCCTTTGAATTCTTAATATAAATAGATGTATTAAATGATTCTGTTTTGTAAGTAAAATTGAAAACTGAAGTTTGAACAAATATAATTTTATTTTTTGTTTGTTTGAAATGTATAAATGAATCAGGTCATCAGATATTGTAGGACTTGATAAGTTGTAATTATAACTTTTATTCTTCACTCAAACTTGCTAGTTTTATTATGGAAATGCTTGAATATAAGGAAGAAAAATATTCTTTTAAATGTTAGAAAATTCTTCAGACTTATATGAATTAATAGGTGCTGCTGTGCATAGTGTTAATTATTGTTACATATCTGAAATGTTTCCCTTCAGTGTTACAAATGAAAAGAGGTGTTTACAGATATTAGTTAGATACTAGAGTTTAAGCAATGGCCTCTTGCCTTAGTGACAAAATATGTGTTGCTTCTAGTGTGATAATAAAAACTAAACTAAACTTGGTAACAAAATAAAGGTTATTGAAAAAGTGGGAATTTAGTTGATATCTTGATTGAGAGAGGAATTATTGAATTTTCCTAAATGTCACTATAAATATTTAGCGATGTCAAGTCTGAGGAATTTGCTGGGAAGAGGCCTGAAGCTGTCGGTCTGTTTTTGGAAGTGCAACTTGGAGAGCTGCTCACTAGTTTTGATCCCTATATTACTACAGTGTGAAGTAGTGAGCTGAACATCATTAGAAGTGATGATACTGTTATTACAAGAGCTGTATTTGTTCCTGTGGTATCTTTAATCTACAAGATATGCTATGTTGTGCTTAGTCATTTTCAAAATATTGTGAGTAAAGCATTTGCCGTTAGCCTCATTGTTGAATCGCTTTCACCATACATCTACTGGAAGCAATTTTTGTAACATAGGTCCTAGAAGTGGATTCAGGCGTGAATATGTGACCAGAGCAATAGAGGATGTATTTGAAGAACTATTTGCTTTAGAGATGGAAGCAGGACCTGAATGCTTGGTGAAGGAAATAATGTTGCAAATGAAATCCTGGTTTGAGGTAGTGAAAGCAGAAAGAATTTCTAGTGTTGAATCTTCATAAAACTGATAAGAATGATATAACATGAGTGCAAAGAAATTTCTTCTGAAGATACTAAAGTAGAAAATGGAGTTACTTTGGAGTTGATAGAGCCAGTAAAGGAGAAGGAACTTGCTTCCAAAGAAATCTGTTAAGCTTAGGAAGCCTGAGAATCAAATGTAGCTGAAGAAGTCAGAGGAAAGGGCAGTGAAACATCAAGTCTAAGTATTGTAAGGAATAATTGAATTAAGAGATGAAATTCGGAGGAAGATCAAAGTAGAGAATCCAAATATTTAAGATTTCTAGAACTTGCCATTCTAAGTCATGAATCATGGAACTTTAATGATTCTCGGAGATAAGCTGTTAGAGATGCTGGAAAGATAGCTGGACTGAATGTTTCGAAAATCATTAATGTGTATAACCTGTTGAACTAGTATTAAATGAGAATCTGGGATGAAAAAGAACAGCACCTATGATGTGGTATTGGCTGGAGAATATTTATCTTCAGTTCTAGCTGCTGTTTTACCAGAAATCATTGATGAAGGAATCATCTGAGAAAAATTTCAGCATTGGTTGTGTAAGACCTCCCAGGTGTTCACTACATGCTCAGATGGCCTACTTGATGTTGTTGTCCAAATGTATTAGGTAACAGATGAATTCATGCAGAGATGCTCTTTGAGGAATGCTGTGATTGCTCTGAGAATGTTTGTCTGAATTGCTGCAATTTTCTTTGGATGGCTGAGTGATGTGCCTTCCAAGCCGTGTGAGTTCATGAGTGTTTTGGAGGCACATTCGGAAATCACATGTGTTGCTATTGATGAAATTAGATTGTGGTGAATGGATGAACTGAAAGCAATGGAGAGCAGCTCTGAGGCTTCAATGGTGCTGGGAAGAACATTTTACTGCTACTGTGAAGCTGAAAAATGTGTTACCCAATACCAAGCCAGAAGTTGACATACTAGATTGGCCTCTCCATACAGAGAAACTGATTATGCATGTGTATGATGATACGATCTTTGAAGAGGAGGAGTGTTATGAACCTGCAATGATGTTTCCTGCAACAAATAAAAACCTTACGGGTATTGTTTGAATATTAAGGAAAGCTAGAGTAATGACTTTAGACTTGGCGACAAAATGTAGATTCTCGTAAATGCTGGAATTTTGTCGATTTCACGTTGCCGCGGTAGCTAGTGGTCATGGTTTCGGATTCATGGCTGGTGGTTTTTGTTCAGTCGCGGGTTCGAGCCTGGAAAAAACATTTCTTCAGTTGTAACTTTGGAATTGAATATTTATAATCAGCTTACGTTTTTTCTTCGATCGCTTTGGATATTATTAAATTATCATGAAGCTGTTGCGGAAGAGGTAGCAACAAAAGATCATATTGCTGTTTTGTTTGATCTTTTTATTAATAAAATTCTACGTGTGGACTTCGAGGATTGAACACGTCTGGATTCTATGGAACGAGAGAAGCCTAACATGGCCGCCAATGCGGCGGTGCATCCGATGGAAATAGCCAACTCTCCTGAGAGCAATATTCCAGCGCCAAGTGATTCACAAATTTGTGAGACAATCCAGTTATTGATCCATCAAATCAACGTATTGCAGCCGAGACTTAGATACATCAATGAGCTCATTGAGGTTGAAAAGCAAAATCCGATGAAAAAAGACCCAAGAGCGGCCACGAACCTTCTTACTGAAAAAGGAACTAAAAGATAAAGATCTCGACAGACTAACAGGTGAGCTGAATACTTTTTCACTTTGCCCAGTTAAAAACTGCAAACTGCATAAAGATTTAAACCTTAATAATAATAACAATAGCATTAAAAATTTGAGGAAAAGAATGGCTGACTCATGTAATATCAGCCAAACAACTAAGCCTAACGAGGCCCAGCCAAGTACGAGCAGAGCTCCTAAAGCTCAGCGCACCATCGATAACGAAGGTTTTTCAAAACCTATTAAAACCATTAAAAATAATAAAAGAATAAATGTTCAATCAGATAAATTAAATGTAAGCAATAGCTTTGACACTTTATTGGATTGCGATCCAGACGAAGCTGATGTCACCTCCCGCCACCACCACCCAAAATTCAGCCAATAATGCTGAAGCTTACTCCTAACTACAATTTAATAATCCAGGCCATCAATAGAAATTTTTCAAAGTCAACCTGCAAACTCTCAGGACAATATATTAAGATCAACCCCGAATCAGAAGACGACCATAGAGGAATCACCACCCAGCTAACCAACATGAAGGCGGAATACTACGTAATCCAGCCCTTATCTGAGAGGCCTTTGAAGGTCTGTATCAAAGGCCTTCCATCTCACACTGAAATAGAAGATATCAAGGAAGATCTGGAAAACCAAAGCATTAAAGTCCAGAAAGTCGCTCAGCTACGCCAGCTCAAAACTAAACTCCTCCTCCCCATCTTCATGGTAGAGGTGAGAAGAACCGAGGACGCCCTCAACATCTATAAGATCAGTGCAGTAATGCACATAATGGTGAAAATAGTGCCATTCAAGAAAAAAACGAACAACGCAGTGTTACAACTGCAACTATTTTCACCATTCGTCGATGAACTGCCGGATGAACACCCGTTGCCTGAAATGCGGAGCAAACCATCGTACCGGAGAGTGCGAAATAAAAGAAAGACTTGAGAATCCAACCTGCATTAACTGCAAACAAAATCATATGGCATCCTGGCAAGGCTGCCCCTTATTCCCTAAAAAGAAACCAAAAAAAGGAGAAGTAACCCAAAAAATAGTCGAAAGAAACACCATAATAGAATCCAGACCAGTTACTGCAGATTTCACTTTTGCGAGAGTTTGTAGCAACAATACCACCCAAGAGATGGCACCACCCATAGCACCAAAACAGACTGAAGCTTCAAATCAGTTTGAGCCGACAAACACCCCAATACCCAAATTAATAGTAATAATACTAATAATAGCCCAGGAAATTTCAACTTCATCACTGCAATCAGTGAACTTTAAAACCTATTCAGTAAGTTCCGTAAACTTTTTGAAGCACTGAATAATATGTCCAAAGTCAATAACGATCTTGATAACGATCTTGATATCTTTATAACGGGAGTGGTCGCTTCACCATCCACAAACAATAACTAAAATTCACCCTACTCAGCTTCAAACTGGTTACCTGGAACGCCCGAGGGGTAAAGTGTCGTGATGTTGAATTGCGACACTTTATTGATAAGCACTCCCCAGATTTAATTCTTTTACAAGAAACACATCTAGGACCGGGTATGAAATTCTCTATGCTTAACTACACCATACACAGAAACAATAGAACACCCACTGCAACGACCAATAAACCCTACGGCGGCACTGCAATTTTAATTAAGCTTCTCCCACACTACCAAATCCCAACACCCTCACTAAACGGTGCAGAAGCAACCATTGTTGCACTCACCCCAACAGATGGAAACCCATTACTCGTTACCTCAATGTATATACCACCATCTGTTAGAGCCTCATTAGTACCAAAGGATATTCAGACTATTCAAAATTTAGGGCCGATTTCATTAATTTGTGGAGATCTTAATGCTAAGCACACTAGCTGGGGCTGCACTTATAATTCATCTCGAGGTAACACATTAAGAAATTTTGCCAATCAAAACGGCTTAGAAATCCTAGCCCCGCCCACACCAACACGCTATGGACATAACTCCGCCTCCATTATCGACATAGCAATTACCAAGAACTTTCATTGGCCTGCTCAAATTCACTCGCTACCGGAGTTAAGTAGCGATCACAACCCTGTGCTGATCCACTTTGACACACAGAGTAGATACGAACTCCTTGAACCAAAAGTTCGTACAAATTGGGCTCTTTTCAAAAACACATTGCTAGAAAACACAATCAACACATTCACACTCCCCAAAGCAAACAGTGGAGAGGATATTGAAAAACAAGTCGCAGAACTCACACAAAACATTTTAAGTGCACATAAAATCGCCTCAAAACCCATAAATACTAGCAAACAGACTTTCATCGGACAGGAACTTCGGGATTTATTCAGAAAAAGAAACAAAGCCAGAAAAACCTGGCAATTCACCCGCTTTCCTGCCGATAAAGAAATTTTAAACAGAATTCAAAACGAAATCAGGCGTAAAGTGCACTTACACAAAAACAAAGAATGGGAAGACACGCTTGAAAACCTGAGTGCTGAAAGCGGTAACCTTTGGGATATGGCCAAAGCATTCAGAAAAAAAGCGAGTTCCTATCTCCGCCCTTAAAGGCCCAGCTAGTATAGCACTTAGTAACACTGAAAAATCAGAAATTTTGGCAGATTCACTTCAAAACCAATTCAAATTAAATGACATAAACACACCTATTCACGACGAGAACATAAAGGATATCATTCATAACTATCTACAAAATGAAGAAAATTTCCAAAATCCGGATTACCCTCCACCACTAGCCTCAGAAATTGCAGATTACATAAAGAAAATAAAAATCAAAAAAGCACCAGGGAGAGAAGGCATCACCAATAAAATGATAAAAAACCTGCCACACCTCTCCATCTTTCAACTAAGAAACATCATTCACAATATGCTAGATCTCGGTTACTTCCCGGATTCCTGGAAAACCGCTGTTGTCATCCCTATCCTGAAACTAACCAATCCTACAGACCAATTTCCTTATTACCAATCCTCAGCAAACTAGCTGAAAAAATAATCCACAATAGACTATCAAAATTTCTACAAGACCACGATATCATCATCCACGAACAACATGGATTCGTCCCGAAATTATCCACATCACACCAACTGCTCAGAGTAGTGGAATTCATCAAGACTGGATTTTACAAAAGTCAAAATACTGGTGTGGTCTTCCTGGATATCCAAAAAGTCTTTGACCGAGTCTGGCATACAGGTTTAATTTTCAAAATGATCAACTACAACACCCCTGCATATCTCGTAAAAATAATAAACTCATATCTACGCAATAGAAGCTTTCAAGTCACCGTTAATGAACAACTATCAAATCTAAGAAAAGTTGAAGCTGGAGTCCCGCAAGGAGGAATCCTCTCAACCACCTTGTTCAATTACTACGTGAACGACATCCCTAAACACCAAAATACAAAAATATGCATGTATGCAGATGACACTGCGATACTAGCAAGACACTACTTTTCACCAAAAATAGGCCAAGCACTAAACGAACATTTACAGAAACTAGAAGCATGGTACTCTACTTGGAAAATAGCCCTGAACGTTTCCAAGACAGAGGCCGTCTTCTTCTCCAGAAACTACAGAAAAATGGAACCAGACATTTTTCTGGAAAACAAAAATATACCCTGGTCTCTAGACACCAAATATCTTGGTGTAACGTTGGATAAAAAACTCACTTTTAAACAACACGTTCTACGAATTAAAAAGCAGTATAATTCTGCAGTAAATAATATTTTTCCCCTTATTTCGCGTAAATCTACATTAAGTAGACGTAATAAATTGCTTATCTACACCCTGATACTCAGACCTATCCTAACCTATGCTAGCCCAGTCTGGTTGCATTGTGCTGACACAACACTGGAATTATTAGAAAAATCCCAAAATTCCACCATTAGAATGATAGTAAGAGCATGTTGGTACATGAGAAACACAGACATCAGATACTCAATTAAACTTCCAACACTTAAAAACTTCATTAAAAAATTATCAGGAAATTTCTACCAAAAAATTGATACCTCGAGCAATAAAACCATTCAAGAAATAGAAAAGTACACCTCACTCAGAAACAACCCACAACTACACAGACCACGAGAAATCTTAATTCTTTAATTTCACTTATATTATAAAAACACTGGTAACACAAGCACACTCCTCACAAAATCTCACCCCTGCACACCCACCTATATATACAGAATTAACACACCACACCATTGACCAATCACAGAGCACGCTCTCACTGCGACCAGACTGAACAAGTAAGCAGGAATCCAATAGACTACTGCTGCAATATCCTAAGCCTAAACTCATGAATTTCAACCATCTTCTCTTTTGGATTAATTTTAACAACACTAGTATTTCAACTAGTGATATTCTAATATTAATAATATATATTCAGCATATTTTTCAAAATTAATTTCATATTTTCCAAAAAGCTATTGCTCTGTAATTTTATTTTATTATCTTAATATCTAAATCTTAACTTCTGGGCAAGTGTAAAACCAAAATTCAGTCTCACCTCAAATAATAGCCAATTCACAGGGGATTAAAGCCCGAGAGGGTTATGTTCCCCGACAAAAATAGTCGGTTTGGTTTGGGTTCGCGCCTTGGCCGCAAAAAACCCGCCGTGTAGCCGGTGCTGATGTACGTTAAATTTGTCGTGTGTCTCCCCCCCGTGGGCGTCGTGGGGAAGTTAAGAGAGGGGAATGCCAGCCCAGATGTCGTCCTAGGCACTTGACCAAGGTTCAAAATGACAAGGTCCGTCGGCAATAGCCCCCGTGTTGCTTCTAGTGCGATGTTATAAAAACTATACTTTGCTATCTGTGTTCTGTCGTTTCCTAAATATCGTGAATGAAGTGTATCTTGCAATTTTCCTCCGTGTTGGATTTCTCTCACTGAACACCCACAAGATAGAATTTTGTAACATTGTTTTTCAGTGACCCATTTTTTCTTGAAATTTTGAAGTGACATATTTTCTCTGTATATTTGTGAAGTCAATTCTAGGCTGTGTAAAATTATATTTTACAGGAAATATTTTTGCAGGTGATATGCAACTGAAGTAACTTTTTTTTTTTTTTTTTTTTTTAGTTTCTATCTTCCGACTTGTTTAAACCAATTTATTGTTCTTTTTTCTTTAATGTTTCATAATCAGTCAAGGTTCTGTATTAATTTTTGCCTAGTACTTCAGCAGTAATTAATTTGCTATTATTTCAGAGAAAATTTTAAATATTTAAGAGAACCTTGATAGAAGTTCTTTTTTTGTATTTCAATCTAATTCGCCTCCCTTTCCTGTATAATTTAAGGATGTGTAAAAAAAATCTGTGTGTGTGTTTTAATATTATGAAAATAGTCAACATGCATTTATTTTAAGCTTCAGCTCTCATTGAATGCAAGTCATTCATGTACTATGCAAGCGGACCCCCCCCCCCCCCCCGACTTTTTTTTTTTACCTTGGAAGTCTGAATAGTTTAGTGTAGAAATTAACTATGATGTACCGACGCATGTTCCTGTCTCCTAATTATCATTCAAAATTATAAAATACATTGTCTTAGCATGTCCAAATCAGTTCGGGATCCAGGATATTCTAGAGCTCATTTAGCAGGTCTGATTGTATTGCATGAGATGTGGAAAGCAACATTCAAATGAAAATGATTCTTATCCTTTCTCTCGGGGGGGGGGGGGGGGGGTTGGGTTTGGTTTTTTTTGGTCCAGGGGGGCCCCCGGGGGAATTTTTTTCCCCCCGGTTTTACCCCCTTTGGGGAACCCCGGAACATTCCCCGGGAAACCCCACGGGTTTTTTTTTTTTAAATATTTTACCCCTTCCCCCCCCCCCCACACACCTGTTCCCATATTTTCAAACGCCTAAATCACGGATGCACCTTTGGTGTAGCATATCTATTTTTGGTTCTTGCATCATAGATAGCTACTTTCATTAACTTTTGCCTTTTGTGGCCGCGGTAGCCTAGTGATTCAGACAGCGAACTTGCGGCCGGTGGTTTTCGTTGAGTCGTAGGCTCGAGCTTTGATGCACGTTCAATCTGTCGCCCCCAAGTCCTCCCTTTGGCGTGGTATGGAAATGAGGAGTGGGGGTACCAACTCGGATGTCGGCGTCACTTGACCGAGGTTCAAAATTATGAGATCCGTTGCCAATAGCCCTCGTGTTGCTTCTAGTGTGACGTTAATAAAACTAAAATAAAACAAGTGCTGTTTGAACCAGTGAATATTTTGAACTGAAAATGAACATAAACTATCAAACGTCTTGATCACAGATTTCATTAATTTTGTTTTTTGTTTATGCAAGGCTATTTACATTTAACTTTAAAGATAAAAAAATATCTAAAGAAATTTTGAATGCTCAGGAATAAATACTTACAAATTTGATAAGTTAAGAAATGCAGATTTTCCATTAAATTTTCTTCGATTATACTATTTTGAGTGGCCGCGGTAGCCTAGTGGTCATGGGTTTGATCCTTGGCTGTTAAAGACCCGCCGTGTAGCCGGGGCTGATACACGTTAAACCTATAGGGGCCCAAAGTCCTCCCGTGGCTTAGTGTGGAAATTAGGAGAGGGGGTGCCAGCTCAGGTGTCGTCCTCGTCACTTGACCGAGATTCAAAATTACGAGGTTCATCACCAATGGCCCTCGTGTTGCTTCTAGTGCGACGTTAATAAAAACTAAACTCTGCTATTTTGAACTTATTGTTAAAGGTGCAAAAAATTTAATTATGAAATAATTTCCAGAAATTTGTGGATCCTTTACAAATGACTATTGTAAGATTTCACGCATGCGATCTTGGGAAAATAAGGTTGCGACATCTACCTGAAAAATATTCTGCATAGTTGTTAAAAGAAATCTTGCATTAACTGCTGTTTTCTTTTATTTAAATTGGCCACTGTAGCCTAGTGCTCATTGTCGCGAGTTGGAACATTAATGTCTCTTAAGACCCGCCGTATACCGGGGCTGATGCATGTTAAGTCTATCGAGGTCTTTAGCACAAAACGTGCATCAGCTCGTGTGTCATCCTCACTTGATCGAGGTTCAGAATTACGAGGTCTGTCGCTAATAGCTCTTATATTGCTTCCAAGTGCTAAATTAATTAATAAACAGTTTTATTTAAATTGTTAAGTTTCATGAGCACTTAAGAGGGCACGTTTTCTACCTTGTTATGATGAATCAAAATTTCAATATATCTAAAACAATTTAAATAATTTCTGTAATAATGAAATGAAAATACAGCTTGCTTGTGATAAATATAGCCGCCGTAGCCCAATGGTCATGGTCGCGGACTTGTGGCCGGCGGTTTTCGACTCTTGGGTACCCCCGGGTTACCATAACGATCCTTTATTTTCGACTCGTTCTTGTCAACAAATTTTTGTCTTTTTTTTTCTTCTTTTTTCCCCCCAATTTCATGTCTGGACCACAGTTAAATCTTGTTTAGCCTAGTGGTCAAGGTTTCTGGTTCGTGGCCTGCGGTTTTCGTTCAGTCGTGGGTTCGATCCTTGGCCGCCAAAGACCCGCTGTGTAGCCGGGGCTGATGCACGTTAAATCTGTTGGGGCCCAAAGTCCTCCCGATGGTGTGGTGTGGATGTTAGGAGAGGGGGGTGCCAGCTCAGGTGTCGTCCTCGTCACTTGACCGTGGTTTAAAATTACGAGGTCCGTCGCCAAAAGCCCTCGTGTTGCTTCTAGTGCGACGTTAATAAAAACTAATCTAATTGGCCCTTGCGCCTGTAACCTTTGCGTTCACTCACACACATTTGGACTCGTAGGTTCGAGCTTTGATACCACTAAAGACACATCTTGTAGCGGTGCTGATTCGAGTTAAATCTGTTGAGGTCCCAAGTTCTTCCTTTGGTATGGTGTGGAAGTTTGAGAGGGAGTTACCAGCTCAGGTGTCATCCTCGTCACTTGACCGTGTCTTAAAATTGTGAGGTCTGTCGCCAATAGCCCTCTTGTTTCTTCAGTGAGACGTTAATAAACTATCGCTCTTCCTCGATTCCATCAAATATGATGACGTGAAATGCAAGGAAGTTGAGAAATATCGACTGAAGATGTCTAATCGATCTCTTGACTAGGGCTAAAAATTAGGAAGTCCATTCGTAATATCCTTATATAATTAAAGTGACATTAAGTATTTAAAAGACAATATATTAGCAGATGAATTATTTGTTAAACTTAAAAGATTTATATAACACTAAGTTAGGATATTGATTTCTTAAAGTTGTATTTGTGGTATGTTATACCAGTTAGAGAATAATATTCAATGAATATTTATAGGGAATATATGTTTGGTGTGTTGAAATATGCTGAGGTGATGTTTTAGGTAATTAGAAGAGCAATTATTGGGTTCCTGCGGTAGCCAAGTGGTCATAGTCACGAACTTCTGCCGGTGATTGTTTTCGTCGAGTAGCGATGCTCATCTGCAGTTAAATCTGTCGAGACTGCATATGTCCTTACGTTGGCGTAGAAGTTAGGAGAGTAGAGTGTTATATCTCGGGTGTTGTCCTCTTCACTTAACCAAGATTCAAAATAACGAGGTCCGTCACCAATAGCTTTCAAGTGCCACATTCTAAAATTTAAATTTTGAACATTACTGCATTAAAATCTTCATTAGAGTTAACTGTGACTGAAGCAAATGAAGTCTTCACTAGTACCCAAGTGTGTGGTGGTGGGAGGGCTAAATCTAAAATGCTTACTCCTAGAGAACTTATGGGCCGCGGTAGCTTAGTGGTCAAGGTCGTTTACTAGCGGCCGGCGGTTTTCGTTCTGTCGCGGGTTCGATCCTTGGCCACTAAAGACCCGCCGTGTAGCCGGGGCTGATGCACGTTAAATCTGTTCGGGGCCCAAAGTTCTTCCGATGGTGTGGTGTAGATGTTAGGAGAGGGGAGGGGGTGCCAGCTCAGGTGTCGTCCTCGTCACTTGACAGTGGTTTAAAATTACGAGGTCCGTCGCCAAAAGCCCTCGTGTTGCTTCTAGTGCGACGTTAATAAAAACTAAACTAAACCTAGAAAACTTGAAACTAGTCAGCTTCATATTTTTTTTGTAATTTCTTTAACAATAATTCGTAAAAAATTAATAGAATTTTAGAATTTCATGTTTTTTATTATTATGCGTGTTATAAATTCTACTCGAGATCTTAATTGTCTGAATATTGAAACTATTATATTATATTGGTGGTATTCTGTATAAAAATTTAATTACTTGCTGTAGAAAATCATTATTTAGGAATTGGAATTACATAGTTTTTTCGATTATTTTTATTGCTCTTGATTTTCTAATTTATGTGTAGGTATACATAAAAGTTTCAAAAAATCATTCCATTGTCCTTCAAAATTGTCAGGTACTCTTCCTTTCGATCTTAATTCTTAGTTTCATTTTCCAAAATCGAATATGCCTTGCTTATTATTTCAAAAATCAAATCATCTGAAGAATTTATTTGCTAGTAAAGGAAGAAATTTTTAAAATGTTATATCACAAATCTGTATATTTTTTAATTTTATACAATATATTTAAATTTTAACCTAGGAGAGGGGGTGCCAGCTCAGGTGCCGTCCTCGTCACTTGACCGAAGTTCAAAATTACAAGGTCTGTCGCCAATAGCCCTCGTGTTGCTTCTAGTGCGATGTTAATAATAATAAAAAAACTAAACTTTAACCCTTTATAGTTTTTAAATCGATTTTATTTTATATATTTTCTCGGAGAAATTTCTACTGAGAAAGTTTCGCGTTTTTAAGCTCTGCTTTTAACTTAATCATTTGATATGAGAGAAAATTTAATGGATGTTGAAATTTTAGATGACTTAACGTCAAACACATCTTTAGATACAAAACTACACATCATTACAACGCATGGTCTTTTTTCGTCTCGGTAACGGTAACGGCTAAAATTACGAGGTACCTGTTTTAAAATTAAAAACATACCCTCTCATCAGAATTACTATTAAAAAGTCAAAGTGCATCATTTAATAAAATTTTAGCTTAATTGTAATCAACTATAATAATTGTGATCAAGGCAACAAGCGCCTGGGCGTTCGGCAGAGTGAGGAACTGCCGAAACAAAGTTGGAAAGTAAAGTTACGAAAGCGCATTGCCATTGGACGCTGTAGCCAGTAAGCTAAGAAGCATATATAGCAATGGGCGGAGAGAGCGTTAGGGGGTGGGACTTCAGTTCGAAGGCGAAAACGACTTCGAGAAAGCTGTCGTCCACGAGTTTTTGAGAGGTTGTAACTAGATAAAAATAAAGTTAAATTTTTTCGTCTCACGCCTCACTGGTTTGACTCAGCAAAACAAGTGTCGCTCTCTGTCAGCAGTTAAGTTTAACTCAGGATTGAACAAGTGTAATACTTTCAGTCTGTGACTGTTTACAAATCTAAAAAAAATTTCTCTAGAAAGATTAATTTTACTTGTGAAGTAAAAAAATAAAATAATTTTAAAAATATGGAGAATTTTAGCTTTCTGGTGGAAATATATAAATTAATTTGTAAATGTATTAATAGTGGATTAATGTTATAAAATATACTGTTTTATATATGTTTAATCTCTCCTAACTTGGCTAAGATGGACTTTTAATTTGATAAATCGTAATTAAAATACAAATATCCTTTCATATATTATAATGCATTGGGAAGATAAAATCTTTTTTGAAAAAAATTGAAGCTTTTATTTCACCAGGTAAGTAAAATTCCTTACAACATTCAACTATAATAAGTTAGTAACAAATTGTAGCATAAAATACCAGACATTTGATAAATATGGTTAAAAAAAGGGGAGTTATATTCCCTCGTTTTTTTGTTCCTATCACACTTGTATAACAGGATTTCATCTAATTTTTCTGATCGAAGACTAATTTATTAATTCTGTTATATTAATAAATCTCAGTGAAATTAATACTGGATTTGAATGAAAAGTATTAATTAGATTATAAATTTAGGCTTATTCAAAATATAATAAATTTTAATTGTTTAATTGAAAAGAGAAGAACTCGTATACTAAAAACTTGGACTAAATTTCTAAGAGAAATATGAAAAGCAAATTAGTAAAATAGTAAAGAAAAGTAACAAATAATAATTTTTGGTAGTCTAACATTAAAGTAACAAGTATTGTTAGTAACAATGCATGTAAGAGAATTTTTTAAAAAATAAAAACTTTCATTCTATTTAAGCATTTTTGGATATCCTGTTTCAGTAGCTGAATTTTACTATACTACCTTTTATTATACGGTGAAACCGTTTGGAGTGCCTTCAGCTGATTAATCAGCAGTATTCGATATATGTTGGTGAATTCTATCTGTAATTAGAAGGCTGCAGCAAGATGCACTGAAGGCTAAATCTCGTGGAGTTCTCCGTGCTACTCCTTTGAATTTCTATATCCTGCCCTTTAAAAATAAATGTATAATCCCATTGGTCATTTCTTTAATAACACATTATTACAGTCAAAAATCATGCTGTAATATATAATGTCAAGCTAACACAAATGTTTCTTAATAAATTCTGAAAGATCATTCCCTCGATCACAATTGCCGTGGTAGCCTTGTGGTCATGGTCGCGAATTCGTTGGTTTGGCGTTGTTTCCATCGATGCTATGAAGATCCTTCGTGTAGCGGGGCGGGGCTGTTGCTCGTTAAATCTTTTTAGGCTCCAAGTCATCCCGTTGGTGTGGTGTGGAAGTTTGAAGAGGGAGAAGTCAGTTTTGATGTCATTCTCGTCACTTGAACAAGGAACAAAATTATGAGGACCATCGCCAACAGCCTTCGTGTTGCATGTAAATGCGGAGTTAATAAATTATCAACCGCAAGGAAATGATATATCTTAAGGTATCAGTTGATGTGGAGTATGACAACAATATTTCGTAAGAAAAATAGTATGGGCAATAGCCTTTAGTGCTCTATGTCCTTTATAAACAATGGTAAATATTAACTATTTATGCACAAAAAATTTGCTTTTGCATTTAGCCAATTTGTTTTGTTTTTGCATTTGCACCTATATAATAACGAGCAATTTCGAACTAAATATTACTAAATGTGGGCAATATCTCTGAGTAATGCTAATTTTTTTTTAGGAAAAATGTAACTAATAATGCGTGTGTGTTCAGATTTGAATCGAAAATCAAAAATTTGTCTTGGGTTTATCAACCTTGAGAATGGAGAAATGTCACGGAATACAAAAGGAACCTTGGCATGTTGAATTTCATTAAGCTTTTAAATCCCCACATGGTATTTGAGATACTTGCTCATGTCTTCATTATTTTTATGTCGGACACTCGGGGGGGGGGGGGCCCGAGTGCCCTTCCTGCCATGTCCCTTACACAATTAATTACATTTTAATTATGTGTCCTGTTTTTAATCATCATCGTATTTTTTTTTCCCAATCAGTTTTAAACCTTTTTTACTTGGTGTGGGTAACCCCCTCCATAACTTATTTGCTTTTTTAAAACACATTGGCCTTATACATCAAATTTGAATTTTTAACTTTTAGCCTATATTACTACTTTATGTGTGTTACCTGTTTAAAAAATTATATATTTTAATTCGTTTTAACAAAAGTTTGGCGCAGCATAGCCTACCTTGGCTGTTGTGCCATAAAACCTCACAGTCACTCACTCACAAGTCCCAAAAGGCAATGTCGCAGCCTTTGGGCTGGGGCACTAATTACTAGATAAGTATCCAAACCGAGTGATTAGCCCGATGCTGAATCCACACTTAACTTCGGAAGCGAACATTGTACTCGTTTATCGATCCCGGAGGGATGAAGGGCTGATTTATCCATGATCAGCTATTCAAGTCAAAACCACTGGGAATCCAACTTGTGTAGGCAGTGTTTGCAGTTGGACAATCGCGCTCTGCTGACAAACCACCGCGACCACATTTTAGATAATTTTACTGTGCATTTGAGTTAAATTATTTGAACAGTTAAGAATAAGTTGGCGACTTGAGTTGTGGTTTAAAGTGGGAGTCTTTGACGCAAGAGCCAAACCTGGCAATATGCTAGACCATGTGTAACTAACTTAAGGAAGATGAAAGAACGAAAATTTTTTTGACAAGATGGGGTGAGGAAACAGAAGGATCGCTTGGGTATACAGGATGCGTCATCCGTATGACGACTTGTACTGTTGGGAACATAAAGAAAAAATATATTTATTTAGATGCATGCAAGAATTTAGATTAAAGAACTTCATTTTTCTGCTTGAATTTTTTTTTCATATAAATCTCCCTATGTTTCAATTGTATTATGGGCCGCGGTAGCCTAGTGGTCAAGGTCGTGGATTCGCGGCTGGCGGTTTTCGTTCATTGGTCGCCAAAGACCCGCCGTGTAGCCGGGGCTGATGCACGTTAAATCTGTTCGGGGCCGAAAGTCCTCCCGTTGGCTTGGTATGGTTGTTAGGAGAGGGGGTTGCCAGCTCAGGTGTCGTTTTCGTCACTTGTCCGTGGTTCAAAATTACGAGGTCCGTCGCCAATAGCCCTAGTACATTTTGTTTAACCTTTATTTCTAAATTATGTAAATCTTATGCTATTTTGTTAATAAATGCTAAGTGCGGGGGTGATTGTTTCCCGGGGGTCCGGTTTGCAGCTCTAAACCCTTTGGGTGAGCTCGGTCCCCTTGGGTATTCTGCCAATAGCCCTCGTGTTGCTTCTAGTGCGACGTTAATAAAAACTAAACTTCAGTTGTATTATTTTAAACATTAATGAAATTGTCTGATTAATAAAAATTAAAATAGAAAAGTAGATGGAAATTAAAATCCGTGTATATATGTATATTTTTCTCATACTTGGATGCTATCTATAATACATAATTATCTATTGCACAAGTTAAACTACATAATACATAAAAAATGCATGCGTTAAATTTCTTAAATTTTGATCTTATCACAAATTTTTCTAATATGGGATTAATGGATTTTGTAATATATATTCTTTGTAGCATTTTATTGCTTTTTACCACCTCCTCCTCATTTTTTTTAAATGAGTCTTTATGCTTTTTAAACATATTTGAATGAGAAAATCTTATTTTTAATGTTATCTTTCATACAAGTGTACGTTATTCCATATAGAAACTTTAAGGTGAATGATTTTTTTTTTAAATTGTGTATTTCTAAAATTAATAAATGTTTTATTGATTAGTTTAATTAACCTATTTTATCCCTTTATCCTATCAGGAGCTTACCTCCTTCGGGTGAGTACCCACCCAAGACACCCAAAACATCCCTTTCCCATGGGGTTTTTTGTTTTTGGTAAATACGGGTGACACGCTTCCAGAATACCTTAGTGATCCTTCTCTATTTTTTCGACCCCCTTGTTAACCAATTTTTCTTTTTTCCATTTTTTTTAAATGTCTAGACCTTAATTATATCTTGTTTGGTACAGCATAGTTACATCTGGCTCTCGCACCATTAAACTTCACCATCCCTCACCCTCTGTCCTATTTAAAGGACAGCTGAAAAATAACATGTTGAAATAGGTATTTGTTGTGAATATTTTAACAGTTGTAACTTGTAAGGGTATATATACGCTTTTGCTAGCGTCAGTTTTGTGTCTCGCCCCGTTCTCCTCCATCTGAAAATTCATTTTTGTCCCCGTGTTAATATGGTTTGTATCTTCGCTTTGCTGCTGCATAATTCCTTTTCACAAACTTTATGCACTAGACTGGACATTTGTTATGTGAGAGTAAGTACTTTTTTTTTAAAATCGTCCTGATGGTTAATTAAAGTGTTATTGTTATTAGGTTAGTTGTAGCACATTATTTTTAAACTGTCCTTTCTAAATAAAATAGTAGGACAATAAGTAAATAATCAATGCATTATTGTCCCCTTCATAACTAAAAAAAATCCCCCTCCCCCAATATTTTGCTTTTTACACTTGCATAGCTGTTTATAGTTACTTTGCAGAAGATCTTTGTATAACCTTGATGGAAAAAATGCCATATCATGAAACAGTTTCCAAAAGTTGAAGCCTTCAGAGACTTGCCTCTTTAGGTGGGTATAAAAATCAACCTCGTGAGGTACCCTAGTTATCTTTTTTTCCCCCCATAAAGTTTCCTGTCTTTGATAAACACGGGTGATGCACCCCTGGAATACTCAAGCTATCCTTCTGTATTTTCAACCTTCCTTTTAGTCAATCATTTTTAATTTCTTTCCTCTTTTCCAAACATCTAGATCACAGTTACTTACACCTTGTTTGGTACAGCATAGTCATATCTGGCTCTTGCAGTATTAAATTTCATCATCACTCATACTCCAAAAGTTGAAATTATTAATACTTTGTGGACAGTGGAACAGTAAGTCAGCATCCTGAGGATCGAACTTGTTTGCCATGCTCAATAATTTTATGAAGTTCAGACCTTCACAAATTTAAGCGTTGAAGAATGATTATCATGTACTACAGTTGGAATAGTCTGAAATGGTTTATCCATAATAAGCCAATACATTCTGATATAAACTTGGGCTTTGTGGATGTAAAGGATATTGTTACTTTTCTCTCTACTAGGGTAAGGGATCTGATATAAGAAAGAATATTCCTCTTGGTATTGATGTTGTGAACAAACCCACTGAAAAACATTGAATCCTTTAAAGCAACATTTTATTTTTTAATTTTTTTTCATTGAAAAATTAATTAGTATTGACTTTTTGAAAATTCTTGGTGAACAGATTATTGAGCCACAAAAACTTTACAAGAAAAGACTAAAGCATGAGTATCCTTTAGACGAATCTAAGTATATGCAGAAGCAATAAAGAAGCATGTTTAATTTTGCATTTCATAAGAATTCAGAGATTTTCTTAGTCCAATGTAATGACAATAGTACTGTCACTGTTTCTGTAAATTTCAGTTTTTAAAAACTTTTCTTTTTGATGTGAAGTGGCAAGTAAAAGGACACAAACATAAAAGTTAAAAGTGAACAGTGCCATATTTGATTAATTCTTGCATCAAATATATGGAAAGGGTGGATCACCATGACTGGTTGGCTGAACTGTATACCGTCATGATGCATGTAAAAAAGGTAATTCATACCCTGGACATGGCAGTGATAAATGTACTTGTAAAGGTAATCCACAAAGTTGTCAACACAAAAGGCATTTACAGTGGTTTTCAAAAACAAACAAAATAGACTGAATAGGACTAGAGGTAGGCCCAGGATATATTCTAGTGTAAAAGAAGCAACATTGTCAAAGCAAAACCCAAAACAAAGCACTTTGTCAGGCTTGCTTTGGACTTTTTCCAACAAGTTTAGTTTCATATTCAACTGAAAATGGAACTGTGATGTAAATAATGAAGCATTTTTTATTAGAATATTGTAAAAATTTATAGTACTTTTCGCTAATAAAGGGAACACTAAAACCTATAAATGCTGGTTTAATCCCCTTTATCCCAAAATACTCTTTAGAGGATGGATCATATTTTCTATGAAATATAAATGAAAATTCTCAAATTTTGTTATATTTAGGTTTAATAAGCTTCAGAAAATGATTATTTTGAATGAAATAAATAAATTGGGATAAAACGGTTCAAATTCATTTTAGCACAACATAAGGGCTATATATATATATATAGGTGAAAAAAGTTTTGGATTCTGTCAAGTGATGAATACTTGTATAATAATAAATATTTGGTTCAACTCTGATTGCCCAAGATTTTTTAATAGTAGTTGGTAATGAATCTAAACTTTGTTTAGATTATGGTTTTGATAAATAAAATAAGGCACAAATGCTACTAGAGAATTTTTATTCCTTAATAAATTACATGACAATCTTATAAATTTGATATCAAACCTGTATCTCTTATATAAACTATGACTGAAAACAAGCTTAAGTGATCCTTCATTTAATTAATATTATTGGGAAAATTAAGTTTTAGCTATACATTGATTTTAAAATTTTTACTAATGTTCTTTGTATATTGGTACTGAACTTTCATTAAACATTTTTCTGAGCTCCTATTTGAAAACTGCTTTAAAACTGATAGAATTTTTAATATTTGTACAATTATTAATAAAATATTAGAATAATGCTATGTATTTATTGCTTTAGATTTAATAACATTTCACTCTTTTTATAGATATGGTACATAGCAAAATAACTGGCATATTGTTGCCAACGAAGAATAAAATATTGAAAAAGAAATGGCTTTAATGGAAGAACTTGTTAACAGCAAGAGTAATCAAGGTTATTGGATTCCATATTGAAATACTAAATAGTGTTCTTTGCTGGAATGTGGTTTTAATAGAAATAAACATTTCAGCACAGTTTACTTTTTAGTTAAGTTAAAAAAAATTTCGATATTTGCAAGAAGTTTATTATTTGAAGCATTAAAATGACAAATATGGTAACATATTTTGATATTATAATTCATTATATTGAAGGAATATAACTGAATTTTTTCAAAATAAAATTGAGTTTTAAAAATTTATTTTTATATTATATATAAATGCTTTCTTAAAATGAAACTGTCATTTTGTAATTAGTTAAATTCAATATAAAACCTAAGCAATAAATTAATCAGCATTTTTACAATGTCTTCTGTTTTCTCTCATTTACTTCGGAAACTTTCAGTTTTTAGAAATATAAATAAACTTGAACACATACCTGCTTATCTTCCATTTAAATTTTTTGTGAAAGAAATCATTGGATCCCAAAATTTTTTGAAGATACATATATGATTAAAATTAAATGCATACATTGAACTCTGAGAGAAATAATTTGTTAAACTATATCAATTCCCAAACGTGTTACAAAATTAAACTAAATTTTGATTTCTATGATCAATAATAATTTTAAGGTAGTCAGATGCGTTGATACTTATTCAATAACTTTTATTATCTGAATTCAGTGGACATAATTCATTTGTAATTTATTAATTATTTTAAAATTGATTGGCAAAAAAAATTTTATGTAGAGAAAATTTTAAGATTTCTTACCCTCAAAACTAACTGAAAGACTAATATTGCAATTCAGTTAGTAGTGGTTTCTAATGAAATCCTAAGTTTTTTAATGGCTCTATTCATATAGAAATTTGAATATGTAACTATGTACAGTCAAATCTCAAAAAACTGTTTTCTTTAATAAAATATGCCCAGAAACTTTGAATCAAAGTAACTAGCCTAATTTTTTATAAAGAAAGTTTCAGAATCAATGCTATTAGTAAGAAAATCTGTTAGTAAAAAAAGTTTTATTCTTTAAGATATTAAGCAAATATATCTATGCCTGAGGTAATGGGTAGTATGCCTATGTATGAAATTTTACAGGAACAGTTAAAAGATTTTTCTTGTGTTTCTTTATGGCTTGTTTGTTAATGAGTATTTTTCAATGAACACTAATACATTTTATTCCTCAAGGCCACAGGCTTGAGACATATGGCCTTATTTCTCCAGTGTATATATACATACATACACACACTTCATTTTAATGACAAATTTGATGACGATAGAAACAAAAAAATATATAAATTTATTAAAATTTACCTTAAATCAAGCAAATATTGTTTTAGATTTTTCTGTATAATAAATAAATTTATAATCTCCAATGCAGCCTGTTTTTTATTGATTAAATTATTAACATGAACTAATAACTTTGAAAATATAAAAGACAAAAACAGCTTTAAAATAAAACAAGACTTTATCAGTATCTATAAAAGAATACATCTATTGTCAAATTGCACAATTTTAAGGCATAGTTTTTCTATCAATTACAAAGATTTTAGAATATATATATATTGCACATTTTTTTCACATAACACAAATATACATATATACAAAAGGAGGCAATTTAAAATGAAATAAATACTTCTAATTATAATTTTTAGACGTTATTTGATAAAAAATTTATTTTAATAAAAAATCCAGCCATAAATTTAAGAAAATTTTATTTTATTAAAAGGAAAGCATAGTTTATCTTTTCTAAATGAATGGAACAAGAATTTTTTAAAAAAAGTTTTCCCAAGTGAATCAATTTGATTATGTGTATTTATTGAAATAGGAAATGTATATAAATTTAATTATTTCAAAACATGCATGATATAATTTAAGTTAAAATACAGCATTTAAAAAAAAATGCCTAAAAAAAAAAAAAATTATTCTTGCAAGTTATTAAAATTTATTGGCTTGTTTTAAAGTATAAATTGATAGAAACAATTCATTCAAGATTGTATGTTTTCACGGATTCTTTTTAATACTTTTAATTTTTCAAAGTGAACTAATAGTCATTTAAAAAAATGTATAATCATTATTTCCTTAAGAAATCCATATGAAAAGGAATAGTCTATTGATTTTTAAAAAGCCTTCTTTTACAACGTTTTAAAAAAGAATTTATCATTAAGGGGAAAAAAAAAAATCACAAAATAGTCTTATGTTAAATAATATCACTATTAAATGCAAAAAAGACACATTTATAAAAATAGTTTGAGACTAAAAAAAGTACTGGTTTTTTAGAAAATATATTTAAAAAATTTTTTTAAGTACATATATAACAATCCAAATTTACACAAATTCATATATACAAAACTATGATATCTACAAGACATTTTATGCAGTAATTATTAAAATAATTTTTTTCTTATCAGTAACACAGCTATGATCTAAAATGTGTGTAATTTCAATAAAAACGGATAACAAACTTGGTGTTTCATTTAAACATACTATGCATATCAAACTACATTTCATCTTAAAATATTTAGCAATAATTTTCTTCGAATGGATAAGAACATGTTTTTCAAAGTAGTAATATCAAATATAATCAAATAAACAATCTTCAAAATATTTAACAAAATAATTATACTTTTCTAACCTTGAACAAATAAATACTACAATTTTATCTGTCTTTTTAACAAAGGAGTCTAAATATATTCACTGATTGCTAAAAAAGTTTTCAATCTAATAATTGTGAAAAAATTAATTTTGAACTTCCATTTTTGCTCATAGTCGAAAGTGACAAATGTCCCCCCCCCCCCTGTAAAATCTAAACCTGGCTTAATTTAAAAGTCAAGCAGTTTTTAAAATAGATCCAAAATCTAGGTATGCTAAAACAAAGTAAATATACAACAGTTACAGGAAAGAGATATTAGTGAATTGGGAATACTGGTATTATAAGATTTAAAATATTTTTTTTTTAAATTACAAAATAAAAGAGAAAAAGAAATTAAGAATTATTAATACGAAAATTCATGATTAGATGCAAATTTATTACTTGAAAAAATCTTTATTTTCTGAGTATCATATTTATAAATGTCAGCTATTTTCTTAATCATTCCTTCTCTGAAATTGCTTATGAATTTTTATAAGATTTAAATGTTATACATAGATGAATGAATAAGGATATGAAGCTGGACTGGTTGATAAATGCAAATGAGATGAAACTGTAGATATTTCTAATCATAATGACATTCTGAATATAACAAATATACATGGACATGGAATATATATCTCAATAAATATCTACTTTTGAATCAATACAATCTCTTTTAAATATAGTAATAAAAAGATACAATTGGTGTTAAAAAGTCACATATGACATATTATATAATTCAGAAATGTGGCAAATTTATAGGAATGTTGCTTGTAATGCAATCCAAGGAGCCTTGAAGATTAAAATCTTTACTTTTTTTTGAAAATTAGTTTTAAAAAAAATTATAAAGACAAATTTTACATATATATTTTTAAAACTATCTAAAATAAAGAATATTATTCTTAAGAATACTTTATATAAATATAAGCGCACAATACCCAAGTAAGATTAATAAGTAATTTAGTTTTAATTAATACATTACTGTAATTAACAAATAAACCAATTCTGAGCATTTTTTATATAATTAAAAATTGATAAAGTATTTCCTTTTACTTTTCCTCAAGATAATTTATTAATATTTTTGCTTGAAAACATTATAATTTCATGAGGATTTATTTCTGAAGAATAAACAAGACTACGAACTTACAATTCTTTGGCACAGTTATACATTTCTATCACGTTTCATTTTAACTTTCTTTTGTAACAGATTTTCTATGAAATAAAAGGGAGAAAAAGTAAGGCTGTGTTTTTTCATAAAAAAATATACTATTATATTGAAGAAAAGAAAAATAGATACTTACTTTGAAAAGGAAGGAATTTTACTATCGCTACTTAAATTATTTAGTGTTGCAGATCTTCGTATTACTTCTGTAATAGAAAAAAAAAGTTGATTCTTTTTTTTTTTTGGCTTTTATTCACAAAAAACTTATTTTTATATCAAACATTTGAAATAATTAAATATCGCGAATGCATAAAAAAAAAATTGTTTTTCATGAGCGAAGTTTAAAATAGTAATCAGCTATCTAAAACAGAAATAAGTTTTAAAAAAAAATTCATCAAAAATAATTTTTCTACATGGAACATAAAACATGTATTCAAATTTTAGATACAGAAATGATTCCATCATCTATCCCTTTCTCTCCTATACTAACAAAAAGAAAATGGCAATATAATAAAAAAATGAATATGCAGAATTTGTAAACAGATAACTATAAACACATTAAAAATATTGAGCAATAACTATATGAAAAATTAAACAAAAGAAAATGAAATTAAGTTAAATTGTTTTTAAACAAATTATTTCAGATACTCCATTTTTCTTTCAAACCTATATTATTTTTTATAGTCATATTGTTGCAAACATATTAATATGTAAAGTTATAGGCCAATAAAAGACTAATCTCAAATAGTCTTTGAAAATCCCGATAAAAAGAATTCATTCATATTTTGCACAGTGTAACAAACAGAAAACACTTTAATTTTAGAATTGTAGTTTTCTTTTTTTGAAATCATGGATCATACATTACATATACATGAATGTACTTTCTCTCTAATTGATTATCTCTTATTGATATATATATCTAAAATTATTACAGCTGTTTGAAATAACTTTTTATTTTGATAAATCAATACACTAGGTATATTTGCTTTGGGTTGCAGTCACTATTTCATGTCACTGTTGTTGCTTTATGGCAATAAATGTATCAGGTTGATAAATTTTTTTGGAAAATCTATATATTAAACAATTTTATATTAGAACCCATATGCATAAATTCTGGCTGCAGTGTTTTATAAACCTTTTTATTTGATAAGTGTAATTCTAGTAGATTTTATAAAAAAATATTCTACAAGAACAATTTTTTTTCCTGACACCTTAGTTACAATACTTAACAAAATTTAATCACCTATAATCCTTACTATCACAATCAATTATAATGTAAAATGCAAATAAGTAAAACAACACATATTTGCATTTTTCCTGACACCTTAGTTACAATACTTAACAAAATTTAATCACCTATAATTCTTACTATCACAATCAATTATAATGTAAAATGCTAATATGTAAAACAAGTCTCAAAATTTAGCCTTTTCTTTTTCAATCCTAAAACATTTGAAGGAAAATTTTTAAATTGTTGAAAATAATCAAAACTTGAGCTATAAATTAATCCTCTTAATGTTGCAAATAATTTCCTAACTGAGTATAATAAATTAAAGGTTCTTTAGTATATTGAATACTTTTATCTTAATATAAACATTTACTTCATACATGTCGAAGAATTTTATTTCGGTACCAATTAAAAATTGCAAAAGATAATAATTATATATTACTTATTTAAAAGTAGTTATATATTATTAAACTATAATCAACTATTCTAGAGAGCAAGCAATCATGCTTGATTTCTATAATATATTACACTTTAGTATATAACTAAATATAATATATTACATTAAATAAAAAGTAATAAGCTGTAGAAGTACAGCCCAAAAATAATAGAATAGGTCATATCTGAAAATGGTATCACATCAAAAGCAATTGGGCATAAATAACATATTAAAACTGGAGTTAATAAGCTAAAACATATTATTTAAAAATAATTTATCACACCTATAAATTACATGCAAGTTTAAATTCATAGCTGATTAATATGGTTATATATGTTAATTACATATAATCAAAAAAATTTTTTAAGTAGAGTAAAGATCTCAATTTTACTGTAAAAAAATTATGCTTTCAGCAAACAAATAATATATGCCGAATTTTTAAAAATTACCAGTGCTTTAAAATTATATTACAAGATTTTAAGAAGCACTGCTATACATAAAATTGTTAATAAATGAATTTTTTTTTTGAAAAAATATGATTAAAAATCTTAAAACTAAAATTAAAAATCATTAATAAAATAATACCTGGTGAAGGTAAAATAGTTCCAATAGTTCTCCTTTTAGAATCTAAAGGAATATTTGATGCAATGTCTTTGGAAGCAAATTTTTGCTTTGTTAAGTTTTCTTTTGCAGCTTGTAATACTTTGTTATTAGGAGGCATGATTTTCTTTTCAGAATTGAGTATTTTTTTCACAATTTCTGGGGATGAACTTTCCTTATTATTTTGCTCAGGGAAGCGCTTGTGTTGTGGCATAGGAGAAGGACATCTGTTTACTGATTGTTTAGGAATGAGAGAAGATGAACGCTTTTGACGAGGCCATGTACGTACATTTGGACTCTGAGATCTGCTATAAATGCAAATTATAATGCTTCAGTAAATACAATATAGTGAATTTTCAAGTCAACATTTATTTTTATTATATGGATTTCATGAAAAACTGCATGAATTTGAGAAGTATATTTTTACTTTGTGGGAAACTAAGTGAGCTCAGAGATTTTTCAATGGTTTATGCACTTTTTGCATGTTCCCCAAAACGATTAAATAGAAGAAAAAAAACTAAATTAAAAAATTAAATAATATGAAAAAAAAAAAAAAAAAATGTATAGATTTTCTCTTGAGAATTTGCACAGTTTAAAATTCATTTGATATTATTCATTGTGAAAAAACATCTAATGAATGAATGCATGATATTTAAAGCAACAGGAATAAGCAATCAAATATTTTATCTATGAAAATTTATTAACTACCACGATTACTCTTACTTTGATTTTCGTCTTATAGATTCAGCAATCTTATGATTATTAAACCCATGTTCTAATTGACATTCAATACTTTTATTGCAAATACAGGAAAATCTATACAAGCACTAAATTATTGAATAGCTATTAGATTGTTACCAATATTTTAATATCTAGTATGAATAAAGATTACACAATTGATAAAAAATGCAGTTTTAAAATGTATTAATAGATATTTTACACTTATAATTCAAAAGAAATTATAACTCCTTAGAATAAAAATAAGTATTATAAGAATTATACAGTGATAATAAGATCCAGCCCAATATTATCAAAAAGATAATAATATTTTAAAGTATTGGAAATATGAGCAGTTCCAATTTATGTATGTGCAATAAGCAAAAAATAAATGTAACATAGAACATATTTTGTGCATTGAATTTTTTGTAACATTGATAATTTCAAAATCAGCATACCTTAATAAAAATTTCATTGCTTGTTTGTTAATGTATTTTAGTACAAGCATCCTGTTTCATTTTTAATAATGCTAACAAGCATGATAAAATGAAATATAAAACATTTTTAAAACACTTTAAAATCTGAATTTTCCATTTTGTAATGAATTAAACTTCCATTAAACATATTCAAGATTCTATTATACATGCAATTTAAAATAAGAACCAACCTAGATTTCGGAATGTTGCATTTGGGAGAGGTAGTTTTCACTGTATTTGTTGATGTTGAGACATCTCTGGTTGTTTGAAGAACTTGAGATGTATTTTTCTGAAATTCTACAATGACAGCAGGACTAGATATTCTACGCTCTTTCTTTAATACTAAAATGAATACATAAAATAATATTGGGAACAAAGTAAATTAAGCATGTAAAATAATAGCAATTGAAATGTAGTATATTTTCTGATCTTGTATATTAAATGCTGATAGCAAGGAAGACATTTCATCAATTTTTCAGGTATCATATTTAATCGAATGTAAGTCACCATTGATTCTAAGCCACACCTCAAATACTCAATAATTTTTTGTGAAAATAATAATAAAAATAGTGTAAAAAAAAGTTTTTCAATATCTGATATTTTCAAAAAAAAAAAAAAAAAAAAAAAAAAAAAGAGAGAGAGAGAGAATTAATAAGAAAAAAAACAATTTATTTTACAAGTATTAAAAACTTATAAATAAATGCATAAAATTTATAAATAAAACCTATAATTTTTCTAACCCTCACTGTCATGTTCTGAAAATAATTCGTCGCTCCCACTGTCGCAGCTGAATTCGGAACTTGTATTGCAACATTTGTATAGTTTCTGGCAATGTTTTAGATTGAGCATAATGTACAAATTGAGAAACACTATTTTCTATTTATTTTCATTTTTTTTCCAGTGGAAACTTCGTTGAAGATTAATAAGCAAAAATCATATCACATTACTTATGCTATCGACATATATTTGCTTCATCAGTATTAAATTTTCTCGCTACTGCTCTGTTTCCGATTTCTTCTGCATATAAAATTGCCTTCCTTTTCATACTTACATCATAGTGAACTTGTCTTGATACCATTACCAATATCTTTGAAGTTAAAATAATTAAAAAAGACGTATACAAAAAAAGTTCCTTAAACAGTGCATACGATGAAGCTCAAGATAAACTGAATATTGAAGATAAACTACAGAATGTAATGAGTCATTGATGTGGCTGGTCACCTGCATTTGAAAGGAGTGGAAACTCAATTTTCCCCATCAAACAAATTTTACCACCTTCCGTTCTAAGTCGTACCAGATTTTCAGCAAAAAAAGTGTGGCTTAGATTCAAATAACTACAGTAGCACAAGATTTCTCAAAGAATAAAGTTAAAAAAAATCTATTATAACAAATTAAACTACATGATAAAAGTATGACACATTTAAAACATATAATTATTCTCTATTACATATCCTGTTAATATAAAATTATCATGCTTGTTCACCAGAAATAAATAATAATTAAAATTCATTTTGAAACTTAGTTCCAGACCAAATCAATTAAAAATGTTTTCTTTTTTCATTTCCCAAGTTTGAGTAGAGCTATTTGTCAAAAAATATCTTAAATTGGATAGTTATTAATAATCAGTTTTTTCACATTTGAGATTGAATTTTTATTTATGTCTGCGAGTTTTTTTTTCAAAATTTCAATGCTAGATCATTTCTTGAGAGTAATTTCTTTTTACTGAAATATTTTTTAAAACTTTTTTACACACATACTCTACATTATTTTTTATTTATTAATATAGTACATAAATAAAAATATTCTTTAACTTGCTTTTATCGTTCTTAGAATTTTACTCACTTCTGAGAGACTTTGATTGACTAGATGAAGCTTTTTCTAATTGCTCGGGTTGGCTGCTTTTTACTTTTGATTGTTTAGGAAGTGTTCCACCTATAAGTGCAACTCACAAAAATTAGAACAAATAAGTAAATTAGTTTCAGCCTCTAAAATTAACTTTCAACTTAATAACAATTATTTCATTTTTAAAGAAATTTTATTAAAAAAGTTAGGACAATGGATAATCAAATATATTCTGTATCATTGTTTGTGATAATAATTAAGCAATTGACATATAAAGTAAAGTAAATGTGCATAATTTTAACATCTTTTATTTCATAAAGAAAGATAATATTTTTTATTTATTAATAATTTTTAAGGAACTTTTAAAATGATATAAATTTTACAAAATTCACAAATTTTCTATAGTACATAATTTTACTAAGCATAACAGTAAAAATTAATTTTGGCAGTGATAAATGTTTTGAGCAACTGTTATATTAATTAAACCATGCTTAGTTCAACATGAAATAAATTTTATATGCAAGATTTATATTATGCATGTTAAGATAAATGTGTAAGATAAATTAAAACTGTTATGATTCTAATTCTTTTTTTTTAACAATAAAATATTTAACAAACCATTATTGACAATTATTGCATATTGTTCTTTTTATTACACTTATTTGTAAATGGTATACATATTATTTTTTGTTAAAAATTGGATGGTTCTTATATGATAATTTTTAACAAATAACTTAATTAATAATTACAAAATGTGCTCCAATAATGAATACATTTCTTTAAAAAAAAAAAAAAGAGAGAGAGAGAGAGACCATACTTTTTCTGATTGGTATCTTTCCACCTTTAACAACATTGGCAGATATTGAAAGAGAATGTAAATTCTTGTTTTCTTCAAGTAATTTAGAATTGAATTCCTATTAAAATTATATACATTATTTTAAACAATTACAGTAAAATAAATGAATGAAAATTTGTAAGATAAAATTATCCACAATATAAAAAATAATAATTAGAGTCAATATTTTTAAAATATGAGAATTTTAACTTAGCAGTTGAAATTGTAAATTTAGAAGAAATGACTAATTGAAAAAAAAAAATATATATATTTTTAGACTGAATAAAAATTGAGAAAATGATATGGTTACTTAATACAAGAGAACAAGTAATATATTAATTTCATTATCTGTTAAAAGCAAATATACATAAAAAGCATTATTGAAAAGAGAATGCTTGGAATAATTTTACGGATAGATTTGGTAGAGGATGAAAATTGAAAAAGATATATTCTCGCAAAAAGGTGTAATTTAGAAAAATTAAATAAAGAAACGGATTACGGTTTTTAAATCCAAAACAAAGAGAGGATGGATAAATTTGAATCAATAATGAACCTATCTGAGAGAAAAACAATTTTCAAGATAATAATAATCAAATTTGGCTCAAAACTAATAACCAATACCTTAATGAAATATACAAAATAAAATGATACTTTCAAAAAACAATCTTAGAAAAATAATTTATTTTTTAAACAGAATAAGAAAGAAAAATGATTTTAAATGAGCACAATCATTTCCATACGAATGATTTGGAATCATATGGAGCTCAAGGATGGAAAACTTGAGTTTCGTAGCATTTTAGTACATAAAAAATTAATAAATAATTAATGGATATGAAAAATAAATGAATTAAAAACAGATTATTGAAAATTTAAATATAGATTATTCAAACAGGAAGCATGGGTTAAAGAAACTTGTTTGGTGGAATCACTGTCAAGTAAGTAAAAAATTGATTTCAATCTTATAAATCCAAAAAACATCCAGTTGGAAAATAGAGATGAAACAATAAGTGTATATATATATATAGGAAGCTTCTTTCAAGTTTTTATACTGATTAATTCATTCATTTTTCACAATTAAAATTGTGGGAGATGAATTATCAATTTAAAGATACTGAATTTGACAAAATATACAAATAAAAGCCTTAATTACTTAGCAAAAAAACCAGAAGAAAAATTTGCAATAGTTTTTCTTTGTAAATATTTTAGCTATTCATAACTAAATACCCAATTTAAAAACAAACAAGGGCATTAACTAGAAATCTATTCTTAAATATTAGATAAACTTTGGCTACATAATACTCTATGCTATTAAACATAAACTGATTACAACCCGACAATTGCAATGAGATACTTCGCAAAATGTGAAAGAGCTTCCAAAGTAAAATTGCAGCTGTAATAACCTTTACAAAAAGCATTAAAGAGTGGTAGAAAATGTTTGTTTTGAAGATGGAAATATTATTGAATGGACAGCTGTTAATTTTTCTAAAAAATGATTCTACTTTTTCAGGGATTTTGATTTAGCCAATTGAAACATATTGCATTTTTAAAATGAAAGATTCTAGTTTTAATAACAGTTGGCAGGAAATGGGTTGTTACCATTTCTAATTGGTGCCTTTCCTCTTCTTCTTTCATACGATCTTTCATATCCAAAGCTATCTCAATACATGAGGATCGTCTTGAAATCTAGAATTTTTTTAAAATTGAAAATATAAAGATATTTTCAAAATATCTTGTCAATTTCATTATATTTGCAAACATAATTATGTTAAGTACTTTTGAAAAAAGAGTACTCACAGGTTCAGTTGCTACTTCAATCTTATCAAGCTCTTCAATAGCCTATTTAAGAAATAAATTTAATCATTTATTTGCTATGATGGCATTCTTATATTTCCAGAAAAATAAAACCATACATTTAATTTCTGTATAAAAATAAAATTCATTCATTCATATATCTAAATTACCAAAATAATTATTCTGAGAGACAGGACATTGAAAAATAAATAATTATTTGTTACACATATACTAACTGGCATATTTATTGTTAATAATAAATCAAGTATATGATTTTGTTATATAATTTGATAAATTCATTTCAAAGGCATTATGTTCAATTTCCCTGAGTAAACCCAAGGATCAATTTTATTTTCACTCTAAATTTAAAAGAAATATAACATTACTAAAAGAATTTAATGATTAAAGATAAGATTCTAAAACATTTTCCTGTTCTCAAAAGGTTGTGCACTCCCTAAACAATTCTTTAGGAAAATATTGCAAATCCATGTAGTAAAGTGACTAACAACACCAACTGCCAGCATTTTTTTTCTGCGTTTTATTAAAAGGTCTAATTTTAATTTTATAATAACTTCAACCATATGAAAGATTGTTTCCTAACCATTGCTACAATGGGAACATGTTAGCTATTGCAGCAACTCATTTTAACTTTTGTATTTTTATTTTTAAATTGTTTTTAATCCAATAAATTCATAAAATTAATGATAAAATGCAAGTTTCTATTTCTTTCTGTTGAATTTAATTCTTTTTTGATTATATCCTCTTATTTTTCCCAATGAATTTTCATGTTAGGTACATTCATGTTCTTTTACTTACCATCTTTGGTGGTGCTGATCAATTATTATGAAATGCAACTGATTGTTAAACTGTTTATTTTTAATTCACAGACAATCCTAGTACATTTGAAGTTTCCTGTATTTTTTTTAATTTTTATTTTGATTGCATTTTAAATTTATTTATGGAAATATATTTCAATTATTGACTTCAATTTCTAAATTAAGATAAATAATAAACATTTTTTTTTAATTAATAAGAACTTCATAATTTCGGTCATTGCTGCAAGATTCTAAAACAGATTAGAAGTGCAGAACTTAAGTCATCCACAAATAGACCCTTAGAGAAAAGAAATTTAATACATAGTTTAAGATTTTAAATAATAAAGCTTAATTTACAGCATGAATCAAAAACAGTGTGTCTGAAATGTTGTACTATTAATGCATAACAAATACTATTAATAAAATCTTAAATTATTAATGGAATAGACTCATAAAAGTGAAGACAATTGACTTTTGACTAAACTACACATTGCCTTGAATCATGCTGTTACTGCTACAATGTTCAACTTCAAACAAATCAAGTTGAGTCTAATAGATAAATTTAATATAAATTAATAATCCCCTTTTTCAGTCATTATAAATATCATTATCAAAATATACTTACATTTTTTGTTGGAGTTGTCTGAGAACATAATCTGATATGACTAAATGTTCTATTATTTTAGATTTATTACATAGTTGTGGAGATCACTTTTGGATTAGTTAAGTTGTGGTATTGTGGTTGAAATATTTCATTAAAATAAATGAACAGACTATATCAACATAAATTCTCATTTTGACAATCCACAGCAATTTTAATTTAATGAGATTAAAAAAACTTTAGAGCTTCATAATTAATAATGTGCTTACTAATTTTGAATTGTAGATCACATTTGGTCCAAGAAATACATTTTCCAATGATATTATGTGAATATATTTGTGATTGCTCTCTCATTTTATTTAATAGGTAGTAATTCTAATTAATTTAAATGATAACCTTACAGGAGAATTAAAAACCAATTGTTTCTTTCAAAGTCAAAATCTCAGCTATTATGTTACTACAAACCTCTCTTCATAGTTACAGACAGAAACAAGTTTATTTTCTAAAATCATATAAAGTTTAAAAAAAAAAGAACATTTCAAAAAGTGCCTATAATTTTAGCCACCGCTTTAAAAGGTGAAACCAACTGTATATATACAAAAACCAATTTAAAAAAAAAATAACTGTAAAAATTCCAGGAACTATTTCTAACCGAGAATTACTCTTATAATAAATTATATAAAAACACATTAATATTTCTGTAGACTTTTGTCACAACAAATAATTTATTTCGTAATCAATCACCCAATGAAAAATAATTAACAAAATTAAGAGAAAATGCTAAAAGTTCATAATTTAACATACTTATTTAATTCAAGTGATTCAAAAACATGAAGCCATAAAGCTTTCAATTATAGAAATAATAATCTAACCATATATTGAACATTAGAAATACTTTCTAAAATAATAAATTTTCTAAAATAATTTCATGGAACTATATTTATATTTCCATGATAAATTATACACAAAACCTTGTTAAAAATCATCCAAATAACTTACCCTACTAACAGCATATGATACATCTCTATCTTTCTCATCAGAAATTAATGATTTAATACATGACTCCAGTTGCTGAAGAAGATGGCTGTCTTTGGGCAATTTTATAAGGCCTTTTAAGCGAGGTAGAATTGCACATAATCTTAAGCGTATGTTGGGAACAGGATCAGCTAAAATAGATTTTTATTGAAATACTTTAATAAATTTCTCTTTTAAATTAAATGTTATTTTTTAAACTTTTGCATAAATTAAATAATTCCATTAAAATTGTTTTAGCTAAAAGTCAAAAAGTTTGACCGAAATTGGAACACATATTTGAATAGAACAATGCCCCAATTGTCAAATAATTTTGTGATAATAATGCATTTGTTAAATTGCATCATTAAAATTTTTTTTTAAAGCGCACTGTTTTTTTCTGTAACATATAATGAGTTTCAAATATCATAAAAACATAGGAGAGCCTAATTATGAATTTTACACAAAAAGATTAATTCAGACAGAAATGAGTAGCATAATAAAATAACAAGCTTTCTATAAAATAACAAATTAAGAATATAATATTAATAATTAAGCAATTTTTTTATCTGAAAAAGTGTTCTGAGTTTGGAACCAATTCTTTTAAAACTAAGCAAAGATAACCTTAATTATACAATATAGTAAAATATTCAAATTCATTAAAAATATATTACATGGTTACATGAAAAGTATAAAAAGTGAGATTAAATTAATTTTAGCATATGATACAGAAACAAATTTTAACCTACACACATTAACTATTTTCCTCCAAAACACAGAATTTTATTCTTCAGATTATTGTTATCATTTTTATATCATTCTTCAGTCCTCCAAGAACACACAAGATTACTAAAAATATATTTCATCTCTGTATTTTATTTTGCACATCACACATGCACTGGTTTTAATACTTCAATTTGTTTCTGCAGTTCTTTTTCTGTTTTAAATTTACTCAATTTTTCTATTGATAAAGTACCATTAAAAACTTTGCAAAAAAAAAAAAAAAAAAAAAAAAAAAAAAAAAGAGCTTCCTCTTTTCTTTATACCCAAAATGATTCCAATCTCTTTAGGTCACTGATTGCAAAGGATGAATTTTTATCCATGATTTATTAGAAGTAACAGCCATCAAATTCATACAAAATAAATTTTCATAAAATAATAAATATTTGATTTGTTATGGAAAGAAAGTTCAATAACTAAAACTTGAATTTAACAATGCTATTTTATTAGGAATTTATCATCTAAACACCAATAAAAAAGTAAGCACTTAATTACATTTACAATAGAATATTGGAGGGAAAAACTTTATTAAAAAATTTAAACAGAAACAAAAACAATCTTGCTTACAAGAAAGTAAAAAAAAGGTAAATAAATGTTTTAAACTTTTTGAAAAAATATAAACAAAAACTCTATAACACATCTCTTCATATATATAAATAGCAAAATGAAACTTAACTTCAGCAATGTTGAATAAAAATTATGTCTCAAAATGAACAAGAAATTTTTTAACTAGTATTACTCTATTCAAGTAATTAATGTGAGCTAATTCATTACATTCTTCTTATATAAAATTACACAGTTCAGTTTAGTATTTATCAATAATTTTATTATACAAAAACTAACTTACCAGATAAAGTGAGCAATGGCTTGAAAAAGTGTAGTTTAAAAAATACTTTGGAGAACAATTCAATAACTAATTCACAAACCCGTATAAAAAGCATCCTTTTATGACAGCTTCTACCGTAACAAAGTTCTAAAAAAGATATAAATTAAATTAAACTGAAATTAACATTATTCAAGCATAATTTTAAAAGAAAATTAATCACCAATGTTTGAGACATGAGGTTTTATCATAAAAATATATAAAATATCAGACTATGACAAAATATCAATATGTATATACATTTGTATGTATAAATTTGCTTGTATGTACTGACATTTTAAAATACATTTGCATCCAAAAATAATGATATTCCACGAAATACCCAATTGGTGTAATTCATTTTTACATGGAATATGTGAAAGAACAGCCTAATTAGCCTTATACAATCAAAATGGATCAAACAATTTCCAATATGCAAATCTAAGTGTTAGTTACATCATCCAATGGTGAATCAAGCGCTTTGTGCAAAGTGAATTCCTACAATATAGCATTTCACTTCTTTATGTAAATACCAAAACAGTTTGTTATAACTCTGATATATCATTTGGAAGAATCTGTGAAACTTAAAGGCAAGGCAGACAATCAAGGAAGAAGTGAGATGAGTGAATATTTCACGACAAACAGTCTTTATTTTATAGGAACAGATTCAGAAGCCTTGAGCTATTGCAAAGCGGCCTAGACAATTCATAAATGCATAACAGCCTGCTTCTCAAGATCAGTACATCATAATAGTTAGGGATCATAACAGGAAGTCTATGCCTCAGATGTTAAATTCGGAACTTGCAGCCACCATTGGAACTGTTTTATATCGGCAAACTACGTACAGAAGGTTTAATGAAAACGAAATTTATGCCAGAAGGCCAAGGATATGTATTTCACTATATTCAAAACAAAAGAAGGATTACTTTAATTAGTGCAAAGAACATCAAAACTAAAAGAAACACCAATGGATCCATGTTCTCTCTATTGATGAGAAAAGGTTTAATTTAACATCCGATTCTACAGGTTTTTACATCTGGAGGGAGTTGGGAATGTGAACCTTCCTTCAAACATTATGGAATGTGATTGTTTTAATAGAGCAGGTATCATGGTATGGGGAGAAATAATGATTTCTGGATATACACTTCCACAAAGGAACTGTGACTGACCAGAAATATCAGGATAGGGTCTTAGAACCTTATGTAAGACATTTGAAAGATGCATGTGAATCTGAATTTTTATTTATGGGTGATAATGCTTGTACACATCGAGTAAACCTCAGTAACAAATTCCTTGGAAGTGAAATTTCTGAATACAAATACCATAGCCAGCAAAATCTCCTGATATGAACACAACAGAGAACTTAGGGGACTTCTTCGGAAAAAAAGTTGCAAAGAGTTATCCTCCTCTTGGAGATATAAATGCTCCGAAAACTGCATTTCACAAGCCTTAATTTCCCCCTTAGTTATTCTTTATTTCTTCTTCTAAATACTCCTTGTCATAAACTATTGCCATATTTATAGTGTCACACTAATATTTTATATCATATGCAGAATTCAGAAATTTCCTCCTTTTTATTTATGTGTTATAATGTTATGTATCATTCTACAAAAATTAATAAAATAATAGTTAATAGTTTCCAAGAAATCAATGATTTTATAAATGCACGAATAATTTAAGACTTGACAGTAATATTACATGTAATTTACTACTCATAGTAGATAGGTAAATTTCTACTCTATCAGCATATATAGTAAACAATAATACCTATACCACACTAAAAAATTGCATAAGAGCATCTTTCACACCTTTTCTTCAGTGTTTTCATTTTTTTCTCTACTATTTGTATGTATGTGAGTGTATATATATATTGTTATGGAAAAAATAATTTCGTGCAGGAATGTGCATGGAGTGAAAATCAATACCAACTTGGAGGATAACAACACAAGATTATTCATTCGTAAGTCTTCAAGACAACACACAGGTAGCATAATTTGGACAATAACATATGCACAACACTTACACAATTCTATGACACAGATACAGGAACAAAACACACATTAAGTAGAGTCAAAGTTATTACACAGCAACGTTTAGTTCACCAGCTTATTATTCTTCACTGCAGACAACCTCCACAGTATTATTCTTCACTTCCAGGGTAGAATCTGACGATTCTCAACAGATACACATTACTTCTTCACAAATTCACCTGGTAAGCTTTAATTCAAGTGCCAACAGTGTTCCATCAATCCCTCGATTGATCTCCTCAACAGTCTCCAAAGACTCTCTGTAACAGTTCTGCTAAATTCAAGCCGAATCTCCAGTAAATTCACACTTCCCTGATCGTTCTACAAAAAAGACTCTACAGACAAACTGATTTCACACACAGACAGATTCCTCCACAGACTGTAGCTCTTGGCTTATTTATACCCTTTCTGGCCAGGCGTGGCGTCACACGGGAAAATTGACGAAAAGTCTATAAATTTCTCTATCTGTATTTTGTCTAGAATCCTCTGCACCTTTGAGATCTTTCTATTTGTCGCCAAGTTTCTTGCCAACTCCATCACCAAGGTGAAGGGGTCAATTACTTAAAATCTCTTTTGCTGACTGGTGACATCTCAGTAAATCTATCTTGTCCATTATAAGAGAGGCATAGCAGGGAAGCATAAACTCATGTTTGTAACAATATACACTCCTCAAAAGTGAAATTACAACACCAAGAAATAATGCACACAGAGTCATGCAAATTTCAGGCGTGATAGTGGTGAGGTGGATATGCAAATTATTAAAAAAAAAGACAAATGAAAACATTATAGACTAATTTATTCAGTATCTAATCTGCCCATCTTGGGTAACTATACAGGCCTCAATCCAGCGAGACATACGATCAATTAGTTCATTGATGGTTTCCTGAGGTAATCGTGTACCACTTCCTCTTCGACATGCACGTAGACTTTCCTGAATCCATCGTCTGACATGACGTTGGATGGTACTCCCGTTCCAACACGAGTTGCTATTGTGCGCAGAGACAAACCCAGTTCATGGAGTTCGATAATACAGTCACATTCCCCAGTCGTTAACTGATGGCATTGAGCTCACCGATGTCTCAGAGGCATTTTCTACACTTCTTCGAAAGTCCCAAATGCTATGTAAAGCCTTAGATGCTGTTTAAGAGAAGGAAAGTTGCTGGCCTAATATGAGTACCATGAGATCAGATGTGTGCACAAATTTAATCATTTGCAGAATCATCTCACCACTATTACTCCTGAGATTTGCATGATGCTATGTGCATTATTTCTTGGTGTTGTAATTTCACTTTTGAAGAGTGTGTACATATATATATGGTAAATATACCATTGGTAAATAGACACATAAATGAAGCATTCTGAAGAAATTTGACCTAATTAGAATTTTTGTATGCTAATTTTTTACTTAAAAACTTCAAATGATTAATTTTTTATGGGCAGTTAATTTTAACTTTAATCAAAGATAGTGTTTCCTACTAAATCCATTGAAACATGTACCAGTTTCAGTTTATGATAATGTCTTTCATTAAAATCAATGCTTTTTCTGGAGACATGACTAATATTGTGATATACTAGAAAATCTGATAGAAAATTGGACAATTTTAAATGACCCCATACCTCTGAATAGTCTCAGCACATTCAAGTTCTTTCTTTGATTAATGAGGTAACTAGATGTTTTACTGATTGGACATGTATGACATAAAAGCTAATAGAATGCTAGATCATTGCTTATGCTTTTTCCAACTCTCAAACTGCTTTGGAATTCGATGTGTGTTCCAGTGTCTCTCCAAAATATTTTTAATGGTCTAATAGATTGCATCAATTAAAATTCAAATTTCAGATGTTAGGAAAGGATGCTTTAATAGCATTTACAAACAATTTATATTGAATATCTTAAAATTATGTATTCTGATTTGAAAAGCAATTAATTTTATTATGTAACTGAGATAACTGAAATTTAAAATAAAAACTTAATTATATAAATTTTTTTTCAATCAATAAAAAAAAGAATCTTGGAAATTCACTTAAAAATGTTGTTTAAAGGTTACCAGTATAACAGAATTAAAAGGCAGTATTCAGGATAAGTGTTGCAAATTTGATAATAGATTTGGTTTTCATTCAGATTCCTGTAGAAGGAATGAGATTAGGGTACCATATCATTCATCAACTAGTCATATACAAACATGGATCAGAAGCAAAAACAGATCTCACAAAATCATATTTAATATTTAATGTGCAACTATTAATGATTGATGTATTTTATGACACGAGAATGAAATCCATTTCCTGATCTATGTTAATATTTTACACATTAATTTCAATAAAAATATGCTATTTTTCATATATTTTCTTCCTATTACTTTTGATATAAAAGGGAAATAACTTCACAGAAATTTAAACTGATAGCTAATATATTGAGGCAAATAAATTTTTAAACATTATTTCTTAATATAACAATTTATATACATTTCTGTGGCCTAAAATTGTTTAACAAACATGTAAGTTTTTTAGAATTTGCTCTTTTTCAAAAATAAAAATGATAAAAAAATTTTTTTAGAAAGAATAAATCATCCAAGAAAAAAACTTCTACTAAGAAGGATAGGGAGAAAAAAAGTACATAACATTTAAGCCATTGAAAAAATAATTTTTTTTTATTAAATGGAAAAAATTTAGAAGTTCATGAAATAGTAATAAACATTTTTGATTAAAAATTGCAAAATTAAGAATATTAAAGGAAATTAAAAAAAAAAAAAAAAACAATTTAAGGAAAAATACCTTTTTAAAAATATATAAATTTATAAACAAGTATATGTAAGGTAAATATAATCACACACTGACCTCTAATTAGTTCATTTATAATCCCTTTCCTTCGTTCAAGGCTTGGTGTGTTTCGCAAAAATATTAATAAACTATAAGCAGCAGCAGTTCTGCATGGAATTGGTCGCTAAAAAAGTATGAAACAGAAGTAGTCTACACTTTTAAATGGCATGAGTTTTAGTAATTTTTCTGTATTTCTATAAGTTTTCAATATTTTAAGTATGCTTCAAAAAAATCAATTCATTTAGTTCAAGATATTTTCTTTTTTCATAGAGACAACTTTGTTTATTTCTTCACATTTTTTTTTTACAAAAATCAGTAGTTATCAAGCAATGTATTATTATTAAAGCATAAGTATGGATGGTGATGAATATGGGAAGAAATTGCTTCTTTCAATTGTATGACTGCTACAACAATAATCATCAATCAGTCTGAACTAAGATATTACACATTAAAAGATAAGGATTATTTAAAAGACTCAGCTTATAAATATCCATTTATAAGCTGAACAAAAACATATTTAATATCACTAACTTTCAAACACAAAAACATGTATAAAAAAAAAGTTAAAAATTTATTTTAATCAAAAATATAATTACATTGCAAACTGTATTATAGGAATGAAATATGAGAAAAAAACCAGAGTAAATAAAAATTTAAATATACTTACAGCTGTATGAAGTTTTACAAAGAGTAAAGGCACAAATGTTGTAAAAATAATATCGGATGAAATACAAGAAGGTAGACAAGAAAGGCAAGATAAGAAATCTGCATGCAAGCGCCAACTGCTAGTCACAGAGGTAGCTTCTTCACAAGCTATTAAAGCTTTAACTAAACTACTTTTATCACTATCCTAAAATAATAAAAATCAGATTTCTATGCAGCATATTCATATATTAAAAAGTAGTACATGTTCAAATACTCAATATATTCCATGCTGATTCTCAAAAATTAGTATTACAAAAACATTGTTCAGAAGAAACAACTAGTTTAGTAAATTGAAATTTTCATTAAGTAACAACTTATGTAGTATTGTATAATCAGTTCGATGTACATTAAACAACAGAGAAGATAAACTATAAATATTAAGGATTTGAAATAATAAATTATTAAAATAACTTTTATAAATTTGAAATTTAAAATTCTCACTAACCTGTGAGGAACAACATATGGCTTTTAAACACTCTGGAAGATAGGGGATAATACCTTTTAATACCTGGAAAAAAATAGACCACATATTGAAGTAATTTAGTTAAGCAAATAGATTAAATATTGATATCCAATATTCACATATATCAGAAATATTTAGGCTTTATGATAAAAAAATAATTTTGTAAGTTTCAATTCAATATATAAATTTCAATTATAATAATTTGTTTTCAAAATTCCATATTTTCAAAAATTAATGACACAGAATAAGTACCACATGAATACAAAGGCAAAATGTAGAAGTCTTATAATGGGAACAATAGTGTGTTCTTCATGAAGCTATTTCACAAAAGCTGCCTCATAGTTTGGTTGGTACAGTGGACCAGATAACTTGATGTTACACAGCTGGTCATGTAAGTCACCTGATATAGCCCTAAGAGTTTTTGCCTTTGGGGATTTGTAAAAAATAAAAGCGTTACCAATACCCACAAATTTAAGCGATCTTAAACAACTTACTTCTGATGTACAATCAATTACCACTAACACTTTATAATGTTTTGGAAAGAAATCACATATCAAATTGACATTATATGTGCAAATAAAGAAAGTTATATTGAACACTTGTAAAAAAATTCATATTTTCACTTTGCATTAATGTATTAATTATTACTCTGTGTTGTTTATTTATCAAAATATAGCATTTTGAAATTGGATTATTCAATTTGAATAACCCTGTACATACATACACAAGTTTTTAAAAAATCATGTTAAAAATTAAATCAATTATAAAACTAAGAATTTTTTACTGAGCATAGTGTTGAAATAAAAATATTTATAAAGCTCTTTAAATACTTTAATTTGTAAAATGGACAGCATAATATATAATGAAGAAAACTTTTTCAATCTTTTCGCTTGTTAAAACTTTAATTCTAATATTTTAAATTTGGAGAATTAGCTATAATAAATACATATTGATTTTTATGAAAAACATTTTTCAGAACAATGCATGAGTTTTAATGCATGTTTTTGTCCAATTATAATCCTATAACTTTTATAAACAATTATATAATTTTAAACAGTTTTATTGGACATTACCTCAAGGCAATCATCTTGTAATAAAGTTACAAGCTCTTGTTGAAGTAGAGAAGCTTTTGAATCCAAAAGTCTTACAATCTAAAATAATTTTTTTAATAGCAATTAATATAATTTACATAAATAAACAAAACAAATTTAGTATATTAAAAACTTTCTTAATTAATTCATTATCAACTATTAAAAATTACCTCATAAAATCCGCAAGCTACTGTTTGTCTCACACTTAAAAAAGGATCAGCACACAAATCTTTGAAAGTTGTATATAGCTCAATTTCAAAATTCTCGGATCCAATGAAAAGAACCATCGCCTTTGCAAGCAATGGGGGGAAAAAAAAAAGATGAAATCACAAATACAGAATAAGAATTAACATGCATACACACACATATATAAAATAATGAATGGAAATTGATGCCTACTGGAAAGTTATAGGCACATGCATGACGACATTCCCGAAATCTATCTTTATGGTCCACTTCTGGCAATAGATCAGGGAGCTGGAAATTAAAAACAGACAAAAGACAATTTTACATGCGTATTTTTAATAAATTACACAGAAACAAAAACAACATAAATGATCACATAACATCAACAAATATATTAAATTTCATTATTTTTAAAATGTTAATAAACTGCCTTATACAGCAGGAATTGATGAAACTGGGAATACTTACAGGACTGCAAAATGGTGAGCGATTTTTTGCTGTATTAGGTAAACCTAATTTAGAAAGTTCTTGGAAAAATTTAAGGAACCATTGTTTCTGTTCCACAGTAAAATTGTCTGGAAAAAAATTTGAAAACACTAGTAAGGATAAATAATGTTTCTACAGAAAGATAGTAAAATTATTTTTCAATTTTTTTTAAAAAAAATATTTGGAATTTATCGTTATAATGCAGATGTTAAATAATTTAATGAAAACAAATTTACCAAGCTCTTCAATTTAATGTTTTTTCTTTTCAAATATGTCAGTAATAAGTTTGTCAGAATGTGAATCGATTGCAAGGCCTAACATCAATCGAATCAAGTATACTTCATTTAATATAAAATGTATGTACTTCTACTCAATATATAGCATTTTTTACATCTATACTTTTTGTTACAGTAATCAAAATTTTAAAAAGAAATCTAAGAATATTTTAAAATATACATCATTAAAGATTTGTAATTATAGCAAAATAATATGATTATCTTTCTGAGAATTAAAGTTTTCGAATCCATTTGGATTAGTTTGATGACAATAAGCTTGTGAAAGAAATGAAGACTATAAGTGTCAGCCAAATTTTTACAGCTGTCTTTATCCCTTATTTAAATGCTTATTTTATCTAATAATATTTTAAACATGAAATAAAAGGAAAATTGTGTATATTATAATAATGCAAATGGAAAAAATATACAAAAAAAATTTCAAATCTAACATTTTTCAATTAGTAATAGTTTAGAATAATTTTCTATTCTTTCATTAAAAAACAAACTTTGAAATATCTAATAGAATAAGTTAAAAATATGAAAATTCATTAAAATACTATTTTTACATGCATTATACTTTCAAAACTAATTTCTTTTAAGTAAAGGCCTCCAAGTTTAAAATTACAACATAAGATGTAACATATCATTGTGACAAGAAACAAATATATAACAACAATGAAAGATGCTTTATATAATTATGAACAAAATCAATACTAAAATTTGAGGACCTTTCACCGTGGAAAATGTTAAAATAATGAATTTAGTAGAATTAATTTTCAATAATTAAAACTTTCAAAAGTTTTGTTCTTTCTAAACCTAAAATGTGCAGTGGCATTATACATTTGTCATCAGTTTTCATTACTTTTGGTATAATTTATACATACTTGCTAATCCACAACATAATTGTCCTAATTGTTTAGATACAACAGGAAGTGTAGAATCTTTTGAACTAAAAGAATTTTCACACAGTTTCTTTACCAATGGGATGATAGCTTGAGTACATGTATCTAACAGAAATAAGAATTATTTATCAAATAACTTCAGAAATCATATCTAAACAAAATAAAAATTGTTTTTCCATTTGATGAACATAACGAACAAAAAGTGGTAACACAAAAATATATTATAATGATGCAAATAATAAACATAGTGCATGGAACAAAACTCGCATAAGGTACTTACTTATAAGAAAACATCCAAAAAGAAGCATAAAATGCAAAAAAAAATAGAAAAAGCAATAGCAAATAAAATTATATTTTAGAGCATATTTTACAAATAACATGAAATTAAAAAGGAAAAGTGAAATACGAGTTATTACAAAATTTATAAGTATTCAGGTTTCATATAATATGTATTTTTACTACAATGAAAAAAAAAAACATATACAATAGCAAAAAATGGTTAAGCATTTATGTATCAGTGTTTCTGTAAATGATTTTTACATGAAGTTGCAGTGTAAGAAATAGAATCAAAGTTAGTTTTTGTGATAGACTCATAACATTTGCAACAGATTATTTAAGATTTACCTGCACTGTAATTTAAAACAAAAATTTCCAGTAAAAAAAAAAAGGCTAAACATCATAAAATTAGGGAAATTTTGATATTAAAAAAGGCTTATACAGAAGATTTATTTGGAATTACAATTCTGAATTTTTTAATGTCCTTTATTTATTTTTCTAAAAATATAAAGTAAATATACTTAATTAATAAAATTATGCTACCCATGAATTAGCCTTCCAACCATTTTCACCACATCAAAACCCATCACCAAATACCATATACACAACCAATAATGAAGCAAAATTCCTATGCATGCTCTAACACAATAACTATGAATATAATATAAGTTCTTATTTATTTTTTTTTATAAAAAATGATTAAAATTGAGACACCCATCCATGAAAGAAAAACATAGTGGAGTATTTCCAAAGTTACAGGATCATGCCAATAAAGGAAAAGTGCATTAACAACCATATTATTTAAATTTATTCAAAAACAGAGAAGGAATGGAGATGTACCATTAACAGTTGCAACAAGCAAAGATCAATTTGATTAGGAACATGGTTAGAAGGATCCATAATCAAGTTGGCAAGAGTAATAAAATTTATTTACAGCTAGCTCAGAGAATTATTATCTATTGAATGGGAAAGATATCCTTTGGATTTAGCCGGAAAAAAAAAAGGTTTTTGTAATAATTACTAGAGAGAAGTGAATAAAATCTATTATCTACAGAAAAGGAAGGAAAAAAATCAGAGGATCTGACAGGTACGTGGAAAACGACAGAAGTCTTTTTGCAAAACAGAAAAATCAAGTTAGTATATTGCAGAACAATGGAACTTTAAGGGAATTTGTAGGAAGACCAATGAATGCTTTAATATATGAGTTCTAAGAAGAAAGGTAATACTCTTTTGAAAGAAATACAGCAAAATAGAAGAAATAGAGCTACAAATTTTGAATACTTTAAAGTCAAAGATTATAATTTTGTAGACCTTTATGCTAGAGCACATACAAAGAATATCAAAATATTACAAGATTCAGCAAATTGGTAAAACAAAAGATACTGTGAAACTGTACAGAAGAATATTTTTATTTATATGAATTTATGAAGTACTGTCTTCATAAAGAAGAAAACTCATTTGTTATCATTAGGGAGTTTTAAAGCCCCTGAACAATGTAATTGTTGTTAGGTATTTCATTTATTTAAACTTTAATTGCTTTATTCTTGTTCAAGTAATGAAATGTAATTTAGATTTAGTTATTTCATAAATAAATTTTAGCACAAACTCTTAACTAATTTACAAGTTGAAATGCTAATACATAAGCATCAAAAATTAATACTCTCATATTTAACACAATTTATTAAATAATCAAGATTAATTAAAAATAAAGTTGATGTAAAATAATTGCGATTAATTTTTTTGAAAGATAAGAAACAGCTGTAATAAAATTATATAGATGTATTTTATTCTTAAATTAATTTACAGAGATTAGTTAAAAAAATTAATGAATGGAAATGGAATTCCAATCGTGTTATGGAAAAACTAGAAATAGAACTTAGTTCATTAGATTGTAAAGCAAATGAAATTAAATTCAGTATTAATAATTTAACTTGCATTAGGGAATTATTGGTTTAATTAACATAACACTAGAAGCAACATGAGGCTATTGGCGATGGACCATGTAATTTTGAACTTCGGTCATGTGAGAAGGACGACACTTGAGCTGGCACCCCCCTCTTCAACTTACAAGAGGGAAAAATAAAAATATGATAGAAAAACAATTCAATAATATTATGAATAAAAAATGTTTCAAGAAATCTTATTAAAAAAGTTATACTTCTGAAAAGCAAAATTTAGGACAGAGAACAAAATATTTCAGTTAAAAAATAAAATGTTCGTAAAATTTTATTAAATCTCAAATAACAGATGACTCATTATTGAAAATAAAGGACATTTAAAAAAGCAGAATATCTGAATATTTGGTATGTATTTTATATTTGCTTCAATAGGATAATTGCCTTTTTTAGTTTAAAGATCTTGAATTGACACTCTGTTTACCTGAATACTATTATTTATTAGAAAAAAAAATCTGAATTATTCATTTCATATTTAAAAAAATAATAAAAAAATCTCCATGTTTTCTTTTCTTAATTTTACAGCATGTAAAATAAAAAATATGTTTGTCTCCTTTTTTAAGTTCCTTTTCTGATTTCGAATGTAAAATACATAACTGTAAAAAGAATATTATAATGATAAGATTGTTAAGTTATCAAAGATTCTGAATAATCAACTATAAATATGACTTCCTGGAAAAAATAGAAGGAATGGAGAAAGGTATCTATTATTTCCCTCACATCTCGAGAGTTATAATACAAAAAACTATAACTAAACATTTATTTATTGCTTTTAGTTCATGTAAAGAAGGGGAAAAGGAGAGGAATATCTTTTAATATAAGAAATTGATAAAGTAGTAAATACTGCATTCTGAAAAACATTATTCAACACAAAAAAATGACAGGAAATAAAATCCTAAGCATATATTTAATTAAGAAACCCATAAAACATAAAATAAATAATAGAAAATTATAAATTAAACAAAACATTACAGAAAACTGATTCAATATATTACCATCATCTAACAAAGGTAACATTTGTACTACAGTCTCTATGGCAGCCAAACGAACAAAAGTTTCTTCATCATTAGCTAATTCGACAAGCTCAGGTAAAATTGCACTTTTGGTAGCTTCAAGTCTAAAATGAAAATGAAACATAAAATTGTGATGTACAACAGAATGAAACAAACTTTTGTAGGAATTTGAATGAATGTTAGAAGAAATTTAAAAAATAAACAGTTTATATAATTTCAATATGTTACATACCCTATTCCTTTTGCAACTATGTCCAGTTGTCTACACATATAGCCTCGTACTTCAAAATCAACATCTTGACACAGAGAAAGCACAACTGGCAACACTTCTTTTTTAATTCTAAGACAAAAAAATTTAAGAAATGTTGAGTACATTTAATTCACACACAATGAAGTATGGAAATTTTATAAAATTGCATGTTAAATAGAGACAAAACATGAGGGATCATAAGACATTAAACTGTAAAAATTTAAATCAAATAATAAAATTCTGCAATAATAAAATATTTTTCTTTCAAGAGACTTATAAAATTGTAACAAAAGAGAAAAAATTACATTCAATAAAAAAAATATTAAAAACACATATGAATCATAATCAATTACATTTTTAAACAAAGTTTTTAGGTTTTAATTTGTTGACTAGAACAATTCTTTAATTCCAAACATATTTTTAAAATATAGATTTCTTTATTTGTTAAATAATCATAGTAGTTAATTTTTATTCTTATTTTAAGATACAGAATCTGGTATTTTTTAAAATTCACTTTATTATGACAACATCAGTAATTAATGTTACAGAAATACAAATTACTACAGAATAAAAACTTTAAAAGTTAAATAAATAATAAATTAATTAACATTAAAAATAAGAAAGAATTGTAATTCTTACACATATGCATCAAATTTTAAGCATATCTTCCCCAACATTTTGCAGCATAACAAACGAGATGAAACTGGTTGGGACATTTGGCCCTTATTTACAGCAAGGGTTAAAATCTGAGGGAAAAATATGAATAGCTTCGGTATTAAATTCCATTAAACTAAGTTGTTTAATTTCAAATTCAATTCCATAATTTAAAAAATTTGTATAAATGCTTAAGAATATAGAAATTGGTCTTTTAACAACCACTAGTACAACAAAATAAAAAGGCTAAGAACTGACTTTGCAACATTAATCATTGCAAGTTGAACCACAATAATTTAAATAAATCATGTAAAGCTTTAATTTTTTATTTTTATTTTAAACAAATCCCAATTAGAAATTTTCATTCACTTAATATAAATGAAATTTTATTCATTCATAAAATAATATTTGATACATTTATTCCTAACATTTTGATTTCTTTTCTTGTACAACAACAAAAAAAAAAAAAATCTTTGAGGTTTGATATTTCACAATTACATATATAAATTTCCGTAGTTGCATTTTACAGTTCTTTAAATTTTTAATTTTTACTTATTTTAATTATAAAATATACTCTAAAACAAACTCTGGTGTATTACAGACTTGAATGATTCAGAGAAAGGGTTTTTTGATATTACTTTATATAATTAGTTTTCTAACACACAGTTTCTCAATAAAATTAATATTTGTTAAAATTACACAGAATATAAAAAATCTTTGAATTATAATAAAATTAACATGAGATTTTCAGAAAGATAAAATTTATATCAACATTTAAGAAACTTACTTCACCCTTGACAATTTCTTTTGGAAGTAAATCGATTACATCGAGCAAAGTTTCCATCCAAGCATTGGCAACAACTAAAAAATAGATTACATAAAATTATTTTTTAGCTTCATGCCACATTAATTATTTACAAACATCTTTCATTTTATATACCGGCCCATTTTTTAATATTTTTACACATACACAAAATGCAAAGCAGTTCCAAAATTACATTATAGTTTACATTTATTGAGACCATTAAATTATATAAGAGTTTATGTTATCATTCAAATTGAATTGTTGAAAAATCAAAACAAGATTGCTTAAAGTTTTCAAAAGTTAGCATTATATATAGAAAAATTTCTAAATAGTCTAAGATAAAAAAAATTTCAGTGATTTTGTAGACATAATTATTTCAAAGAAAAATGTTAAAACAAAAAATATTTAGAATATTTAAATTATAAAATTACTACATAGAGAAATTTAGAGAAGAGTCATTGAAGTAATTATCACTATGTATTTCAAATAATATTGTTTATTTATTAAATTTTAATGTTTTCTTATGAGATAAGAGCAAATCTAAATAATTGAATATGATAAATAAATATATAAAATTAATGAAACAAAAATTACAATGAGAAGAAATAAAATAAAAATAGTCTTTTACATCAGTTTACTAAATTATTCATTCAATTTGAAAACTTGTTTTCAATCTCTTCTATTCATAACATTTTTTATCAATTTAAATTTTTTTTATCAGTTTCTAATGTATAAACATTTTTCAGAATCAAGACTCATATGCAATTTCATTTTTTCTATATATGAACCCCTTCCCCATAAAATTACTATATTTGATTTCTTATTTTTACCAGTTTTAGAAGCTAAAAGTAAATACTAATTTATTCAATGACGATAACTTTTAAACAAATAATAGCAGTTTCTTTTTATCATATATGTTTAATACTACTTGTATATCTACAATATCAGTGGTTCGAAGCTTTTTGGTTTGCAGCATCCTTTTTGAATTAAGGATTTTCTACAGTACACTACATTAAGTCAGAGCATGATTAATGAAGTAAGAGATCAAAATAAGTAAAACAAGTATACCACCAGAAAAAATTGTAACATACAATGAACCTCTTAAATAGCTGAACAAATTCATTATTGAAAAATAATTATGCAAAATTTCGCAATATTCCTCTGAGCTCCCATGAAGATGCTACACCACATACTTTGGGATCACTGTACTACATTAATATTTAAGAGTTTATTTAATGCTTAAAAAACCCTCCACTTATTTTGGTGAACTATAACAAAATAAATAGTAAAACAAAAGAAGTTTAAAAAAAAGAATAAGTCCTAGTATTAGTAGTCCTATCATTTGCTTTCTTTCTTTCTTCCTTTAAAATTTAAATATAATTACAAGTTCAAATAAATTTTAATAGAAAAACAAAAAGTACATTATATCATACTACTCATACATTAATTTAATACTAACAAACCTGGATCAGTGCTGTCCACACTAGACAAAATACTCTGCAAAAATGTTTGGGTAAATGTGCTTGTAGGTAATAAATCTTGATTGAGCAAAGATAAAAAATTTCTGCATGGAAGTTTCCCTTCACCAACATAATGGAAGACATCATTCTAAGATTAAAATACAACAATTATAAATATATTAACTATATGATATATTAGCTATAGATGAAATATGGATATACCATTGAATGAATACGGCTTTCTCATTTTGAGATCACAACAGATGCTTAATTACCTGTACATTAATATTTGGGCACCCATCATGATTTTCTGAAAGAGGTCTTGCAAACTGAAAAGATCTTAATTTCTCACTTTGTTCTGGTCTGAAAAAATAAACAGATTTGAGTACAGTTTAAAAGTAATTTAATTTTTATTCTAGATTTAAACAATGGTTGTAAAAAAAAAAGGTTAATTTTAAATTTAAACAAATAAACTGTATAGTTTTAGAATTAAAAAAACATCAACTGAGCTCAAAATTACAATTGTTTTTAAATATGGTGACACACACAACCAGAAAACATAATGAGATGTAATGCATGTTAAATTGCTATTGAAAACGATAGCACGTTTACACTTTGAACTTGCATATAGGTCAGAAAAACTTCAGAACTAAAAGTTCAAAAAGGGAGAGGGAAAAAAGAACTAAAATTTTTTTTTCTCTTAACACAATCAATGTACTTTTATGTGTGTTTTTAAATCAATAACCAATTTCCTTAGAAATTTCAATCAGTATAAATAATATAACTGTACAATAAATAACATACATGTACAGTGTTGCCTTGAAAAAATGGACACTTATAATTATTTCAATATTATGATACAATAATAAAAGCTTGAAGATTTAATTTCTCAGTTATCGACACAGATTTTAAAATATAATTATTTAAATCTAGATATCAATCAATTTACGTTTTAGCATATATGTATAACAAAATGAATACATACGCATCCAAAATAAATTCACAAAGTGATTCACCCCCTTCAAAAGGAGGAGAATTCGACCTGAATCTCATCTTTTCATTTCCTTGCTCTTTGATGCAGTCATCTTCGAAATTAGTTTCTTCATCTGACAACCACATTTTTAGAAGTCACTGTCTGTGATAAAATAAAGAACATTAATAAGCTAATAAAAAAATTAACTCTTACTTAAAAATTTTTTTTACCATATATTATTTTGTTAGCACTGTTTTCTAATTTATGATAAAAAAAGAAAGTTTATCCTTTACACTTTCGAATAAATAAATAACAGATCGATATAAAGAATCGAACATAAAAGAGAACTATGACATAAATACGTACCAAGAAAAGTAATTCTTGTAACTTCATTAGTTGAATATGAAATCCGTAAAAGACAAGATATTAAAATCATATCACAGCATGTTTTTATAAAATACAACGATAAAAGCAGGCAAACTTCAAGATTGCACAAGTTTCTTAGCGAAGAAATGACACATATTACATTCATTCCTGAGAACAAAACATGCGGAACTTGACAATCGTCTATCCATCATTTCCAACTACAGATAGTAAACATAACACCACGAAGCAGTGCAATGATGCCTTGAATGAAAATGTAAAACGAATAACAAAAGCCGAAAGAAATCCCTAAAATCAGGATAAGGACTTTGAATATCCCTACTGAGACCCTTTTCCCTATTCCTTATGTATTATTTGCTGAGTTGGCTGCAGGTTTTAAAACCTTGGCCTTCTTTTTTAAATGCGTAACAGTAACTTATAACACAAGGAAAAATTTATCAGAAAATACCAAAATAATATGATTAAAATTTTAAGTTCACTATATCTTAACGGGAATTCAAGTGGTCTACCTACAGAGAAATCTTCTGTATCATATTCCACTCAAGTGATCAACATATAAATTGTAAAAATGGCCAAGAACATAGAGAAGTATTCCATTGAATATAATATAATATAAGTCTGGGCGATGAAAATTTCGTCAACTTGAGGATATAATGAACTTTGGAGATGCACAGAATAATATCTAGCAGAGGCGACTAGAAGAATATGAAGGGAAGGATATGAAGGGGGGGGAGGAATCACGGATATCAATATATAAATAAAGGAAATGGAAAGAGGTTTGATAATATAAGGTAGGACAGACACACAGAAACAAACTTTAAAGCTTAGCATCAAAATGATAGGTGTTTAATGTTTTCTGAGTGAATTTGGACAGCGAAGTAAAAGTTGACAATTTATAACAACTTTACGGTGGTTTGACTTTAATGCTAGTGTATAATTGTGGTTTTTGAAACATTGATTACAATGTAACTTTTATCAAAAGAATTCAATTACTATTCAATGTAACTTTTATCAAAAGAATGTAACTGTATTAGCCGAGTGGCTAGAATTCTTTCCGTTGAATCGTGGGTTCGAATCTTAATCTCTTAATCCCGCTTAAGATTCGCTGGGCAGCTAGGTTGAAACCTACTAATCTGCTTAGGCTTTTTGCCCTCAAGCTAGCATTGTATGGAGGTTTGGAGAGTAAGAAGTCCTTCTTGTCACATAAAGGTGATTTAAAATTACGAGGTCCATCGCCAATAGCCTTCGTCAAGGTTGATTGATTTCTGACACTGAATACCCATGGGATATATTATACAAACTCAAAGTTAAAATATTACTATTTTTTTTTTTAAATTGAAGCTTAAGACGGAGATCAAAACAAAATTTTACGTAATTATATGTATGTTGTAAAACAAATACCATGTAAGAAATTAAAAATGTTTTTCTGGGGAAAATCCCAACCAAATCAATAAGGGAAGAGAATATGATTTAAAATGTTTAAAACGAAAAGAGTTAAAAACAACTCTCGTTCAATATGTATCTCAGAGAGACCTAGGCTCCCGCAGAAATCAGCATCAATATGTATCTCAGAGATAGAGGACAAATGCAACAGTTATACAAACGAGAAGGGATAATAGACTTTGTTTCTCTATATTTCACAAAGATCAATCCCATAGGAGGAATTCCTCCTTGTAAGAGGTTTTTATGTGTAAATATAGTGTGTCCGATACTTAGATGTGTTAAAATAACGTTCTGTCTTCTACATGAAAATGCGAGCCAATGAGAAGTAGTGGACTTCATATGATGTAATTTCTAATCTATTTCTAGGTTCCAATAATCCTGTCAGCGGTCATGAGTAGCCAGTTTAATACTTTTTGTTACATCACTGTACTTAATGGTAGGAGAGATTGAATCACATACAGATTTAGCTGCAATGTCGACCGTCTCGTTGTCCATGATACTTATGTGGGAAGGTATCCAACAAAAAAATCAACTGGTTGTTTTCAGACATTAGGTAATAAATTGATTTTAATATTTTAGTGATTAATAGATGAGATGAAGAATTTAGATGATATAAAGATTTCAATACACTCATGCATTCCATAAATAAAATAAAATTCTCATCGTGTTGACTTGACAAACTGATTAACGCCTTATGAATGGTAGAACTTACAGAAACGTGAGGGATAAATTTGAAAACATAAATAGAACAGATAAAAACAGAACATGAGGGATAAATTTAAAAAAAGTGAAGTTCATTTAGTGAAGTGAAGTGAAGCATTAAAAATGAGGTACCAACATGATCCAACGACTTAGAACCGTTTGTGTAGATGTGAATAAAATCAAGGTATTGCTCAGCAAATTCATTATAAAGTTGAATGTGTTCATATTTTAGATAGCGTCCGACTTTTTGAAAATTTTAAAAGGATTTTTAAAATCAAATTCTCTTCGTACTATGGTAAAAAACCTAGTTTTCCTCATGATTTAAAGAGAACATCACAGAAACGTTATATATCCCATAACCTTCAATTCAAATTTGTACTTTTCTATGGAATGGAGGTATGATAATTTTTTTTTTTTTTTGCATGATGTAGAGCATCTAAAAATAAACTTTTGTTTGAAAATGATAAGAAAAACTTGTCAATGATATAGTTCTAAAAAATAATATTAAAAGGACAAAAGGTGTCGCCTTATGTCTAAAAATGGCTCGGAGAAGTCATCGTCTGAACTATTGATAGGTGAATTTTGGTACGCTTCAGAACAAAGTCATAGTGCAGTATGATGGACAATATTCAGCCTATATAAGAAAGATTTCGGGCTAAGTCATATACACCTCAAAATATAATATTGAATGGATGAGGGCTTTATAAATATGTAACAGACAAATGCAATCAAAACCACTTGATGCATGTGCTGAAACCTTTAATCATATTGATTCTAACGGCGACATTAGTAAAACAATCAAATTCATCAATGGAACAATATTGCGTATGTATCATAATAAAATAAGAGAACGATGAGTTCGGGGAGTATAAGAAAGGCAGACATACGCACAAAGTTTTAAAATTTAGGTACAAAAATGATAAGGTTTCATCGCTTTCTGAGTGACTTTGAAGACAGAAATAAAAGTTGACAGCTTATACCAACATTTGCTGAAGTTTAGTTTTAATACTAGTGGGTTATTGTTTATATTACACATGCATTACAAGTAAATAGAAGTATTTTGAGAAATCAAAAATGATCGATGACAGTTTTATGAAAAAGATATGGTTTTTTTAAAAGGACAATTTACCAAATCTCAATAAGCGAGTTTATTCAAGTTTTTTTTTTTTTTTTGCCTTATTTCATAACAAAACATGCAAGGAAAAATAATAGAAAATACTTTTATCTATCGCTTGTGCTAAATAACATTTAATTAGGTGTTCAAAGCAATACAATTAATTATATTATGAAAAGAAAGATGTACAATATTAAATAAGTTTCTCAAAGTCATTATGTTCAGCCTTTCCGTTAAGTGTCCGCGAAAAAACGTTAAGTGTCTTTGTTTTCGCCCGGCGTAAGCTTTCTCACATTCATCGGTCTTAGCTACCTTTCTTCCCAGCACATGCTGCAACTGCTGCACGAGTTTCCATTATTCGCTGTGATTTCTTATGAAACGGTTAATCGCGACGCACGAGTCTAAAAGTCGTGCCGCGATGCATGGCATAACATTTTATGCATATTTCCGCTGAGTAAATTTTTTATGATTAAAGAAGTGAAAGAAAAGAGATAATTAGATGATAAGACACCAGGACTTAATCAAATGTTTTATTTATCATTCCTAGTTTTAACCTGCTAAAATGAAGTAAAAATTAAATTTTTCCTCAAAAGAGGACCCGTAGCCTCCATTTTTAACAGCGGCGTCTTTCTGCGAATTAAAATAATTTTTTAAAATTAACTTTGTGATGTGTATGTATTTCCCCTCCCTCCTTCTACCAAATACGTCCAGAATTTTACTTTTTTTTTTACCTGTAAAGTTTCAAAATAATCAAAAATTCATGTTCAATTCTTTTTATTCTACTCTAACAATATAATTATTTTTTTTTTATGGATTTCAAGTTTAATTTGAATTGTGAGAAGCATTTAGAATACAAAAAATCTCTTTGCGAAAAATTAACATAATTAAAATCAAAGGCCATTAAAAAGAACACTTAGCCCCTTTACTCTAAAACGCTACTAGACAATGTACCGTTTGAAGGAGAAATAAAGATATTGAGATAAGAACTCAAAGAAAAATATTGACTTTAAGTTACAAGTATTTAATTATATTGCATGCACAGCTCCCTATAGATATGTTCAGTGACAAGAGGTACGGAGGCAACCGTTTTGTGTAGAATCTAATCAGAGAACATTTGCCGAGCTTTTTCTGAGATTAAGCATTGATTTGCCTCTCATCGGCGAATTTCTCTCATTTCTGCAAAGCCCTAACCACAATATATTAACGTTCTGGGAATGCTGAAATCTCAAGAAAAATATGGTTGTCAAGATGCATTAAGACTCAGCTGTTTATGAGTTTTATGAAGTAAAAATAGGAACATTTAGATGAAGAGAAACGTCAGAACGGGTCATTAATATCAACGTTGGATGGACGATACATACGAGTAGACATAGAAAAGACCAACTTATGTGATAAAAACCAGGAATGAAGATGTTACAATGATAGAAACAATCGATTTAAATACTTTTTGCCGTAAAAAATAGATAACTGCTTATAATAGTGGTACTCAAGCTTTCTCTTCAATAATCATGACATTTCACTTGCATACCTCCTCCGTCCATATTATAACTGAAAAGTCATTTTTTCCAGTATGCCACAAAAAAAGTAATTTTCGGATTTCTTTCCTTTCTGTTATAAAACGTAAAGTTTCATCATAGGATCTTTAAAACTATTTCGAATATGATAAGTCTGTTAATAGAAGCCGAATCGTTGTTGATTAACCTGTCATTTACCATTTTGACTGAATTCTAGAAATGGTCGCATAGTTTGACAAAGACTTTTAAAGGACATTTTTCATTTAATTTCAGAAATTCCCATGAGTTTGTGTTTGGTCATTGACATTGTTTCAATTCCTTTATTTCGAAAAGAAATTTCCGAGACTGTGTCAAAACTTAGTCCAAAATAATATTTTATGTAAAAATTTAGAATTAAAAAGTTCTCAAATACGTTAAAACCATTTACACAGCGAAAATTAAATACGATTACAATAAGTTACTATGAACAAAAATCAGGAATAAATTTGGAATATTCTTGCGAATAATTTTATATTAAAGTAAATTTTTCTGAGAAGCCCTTTTGTCAGAAATCAGTTTGTTTTAAGGACAGAAAACGTACCCTTAGAATTATGAGCGAGATTGAGAAACATTTGTTTACATTTTAAAAATATTCTTCTTCATAAATTTTATTTGCAAAATTTAGATTTACATATCCTCACAGCGAAGTATTCATACTGAAAATCGAACAAAATTATCAATAAATATTATGATTTTCATAGGAGGAATTAAAACTTTTAAAGAACGTTCTTAATTACAGGAGAATTCCTTTTTAATGAAAGTTTCTGAATTACAAACATAGGTACTTTTATTTATTATTATTTAGCATTCAGAAAAATTATATTCAGCCTTTTCGTTACCTCACTTACATAATTTAAAATTTAACCCATATGCAACCTTTTTTTTCGCTCTTTAAGCTTATTCTTCTGCTAGCCAATCTCAAACTACACTGTTCAAAAAAAAAACCTAGGATAAGCAAAGAAGTGAAGAAAATCGCATGAGACAGCCATGACGGAGCATAAAAGGGAGAGTACACATGTAACAAAGTATGATGTTTGAAAAAGACGCAAAAAACATCGTATGAGAGCTTTAATTCTTTAAAATGAGGGCAAGAATAGGCTGCAGGGCAACCATTTAGTTACATGCAAATAAAAAAAAAGTTTGAAACGGATGTAAGAGTTTAATGTAGCGTAGGGTCTCCTCAAACACATTTAACACATGGATCAATAAGTTCCGAGACTAACCCAGATATAGCGCTCGTAGTAAACCAGTAACCAGGTCTTTCTAGAGTACGAACCTTTGCTTGAAACGTATCAAAATTTTAAGTCGATCGGACCAGAAACAGCTGAGTTATCGAGGTTGGAGTAAAGTCGTTTTGTAGTTTGTTTAAAAAATGGAAAAAAACCGAGTTTCGTGTTCTGATAAAACATTGTTTTTAATGGGTAAAAACACCGTGCAAGCGAAACAATGGATTGAAAAATGTTACCCGGACTCTTGTCCATCAAAAGCAACGATTTGTCGGTGGTTTGCCGAGTTTAAACGTGGTCGTACCGACACAAATGACGCGGAACGCTCGGGTAGACCTGTGGAAGCCGTTACACCGAAAAATGTGAGTGAAGTGACAAAAATTATAATGAAAGATCGTAAAGTGAAGCTCCGTGAGATTGCTGAGATGACACAGATATCATATGGAAGTGTATTTACTGAAAAAGGTTTTTTGAAGTGAAGTGAAAAAGGTTTTTTCCAAGTGGGTGCCACGATTGCTTTCGATGGAACAAAAACAGCAACGAGTCGATGATTCAGAAAGCTGTTTATCGCTATTTACTCGCAACAAAAAAGATTTCTTGCGTCGTTACGTGACCATGGACGAAACATGGATACATCACTACACTCCAGAGTCGAAGCGGCAGTCATCTGAGTGGCGCACAGCTGGCGAAAGCCGTCCGAAAACGCAGCAGTCAGCTGGCAAAGTCATGGCGTCAGTTTTTTGGGATACGCATGGCGTGATTTTCATTGACTACCTCGAAAAAGGTAAATCGATCAACAGTGATTATTATATTGACTTGCTGGTGCGTTTGAAGGAGGAAATCGCAAAAAAACGACCGCACAGTCTCGGGACTTATTGATCCATGTGTTAAGACAGCTGCACACCTGTTTTACGTGTACGCAGTGAGGTTATCAATAAGACTTTGGGAAATACTACTCCACTCCTGAGGAAATGCAATTTCCAAGTTTCGTACAGTAAAAAGGAGGCCTTGGTCTCGCTACGATGCATCGTCCGAGTGTATCTTAAACATGCTCCCCCAGATTAAAGTCAGGATAGTATGTTGGTCACCCCATACGCTGTATTGTTTCAGATTCAAACAAATTCTCCACAAAGCGAGCTGTTTGGGGTCTGGCATTATCATTCATTGAAAGAAAGGATTCACCAATTGATGCAGCGTAAAGGATGACACGAGGTCTCAGTATCTCATCTGCATTCCTTTGAGCCATCAAATTGTCACGCCGAATTGTATGCAGGCCCGTTCATCCAAAAATGAAGATTCCAGACTATACCATCAACCCATCTCGTCTATAATGTGATATTTTTTCCGAAGGAATATGGGGTTATTTTGAATTTTAATTCCTTTCTCGGATATATCAAAACACATTGGGTGTCATACTTCAGACTGAATTTGGTGCGATTGTAAACAGCATTTGACTCCAATTACGTTGCACCCACTCTTGATGTTCAGCAGCCCACTTTCTTCGAACCGCACGATGTCTTGAGATCAATGGAATACACACCAACGATCTACTTACATAGGATTATCTTGCGAAGACTATTTCGGACCGTTTGGCTTGACACTCATCGCCTTATTGCCAGAAATAACTGTTTTTCTCCACTGAGTAGCATTGTCTGTTCTGTCTCGACAAACCGTTAATAGCATATATCGTTCATCAGTTGTGGTAGCATGTGGACAACCTTACCCTGGTCGAAGTCTAACATTCCCTGTTTCTTAGAATCGATTTCACAGCTTTGAAATGACATTCATTGTCAATACAACAGACTGCCACACTTCTTTGTGTTTGTATCGATTCAAGTCAGCCGATGATATGTCAAGCTCTCGATTCTGGTTAATCACGTTGTTGTGACATTTTCAAGTCACCCTTTCTAAAAACAAAAGCTGAACAATTGAGTTTCACGACAGAGACAAAGAAGAAAGAAGCTTCTGAGAAATCGCGTTCTCTGAATTTATATCCGTTATCTGGTTTTCGACGTCATGAACGTTGATTTACATATGTTTTTTGCTACACTATAAATTATATATATTTTTTATTTGACGTTAGTTATCGGTATAAGTATTTGCATATTTTCGTTAAAAGCATATGTTCCCCAAATTTTTTTGATTAGGGTACAGATACAAAACAAAAGTGTTTTAAGAAAAAAATTGGAAAACTTTATTCGAAATTAAATTGTGAGGCACTCATTATTAAATTGTTCGTTAAATGCAATCAAAGTAAAAAAATTTTTTTTTTTCAATTTCCCATAGTATGATATAAATTATTCATTTTCCAGAAATCATAAAAACGAAAATCTAATTATTATTTGCATTATTCATATCCAAAATTAATTCTTAATAGTATTCTTCTAACCGAAAAATGAGAGATAATTTGAAACAGGCAAGAAATTGATGTTATTGAAGTTTGCTTTGAAATTATCCCTTTATTATATAGAAAACAGAATCTTTTGATATTACTTTCATGTAATAGAAAAGAATGTATTGTTCAGTTTTTAATGGTTATTATTTTTATTAATAGAATTTTCTTGTTGACTTTTCAGGTAGCTGAGTTTAGTGTGTAAACAAAGCAACTTAAGTTTGAAATAAATATCTATAAGTAACAATATTTATCTTTAAGTTAGTAAGATAGTTTTTATATTTTTAGATCAAGTGAAAATAACGTGTTTAGATCGTTTATTTTCATTTTACTGTAGCAAAAATTACATTTAGTTAGCTTAAAATATATTCAAGTTAATAATTTATCGTATACTTTAATTATATTTAATTTAAAATATAAGTGTATTCAATTTAATAATTGATCGTTTACTTAAATTTTAATACCTGAAAATATGATTGTTCACAACAACATTTTATCGTTTGCTTTAATTCTAACAATTAGGTAATTAATTTAAAAGTTTTTTTTAAAAAAAAAATATTAGCACTATTGGAGACGGGGGCAAATGTGATCTTTGCAAAAGTTTGCATAAAACAATTTTTTATTTTATTCAAATTTGTTATAATGAATGTGACTGCTTATTAACTTCTCAATGAAAAGCAACACGAGGTCTATTGGCGATGGATCTCGTAATTTTAAACTTTAGTCAAGTGATAAGGACGACACCTGAGCTGGCACTTTTCTTTCCAAACCGCTACACCACTCCAACAAGAGGACTTGGATTTAATACACGCTACATGGCAAATCTTTAGAGACATCATGGCTCGACGAAAATAACTCCGCCCGCGAGTTTTCGACCGTGATCACTAGGCTATCGCGGCCACTTGTCTTAATGAAAATAATATTCATATGGTAAAACCAGAAAATTAAAATAACAGATGGATATTGAAAAGTCTTTTTATCTGCTATCCTCTAAAGTTTTGATAATTTTAAGAATATGTCGAGTTTTTGCATGAAAATTAGTTTTATTTATCCTTCAAACATTATTCTTGAGAATGAGTTTCAATGAATTCAAATTCCGTCGAAATGATTAATTCATGGAATAAATGTACGAATAAGTATATGTGCACGCACGCACGCACGCACACACACACACACAGACACACACACACATAACTCTTTTTAAATGGAATATTCTTGCACAGCATGTTAAATGTAACTAGGTTTCAAATCCTTACGTAGTATGGTATGGCAGTTAGGAGAGAGGGTTGATTATTTATCAACGTTTGATTACTGAGTGAATCATGTAAAGGCAAAGAATATCATCATGGGCCCTTTATTAATGTTACACTCAGAATTAACGGTAAGACTATTGTGATGCTGTAAAGTGACGTTAATTAAAATCTATATCAAGCCACATAAAGATAAAGAGATTCCGCTGAATTTAACACATTCAGCAGCATGTATTATTCTATGCAACGATCTTTGGTATAGTTTATACACAAGATTCGAAGTCGCGGCCTACAAACTACGAAAATTATGCCATCGTTTTTCCCAAACACGCAAATCATAATTTAACAAAAAAAAAAAATTTAATATGAAATAGTTAAAATGGCTAAATATATAATGCTTTCTCTAGTAAAAAATGCTTAATATGCAATTACTTTAGCATTTATGGCTAGAATATTCGCAATTTCATTTCCCCTTTTTGCTATAAGTATTTCGAATCTTAACGGAAAATCTAGATCTAAAACAGTTATTATACTGCGTTTATATATATATATATATATAAGCGATAGATTTAGGGAAGGTCTGGGGGCCCGAGCCTTGCACTTAACAATGTTCACTTCAGCTGAAAACTTTCACTCTTCATAGCTTTTTTTAATATTAAATTTCTAGACTAAAAATATAAGTAAAAAAAAAAAAATTTTTTTTAAAACAAATTTTATTTTAAGATAGACTAAAAGGACTTATATTTTTAAATGCAAACTGATGCATAATTTATGTAAAAGCATGATGAGTTATTACTTCTAAGTAGCCATGGAACTTAATTTATTCGTAATTGCATCGGTATCTTATTTAAGCGTCTCAAGACTTGAAAATTATATATTATTCAACATTAAAAATTTTTATACTTTTTGGTCCATATTTTTATAAAAGCCTGAATAAATTTTTTTTTTGCTTAAGTTTATTTATGATTTAATTTAATATATATATATATATATATATAATGTATTGAAAATTATAGTACACAACAGGTGTATATGATTGATGTATAGTTCATTTTCGTCAGTTGCATAATCTAAAATAATTTTTTAGTACTTTTTTCCTCTTAAATTGGAAAAATTGTTGAATTCTTTCGAAAAACTTCGTTTCGCATTTTTTATATATTATACATTAAGTTAGAGATGCTCACATATTTATACTGATTTTTCTATCTATTTTGAATAGATATTTTTATACACGTAGAAAACATTCTAATATTTAATGTTAAATACTAAAAGTTATATGTTTAGTAAAAATGTCAAAACTAATCTATAATTATCACTTATAATAAATTGTGATAGTAAGTTTATTATTCGTTTTGTAGCCATGATAGCTTAGTGGTTATGATCACAAACTCGCGGCGGCGTTGCTTCCGTTGAATCGCAGTTTCGAGTCTTGATGCCAATAAAAGCCCATCATGTAGTGGGACTGATGTATGTTAAATATGTAGAGGTGTAAGTCTTTCAGTTGGTCTAGTGTGGAAGTTTGTTGAAGCATATTTCAGCTAAGGTATTGTCCTCGTCTATTTATAGATGTTTAAAATTAAGAGTTACATTATCAATAGCCCCGGGTGGCTTCTAAATGCTCCATTAATAAATAATCAGTCGGTCATTTGTTTTTCATTTTACTCTTCTAGTCAGTTCAGTTTTGATGTAAAAAATATGTTTCCATCATCTTGAAATCAATTTCGGTTTAATTTTTAATGTTATGAATATAAATAAAATTGTTGAATCAAATGTTTAAGAGTTTTCTAAAAATCTAATACTTTGTCTGTTTCTGTGTCTCTTTTGCTTCATAATACTTCCCAAAAAATTTTGAGTTTTTTTTTCTCAAAAATAATTGAAATTCCTGTCATTTTTATACCTCTCTTCTTCCTTTTCATTTTTTTTAAATAAGAATATTATTCAGGTCTTTGGACTCCTTGAATACTCTAAAAAGATGCAAATATTCAGGCCGTATCATTAATCAAAGAATAGTTTAACTATTTGACAGATATACAGAGAATTCTTCCTTTTAAGAGTCTATTATTCATGATGTTGAACAATCAGTCAAGCAAATCGTTTAAGTTAGAAAGAATTCCGATATGGTGAGTAATCGAAGATGAATTATATATTGAAAAGAATTTTTTAAAAAAAAATGCACAAAATTTCCTTCTAGATTTTAAAGGGGAATCCTTGTTAAAATGTCTTCGTCTCACTCTTTTTTTTTTTTTTTTTTTGGGGGGGGGGATTTTTAAATGAACATTATTTACTACTGTGGGAACATTGAATGTTTTTTAAATATCAAGAAGTGGTGCTATGAAATTTCGAAAGGCGAATTTATCCTCTGCTGCTGTTAGGAATATTTTGCACAACACAAAACAATAATCGTAATTGACAATTTTATTTAAAGTAAGAGTTATTGTCTTTAAAAGCTGTTAAATTAAGAAAATATTTGAAGTTACAACAGCTCCCGGATATAAATATTAGTATGCATCTTGATGAAATTGTGTTCACAATTTTAGATTGTTATCGAAAGCAATTTAAAAAATATTCAAATGAATCTTGGGAAGTTATTTTTGGAAGTTACTATGCAAATGTCTTTCCAAAGCATTACAAATCAGTTCCTAGAAGAAGAATAAGGTACAATGTTTTTTTTATAGATTTATTATTTGAATTATATTCCTTTCCAAGCTTCTGAAATTATTCAGCCAAATATTTTCAGAACTGCATTTAATAATGTTTTATAGATAAAGAATTAGACACTCTTTGTGTATGGAAAGTATCATTTCAAAAATGAAAATTAAATCATATATTTTTAGTTTATTTTACATAATTAGGCAGCATATATAAATAAATTAAATTTTCTATACCTATTTTCTCTATTACTTTTAAAAGAACAAAAAAAATTTTCAAAATAATACTTTGATTCATTGTCCTAATACATACTTTTAAATACACCGCACGAAACACTGAAAACGCTTTTCCATTTTCGCATGTTTTCTGACTTGGCTGAAACATGTAGGGATAATTCTTGCCCATTTCGGGAAAACTTTTTTCCCTATGTTCCTTCACGAGAAAAAATGACTACATTTTAATCTGAAGTTAATGAGGACGGGGTGTGCTTATTATTGTCGCATTTTCCGGCAGCGTTCCCCCCACCTCTTAGGTGGAGGGTTGTTGTGTGCTGTGATTGCACGGTAGAGTGGGACCGGACGTCAGGGATTTGGATGAAGTAGCGGAACGTGACTCAAAGGGAATCCCTTCTCATTAAAAAAGAGTGACGGAATGCGGGAATGAGCAATTTTGGAATGGCAATAAATAAGCGGGATGTTTAGTTTTTGTGTAAAGGAACCATAAGTGGTGTAAAAGTTCACAAATGGCGCAGAAGTTGAAAATGGAGAATTTTTAAAAAGTTGTATTCTTGTTTACAGAAAAATATTTAAGATTTTTTTTTTTTTAAAACGAAGGAATATTTTCCGTAAAGTTAGCTGGGTACGATAATTTGGAATCCGCGTTCATGCGATTAATTCATGTGATATTTTTATAATTTCCTCTATCTGCCATTACTTTTGACTCAAAATGATTTATTTAACGTTAAACAAATGTTTGTTAGAATTTTTTTTTACATACAGTTTATAATAGTAGTTCCTATTATATCCAGAGAAGTTGTAGATTTTTTTAGAGATCCTTTTAACAAGTGATGCTTGAATATTAAACTAATTATTCGTTACTAATAAAAATATCTTTTTCGAATCTATTGATTAAAAACAATATTCCTTTCTTTTGAGAATAAATATATTTTGAACATAAATTTTAAAAATACTCAACGTGTTCTTTTGAAGTAAAATCTACTGTTTTTCAAAACTCTCTCTATTCTACTCAGATTAAAAATTTGTATACAGCGATGTTCTACTGTCTTGAACAAGTCCTAAGAGCATATTTTTCTTGAAATCTTTTCAACGAAAAAAATTAGCTTCAAAAAAATAACGAACTATTTTAGTTTATATCTTAGTTGAATATATTATTGAAAGGAAACAAAAGTATACGCTTTATCCTACAGGGAAAAAATCCTAAGATGGTATGAATCCTTTATCTGCCTTGCACTTTATACAAATGTATCAGAAGTTTGATAGTAAGGCTTCCATCTAGAAGCTCTTTTGAGAACGTGAACGTAATGTTAATCCTACGGAGTTTCTACTACCTTCTCAAATCTTTAATATTTTATCGATTTAAATACAAAAAAGGGCATCCGGAAGAGGAAAAAATAATGAAGATAATAAAAAATAATTCTACGGAAAAACACCCCCCCCCCCTCAGATTTCTGAAAATATTTTGTAATATTTTTTAAAGACCGGGAACTCCACAAACCAATAATTACAAAAGCGGTAAAAAAAATTGTAACAATAGGAGAGAAATGTAATTTCATAAAAGGCTTCATAATTTTTTGCTATACCGGGTGCCTTTTTTGTGTCTAAGTAGATAAAATACTAAAAATTTGAGGACAGTAGTTAAAATTCCATAGGAGTAACACTACGTTCACGAAATCAATCACGTAGACGGGAGCCTTAAAAGGCAATTTTGATTTGATTTCATTGTTTATTAAATTCGTACTTAGATCCAACAAAAGGGATGATGGTGATGGACCTCATCATTACGAACCTGTATGCAATCAAGTATGTAATATTATTCATTCAAAATCTAAATGCAATTATTATTTTACACAATTTAATTATTCTTTCTGAAAAGGGGGGATAAATAAAAAAAAAAATTTTGATCTTTTTCATATTCTTAAAACAATAAAAAATTTCCACCCTGACTATCTAATTCAATACCACGTTCATTACAAAAAAATAATTTACAACGAATGACTTTAATCGAATTCAAAATATTTTGGCCTGATTTAAAATTTTAACGTGAGTTTGAACATTTCAATCTGTTAAATCTTAATTTATTGGGAATAATTATTTTCAATAACTTTAGGACGTGCTTATGATTTAGATTCTTATGGTTAATAAGAATCTAAAGACGTGTTATGGTTAATATTCAGATACAAAAGAGGGTTAGTCTATTTTGTGTTTCAACTTTGTGTACAAAGATACAAATCCTCAAAAGCAGAATTAATTTCAAAATACCTAAAATTATTATAAAGATGAATAAGAGCGAATTGATTTAGAAATGAAAAAAAAAAATTAATAAATAATAAAGAGAAATTTAAGAGGCTTTTATCTACTAATTACATTTTTAACTTAATAAACAATATATCAAAATCTAAATTTAATATTCTTCATCGACACAGTATAAATAAAGAAGATACATGAAACATATGGCCAATAAAATATAATTAAGAAAAATCAAGCTTTTGTTTAAAGATGGACTAAAGAGTACAAATAAAAATTTTTAAATGTAAAATAATATATTATTTAAATAGGCTTGAGATATTTAATAAAGATACCTATGTAATTATCGATAAATTAAGTACCATACTTACTTATATATGAGCAAAAGACGTACTAACGTCTCGAGCGTTATTACATTATATATTATTGTACCCACCATTAAAAATATTTTTATACCTTTTAGTCCAATTTTAAGTAAAAATTTGATTAATATATACATATATTTATTTATTTAATTCTTCTCAGTCTAAAATTTATAGACCAAAAAAAGCAATTACGTGAGCTATATGTGTGTGCAAAATTTAAACTCACTTGGATGTTGTCAATTGCAAGGCTTCCCCTCTCCTCAAGTACGTCACTACTTGAGCATTCCACATTATTATATTGTCATTGGAGTTATTGGTCCATACAAGATTTCAGCTCAATCGGAAGATAGGAAGTTGGTTGCAATTCGAGCATAAATTTTGTGTATGACTTAGAAATACATACATACCGACATAACAAGTAACATATAAGCTTGTAAAAATCAACTATTTGTATCAACAAAACTCATATAGTTACATTTAGGTATAAACTAACTAAATTGCTCATTTGTAATTAAATTTTTTTAAAATTCATACTAATACCATCTAAATATATTCAAATGAATATTTAATTACACAACAACGAATTCCGAATAACTATTAAGCGAATTAATGACAAAATTTAACTTTAAATTTAATGGAAGAAAAAGCCATATTCACACACATTATTCTTCAAATTAAATGCTCAAGGCTAATTAGAATTCATGGAAGACGTCCAAATAAATTAATTTGGATGCGTCCATTTATTTAAATTGCGAATTTTTTTGAAGAAAATAACCTGATTGTATTCGTGTCTGTATTACGTAAATAAGAAGTTATGGCCTGAAGAAAATACTAAATTGAAGAAGACAAGTTGCGTACAAAACAAATGAAACTGTGTGAAATTTGGCAATGACTTAGGAAAATTTGTAGTTTCTTTATCATTTGACAGGTTTTTGTGAAGATTTTCAGATAATGCAGCGTTTGTTATGACGATTGCAGAGTAATTTGTGGTGAACGCTGAGATGAAGCTATTGTTTAAAGCCTCGCCTCGTGATTTATTATTTTTATTTATCGTTTGTTTATTTTATTCATTTGTTACGCTTTTTTTTTTTTTTTTTTTGAGTATATCGTTCGGCTTATTGAGTTTCAGCGAATCATTTTAATTGGATATTTACACACGAGTGAAATAATACTTTAAACCATATTACTCCTTTACAATTTTGGATAAATAGAATTGATGTTGTATCTCACGGTTTTTCAAATGTAATTTGCTCCACTGATAAACGCCTCAAAACTTAAATATTAAAAACAATTGATAAAACTTAACGTATACGTTTCTTATATCCAAAATGACTATTCAACATTAAAACATCCAAACCGTAGGTCATGAAATCGGATGAACGCATGTATCCGTATAAATATGTATTATTGACAAGAAAAAAAAATTCGAAATGAAAATTTGTATGATTTACGAGAAAAATATTAAACAGCGAATATTACCAGAATATATTTATTTTATATCAAATAATACATCCTCCTATATTTTGATAAATACAGTTTGAAAATAAATACTGAATCCAACTAAAACGAAATAGACAGCGAAAAAAAAATTGGGATACTGATGGAATGGAAAGTAAATTGGGAAAAGGGGATGAATGGTAACCCCACTTGATGAGTATTAGCATGTTCAAATTAGAATGGGAAGTGTTTTGAGGGGAGTCCCCTGATAAATGGAATATGAATTTTTTTTTTCAGCACATGTATATTAATTTTTTCTTTACTAAAAAACATTTTTCTCATATTTGTTAATGAGCGTTTTTCAAACGACCCCATTTGCTCAGGGAATATATGTATTTTTAGTACATTTTTACGAAAATTGTATAACATTTATGATGCAATCCTTGGACAGCATACAATTCAAGACTTTAAGAGCTCTGATATTATACGTGATGCCGTTTCCAAACGACATTTATTGCCATCTCAAAACTAGCCAGATAAAAAATAACACCGGTAAAAAACGAGTTTTTTGAACATGGGTTTCTTTAAAACTTCACACTTTGTGTAACGTAATTTTTTTATACCTTAAATTTTAAGAGCGAAAGGGAGCGTTGAGTCAAATTGAATTTATTCAATAATTAATTTTAATAACTTTTTTTTTATTATTTCACGTTTATTAAATTTATCATTTAAAATAAATACGTGTAAATTTTTTTAGCTCAATTAAGCTAAATGTAATTAAAATTAAAGCAAACGATAACGTTATTAAATTGAATATTATATCAGTTACATGTAATTAAAATTAAAGCAAAAGATAACGTTATTAAATTGAATATTATATCAGTTACATGTAATTAAAATTAAAGCAAAAGATTTAATTTAATTCTTTAATGTATTTAATTTAATTCTGAATGTAAAATTTAATTCTTTAAATAATTAGTTTTAATCAATTAATCTGTATGAATTATAATTAAATTATCGTATTGTCAACCAAAACAATCGCGAAAAGAAATTTTCAGCTCCATCGAGTGCTTTAAAATGTGAGAAAAAAGATTTCAAAGTTTTGACCCGGACAAAGTTACAAAGTAAGTTATAGGAAATCCATTAAAAATTTAGCTGTGAGCAGGCCCATAACTAGAGGGGGATCAGGTCGAGCTGTGCCCGTACTGAAAAAATGCTTGCCCTTGCTGATAAATTCCCTTATTTACCATTTTAAAATTTTTGTTTTCTAAATATGAGAGAAACAATTCAAAAGGAGATATTTCATAGACTCTTCCGCTTAAAAATGTATATTTCAGTATTACAATGTAATAATTACCTTATAACATAATTATACTACAAATTAATTAATTACATAATTTATTAAGACCTAACGATTTTAATAATAAAAAACAATAAAATGTAATACTATGCATGTTATTCAAAAGTTATTTTAATATGTGTTTTAGTCCTGCATTATTCCATTAAACAGATAAATTGAATGATAATATTCAAAAATAAACTTAAGCTTCAAGGTTACTTTAGAAGATAAAAAAGTACCCGACGTAATGTTTAGTCCTGGCTATATCCCTGCTGTAAGGAAATAAAATAAGTGAAAAGGGAAAAAAAAGGCGTGATTAAATAAAAACTGAGGAGGGATAGTTGAGTTTATTAGGTATGTGTACCTCCCCCCACCTCTTTATTTCCTGAGTATGTTTTGATTTTAAATGCATTTTCTGAAGAACTGAATTTTTCGAAAATTACAATCTTTAAAATGTAATAACTCAAAATATTTTCAATCTGTTTTTATAAAATTTGATAGAAAAGTTTTCACCCAATTGCTGGGAGTCCGATTTAGGATTTTCGAAATATATAATTTATAATTAGTAAGATTTACTCATTTCATAAAGCATAAGGCTAAAGAAATTTTGTCAAAAAAAACCCCATTGTGTTATTATCTTTATTGACATAACTACAAATATTGTGAATCATTCAAATTCTTCGTTCAGAAGTCATATCTATATATATTTATATATATAAGGCAAAATAACAATGTTACAAAAGCATTTTACATGAAAGGAGACTAATTTGAAACATGCTAATTTTTCCTCGTTTAATTCCCAAAAAATAGCCTTTAAAAAGTTTTATTTAAGTAATACTTCTTAAAATAATTTTTTATGTATGTTCTAATTCAGATGACACTAAATATTAAAAAAAATTATTTATTTATTATAAGCTTTTTCAAAATCATGGTCCGAATGTAGTCGGGCACCTTAAAAGAATTAGTTTATTTCTATCTATAAATCTATGAAATTAAGATGTGTTTATTAAAAAAAAGAATAAAATTTAATATCGAGGAAGATATATATATATATATATATATATATATATATTTAACACAAACAACAACACACACACAACACACACACACAGCACACACACACACACACACACACACACACACAAAACACATCACCACACTATTTAATTATATATAAAATATCAAAATATAAAATTCAAAAATTGCAATATAAAATGCAAAGTAATAGAACAAAAAAAAATCAAAAGTGTTTCTGTCAAATTCATTCATGGTACAGTAAATGTATTTAATAAAGACATAACAATTTTAAAATTTGCATAATCGAGTTAAAGTTCAAATGTTTAAATAATAGCTAAGAAAAATAAATCGAAGCCTTACAAAAAATGAATATTTTAACTGATAAAGTTAGATAGTTTCGATTCTTTACAAATTTTTTTAAAGTAAAATTAAACATATTTTATAGATATTTATAGATTAGAACTTTTTGAACATATTAGTAGAAAGTAAATATTCTAATAGAAGATTCATTACAAAAAAAAAAGAGATCATATAGAAGCTTTTAATCGAAAAATTAAATGTCAATAAGAAACTTTAAATAATCACTTTAAAAAAAAGTCTGAAAAAGTTCTTAAAAAGGAAAGAGTTTTCATATCAATTGTAACAGTAATCAAATGTTTTGAGGAACGAGTTATGAAATAGGTTAAATTATCATTTATAATTAATGATCATACTAAATACTCAATTTAATTTATACCATCATTTTACTAAAAAATCACATGAATTGATTTGTTGTGCACAAAAAAAAAAAAAAAAGATTCATTTAATTTTATATTACTTTCCTTAAATTAATTTTGGCCTAAATGAAGGAAATAAAAGATCTAGAGTTATGCCGAAATGTATCTCTTACAATAAAAGTTGGTAATTTTTCTTCACATTCATATAAACTACAACTGAAAATAATTTCATAAAACTGAAAATGTTTGATCAAAGAGTAATTCGAATTATATAACTATTTCTGCATGCACACACAATCCCAATATTCATAAATCAACGAGAAACTTGATTCAAGAAACTTGATTAAAAAGTAATTCAACATGCAAATAGTTGATTATCCAGAAATTCGTACAAAATACGAATATCAACAAGAATTCAAATATGTGTTTTTTGAGCCATTGCTATAGTTGAATTTCATTCTTTTAAGTTTGAAAGACTATTAATTTTAAATGAGGTTTACCTGAGGTGTTACAAATTGACACCAAAAATCTTGCCATCCGAACAACATTGAGAATGGAAATTCAACATCTAAACAAAAGAAGGATCTGATATTATTTCGAAAAAAATACAGTATCACTTTCACCTCTGGACGATTTGAAGGCATAATAACAATAATTATGTGTTACAGCGTAACAGACGATTGGGAATAAATAAAAAAAAAAATTTTTTTAAAACATCTGTTAGGTAAATAACCGGTTCCGAGGAATAGTAGGTGGAAGCTTTTCCAGGTGAACCTCTATTGTGAACAGTAAATCAAGCTGTTTACTCGAATCCTTACGACTCCAATGTCTTAGGTGAAATACAAATTATAAGAAATAGTGAGAATAGTACACGAATCCTAGGATATGTTCTGTTGTTCATGACTGTCATTATATATTGTTTTAAGCATGTTGCATCGAATAATTCAACTACATATAACAGTATGTATCGCATGCATTTTTAATTGATTCATAAGGCTCCTGTCTATCGGCCATTTGATTTCATGATTGTGATTTTAATTCTATGAATTTCTATTACCGTCCTCAAACATTTACTAATTATATTTTCGAATGCAATCAAATGCATCTGGAAAAAAATATGAAAAATTTTTGTAAGTTTTCTCTGACTTTGAAAATATTTTAGAATATTTTAAGAACCGGAAATCCCACAAAGGAATAACTAAAATAAGGGTAAAAAATAGAAATTGGAGGAAAATATAATTTTACAGAAACAAACAACCATTTTAGTCTTTCGGATGTATTTTCTTGCATTTAAATAGAAAAGTAGTAAAAATTGTGGACGACAGTAGCAATTCCATAGGACATTACGATCACGAAATCAAAATGGTTGGCTAAACAGAAACCTCACTGTTTCAAAAGGACCAACAATGATCATTGAGCTTCGAGGCTTTTATTATTTCATAAACATTTTATGAGGAACGAAGTACAACAA